>CM060697.1:12143587-12743587 GCA_030686995.1 Artemisia argyi | reverse complement strand
GGTGATCCAACTGCTGATCCTCCACGTCCTCCTGGTGATCGACCTCTTCCAGAATCTCAACTCACAGAAGAACAGAAATTACATCGTGAAGCTGATGAGTATGCAATGGCTTATATACTTCAAGGAATACCAAATCCAATTTATCGAAGTGTCGATGCTCAGAAAACAGCCAAAGCTATGTGGGAACATGTTCATCTCCTTATGGAAGGCACTCAATTGAACAAAGATGATATGGAATCCAAACTCTACATGGAATACACTGACATCACAATTGAACCAGGAGAGTCCCTTGAATCCTACTATCATCGTTTCACAAATGTGGTGAATGATCTGGAACGTCACAAAATCACAGTACCAAGGATGGCGGTGAACTCCAAATTTGTTGGTAGTCTTGGCCCTGATTGGCATAAATATGTGACAATTGTTCGTCAAACAAAGAATCTTCATGATGCTCCATATGGTTTGTTGTATGATTTCCTGAAACACCATGAACCCGAAGTTGAAAAAGATCGAGCTCTACGAGGAGGATACACACCAAATCCAACACCAAATTCTTTGGCTCTCGTAGCTCAATCTCCATATGCTCCACCACCAATGTCAAATCATGCATATGTTCAAGAGCAAAACTACTTCAGTTATCCACAATCTTCTACCTCGAACCAAATGGTCCCATATGATTCATCTCCACACGATGCTTCTACTCAACTTGTTCCATTAAACAACAATGATGCAGTGTATTACTCAAATTCCAATGATGATGACGATGATGACTTTAACACATTGAATCAGGGACTTGCTCTTATTGCTCGTGCTTTTAGCAAATTCTCCAACAAAACAAACAACCATCAACGATCATCTTCTAACACAAGGAATCAAGCTGTTGTCAATGATGGAAGAGTGGAAATTCAGAATCGTAGTTATGGTCGATCTGGTTCAGGAAGTTCTTCAGGAAACTTTGGGAATGGTCAGAGGTTTAGTAACAATGCGGGATTTAGGAACAACCTAGGGTCTTCTCAGCAAAGGTCTAAACCGGTTGCAACTAGGAACTCCAACTCAGGGAATGCAATGTGGTGCTACAATTGTAATGAACAAGGCCATATAGCAACAGCATGTCCCAAACCGAGAACTCGGGGTAGTAAGTTTCACAAGCAAGCATTGCTCATGGCTCTTCAAGATGAAAAAGATGGACATTTCCCTGAACAAGATAACAACTTCATGGCAAATGTGTACAATGATGATGACATGGAAGATCTGGAAGCCAATGCCGCTGTGATGCTTATGGCCAACATGCAGGAACTCCAGCTTAATGATTCAGGTCCAGTGTATGACACTGACGGCTTGTCTCAGGTACATGACCACAAAGCATGCCTAATACATGAAATAGCCTCACCTTCTGCTTCTGAATCAGATATGGCACAAGTTGTTCCATCTAAATCATCTTCATCCTCTCAGAAAGATGAACAAATAAGCACAGTTGTCATATTTGATGATGACACAGTTGTTTCATTTGATGATCCTATTGAGAATGATAAACATGATCATTTAGAACAATATGAACCATCATTTGATCCAGACCCTGACCTCATATTGTTATCTAAACAACTGGATGCTCAACAATTGCAAATCATAAAATGCAACGAGAAAAACAAAGTTTTAAAAGAAAAAAATGCGTCACTTGCAAGAGATATTGAATGCTATAAAATTCAACTTTCAAATCAGGAAGACAAGATTAAATATGCAAAAAGTTTTGAAAAAGCTTTTCAAGATTCTTACAATAAAGAACAAGATCTTCAAGGCAAAATGCAAGATTTGATTGAGTCAAATGGGAAGTTGATTTCGAAACTCGAAAGTGAAAAGTGTGAATTGAAAATGAAAGCTGAACGTCTTCAAACAGTTCTCTCTAAAACAGAAACTGAATTGTCAAATTGCAAAAAGGAGTTTTGTGAACATAAAAAACGTAAAAGGAAGTATATAGATGTCTTACTTGGTGATATTGTTGATCTTGAAAAACAACTCAAAGAATTTCGTCACATTGTTTACAAACACGGGAACTCTGTCACAACAATTCAGAAATTCGCTTTAAAACCGAGACCCGATAAAGGATTTGCACTTTGCAATTTCAAATCAATGTTTCTTCACACAACATTTAAAGAAAATCCTAAGATTTATAGTATTGATCACATGTTTGATAATACCATTGTGCGTGCTGTTGTTTTTTGATACTGAGGAAGAAAAAGAACTTGAAGACGAGAGTCGATAAAAAATGAGTTATGTTCAATACTGGACACCATATGACTATTCAAAAGCTCCACCTCTTTCTAAATCTTTTGTTACTCAAAAAGAGTTACCTGAGAAATCATGGTTTATCGAAGAGTCATATGTTTCATCCTCTAATGCGGCCCCTGTCCAAACTGTAGCACAAATTAATGGTCCTTTACCATCATCCGGTGAACTTACACCTTTACCAAAAAATTGTCGTGTCTTAAAATATCACAAAACTTTTATGGAAGACATCAAAATTTTGGAGGAAACAATTGCACGTAATTCTGAAATAAAAGTTGAAACTTTTCAATCCGCTTACGAGCGAGAAAAGAGAGATATTTTTCAAAAACAAATGCTGCCAATTGTCAAACACCTCCGTCTCTGTGCTACACGTTGGGAACAGGAACTTCAAAACGAGGTCAAAAACATGAGAAACGTTTTCAACTCTACTGAAAATGAAATTTTGACTCAAAAGCAAAGAAATCGAGTTTTACAAAAAGATGCTGATCGACTCTTGGAACAAGTTCTCAATGCTGATATTTTGTCTGTTATCATGAATGATCTGTATAAATCTGGTACTTCTATGCTTATGGATGATCTTTGTGTTGATAATAACTTGTTAAATGAGGAAATTGAGACACTTAAACAGGAAAATGATAAGTTGAGAATTAAAAATGATGATGTGAAAAAACAATTTTCAAAAGAAAATTTTCAACTCAATCAAAGGCTTGAATGGTGTCAAGCTAAAAGTCTTGAAAAGGAATTGAAGTTTCAAAGTAAAAATGTTTCAAACCCTTGTCAGATTTGCAAAAACAACGAGTCTTTAAAAGGTCTGTGTCTCCGATACGAGAAAGAAATTGCGGATTTAAAAATTGAAAACGCCGAATGGCAACAAAACCGCGATGACATCAAATACTGCAATGGTTTACTTGAGTCTGAAATTCAGGACAAAAATCACATCATCATTGATTTGAAAGAGAAAATCAAGCTAATTCAAAAAGGAAAGTTTGTTGACACCACGGTAATAGCACCAGGAATGTATCACGTAGACAAAACTGATAAAGGAAAGGTTGTTCAAAACACTAATGTTGATAACTCCACTTCTACAGGACTAGTCTCCACTACTAGCGTTAGCAGACCCAAGCGAAAAAGTAACAAGAAGAATAGGATCTTGCAACGTAAGAGAGGACACCTAGAAGCTCAAGAAGTAGAAGACCAACTTAGGAATTTGAATAAAACTCATGTTGCATCAGATTTAGATTCTAATCTGGCAAATTGTAATCAAAATCTAAATGTAACGAATGATGAACCTTTGAATGTTTTGAATATTAATGCATCTTGTGTGTTTTGTCGTAAAAGCGTATTATCTGGTGATCATACAAAATGTTTAGCTAATTCTCTTCTCAATCGTCATAAGAAACGTAGGACACGCATTCCTTCTAGGCCCATTATTGCCTCTAAGTCTAACTTAGGAAAGCCGTCTACTACAGTTTCTAATGAAGTTGAAGTTACCCCCATAGGTGCCGAGAACAAATCTAGGTATGAGCCAACTACTAGTGCATTTAACATTAAGAAAGCAAAAACTAGTTGGAACTGGCAACGTTGGTTACAATACAAACCAGACTTTAAATGGATTCCTAAATTATTGAATACCTGTGTTTCTAACCAACAGGAACCCGCACTATCTTTGGGTTCCACCCTTACTTCTGTTCCATCTGTGTCTTCTTCTTGTGATGCAGGTGGTACAGATTGTTCTCTGGATTGTTGATAGCGGATGCACCCGACATATGACAGGCAATCTCAAACTGTTACACAACTTTGTTTCAAAGTTTATTGGTACTGTCAGATTCGGGAATGATCATTACGCTCTTATCATGGGATATGGTGACTATATCAGCGGGAACATTGAAATCAGTCGTGTTTACTATGTGGAAGGCCTTGGACACAACCTTTTCTCTGTTGGTCAATTCTGTGATGGGGATCTTGAAGTTGCATTTCGTGAGAAAACCTGCTTTGTTCGTGACTTACAAGGAAACGATCTAATGTCTGGCTCACGTGGCTCCAATCTTTATACAATATCAATGTCAGATATGATTGCAACATCTCCGATATGTCTTCTCTCCAAAGTAGAATCAACAAAATCTTGGTTATGGCACAAACGTCTTTCGCACTTGAATTTCAAAACCATGACTGACCTTGCTCGTTATAAACTTGTTGATGGATTTCCAAGATTCCGCTTTACCAAAGATCACTTATGTCCAGCCTGTGAACAAGGAAAAAGTACTCGTGCTCATTTTCCTAATAAACCTGAGCATAGTACGAATCATGTTTTACAACTGCTTCATATGGATTTGTGTGGACCGATGCGTGTTCAAAGTATCAACGGTAAACGCTACATTCTTGTAATTGTGGATGATTATTCCAGATGGACTTGGGTTTATTTTCTACGAAGTAAAGATCAGGCTCCTTCGATGATCATCACCTTTCTCACTAAAATTCAAGTTCAACTACGCAACACGGTACGAATCGTCAGATCTGACAACGGAACTGAATTTAAGAATCAGACACTTCGGTCATACTTTGAGAAAGTGGGAATTGAACATCAGACATCTATTCCTAGAAGCCCAGAACAGAATGGAGTTGTTGAAAGACGCAACAGGACGTTAGTGGAAGCTGCTAGGACTATGTTGATTAATGCTCAATTACCAGATTACTTGTGGGCGGAAGCTGTTTCAACTGCATGTTATACACAAAACCGTTGCATGATCACTAAACGTCATCGCAAAACACCTTATCAAATTGTTCACAAAAGGAAACCAAACATCGATTACTTTCATGTATTTGGAGCACTTTGTTATCCGAAAAATGATCGTGATGATTTAGGTAAACTTAAAGCAAAGGCTGACATTGGAGTGTTCGTTGGATACTGTGAAAATTCCAAAGGTTTTCGGATATGGAATCGTCGTACAAGAGAAATTCAAGAAACCATTCACGCTAATTTTGATGAACTTACACAAATGGCTTCTGAGCAATACAGCTTAGGACCCGAATTCAACCGTCTTAACTCTCCGGAATCTTCGGCTGAACCATTGCCACTTAACCGCAAAGAATTAGAAACCTTGTTTGCTCTACTATTTGATGACACAATTGAATACCGTCCTACTGAGGTCTCACCTAATTCCGCTGCTCAACCTGCTAACATTCCCATACCAGACTCACCTCAACAAACAACTACAAGTGTTGAGAGAGACGGTCCTCCAATTGTATCACCATCTACAACAGAACAAACTGGTTCTAACTCCCGTCATCCAGCTGAAGATCCAACACCTCAATCAGTTCCACAACCCGCAGAGCATGATCCTGATGCATTCTTTAACCCGTTTGCACCAGCTCCTACTGTTCCTGATATAGCTGAGTCGTCCACACGCAATTTGGATCCTGCTAACATGCGAGATACTTATCAACTACACCCTTCAACACACAAATAGACTCGAGACCATCCACTAGTTCATATTATTGGCCATCCAGATGCACCTGTAATGACAAGACAACGACTTCACACTGATGGAGAAACTTGTATCTATGCACTCACAGTTTGTCACGAAGAACCTAAGAACATTAAAGAAGCAATGACTTATGACAACTGGATTGAATCTATGCAAGAGGAATTTCAGCAATTCATAAGATTGGAAGTCTGGGAATTAGTTGAAAGACCCGACGGAGTCTTTGTCATTGGGATAAAATGGATTTGGAAGAATAAGCTTGATGCTGAAGGCACTGTCATACGTAACAAATCACACCTGGTAGCTAAAGGATACTCTCAACTAGAAGGACTTGACTTTGCTGAATCCTTTGCTCCAGTGGCTAGACATGAAGCTGTTCGAATCTTTTTGGCCTATGCTGCACACAGGAACATGGTGGTTTACCAAATGGATGTCAAAACAGCATTTCTTAATGGAGAACTCCGTGAAGAAGTTTATGTTAGCCAACCTGAAGGCTTCGTTGATCCTGAGCGTCCTAATCACGTTTTCCGACTCAAAAAGGCACTCTATGGACTTAAGCAAGCCCCACGGGCGTGGTATGACAAACTGTCCACTTTCTTGCTGGCCAATAAATTTTCTAAAGGATCGGTGGATCCAACACTATTTACAAAAACCTACGGGGAGGACTTACTTGTTCAAATATATGTCGATGACATTATTTTTGCCTCCACAAAAAGAAGTTACTCTAATGATTTTGCAAAACTAATGAAAGATAATTTTGAAATGTCCATGATGGGTGAACTTTCATTCTTTCTAGGACTACAAGTTCATCAATCACCCCGTGGAATTTTTATAAATCAGTCCAAATATGCTCTTGAAATTTTAAAGAAACATGGAATGATGTCTTGTAATACTTATAACACACCAATGGGCTATACCACAAAACTAGATGCTGATTTACATGGGACTCCTGTTGACCCTACCAAATACCAAAGTATGATTGGGTCCCTCATGTATCTCACAGCTAGTAGACCTGACATAGTATTTGCTGTCTACATGTGCTCTCGCTATCAGTCCAAACCAACTGAAAAACACCTCAGTGAGGTCAAAAGAATCCTTCGATACATAAAGGGAACCATTAACTTGGGAATCTGGTATCCGAAGGATTCTGGTTTTGAACTAATTGCTTTTTCAGATGCTGACCATGCAGGATTTTTAGACACACGCAAAAGCACATCTGGTGGATTACAATTTCTCGGAGATAAACTTGTGTCATGGCAATCAAAGAAGCAGGACTGCACATCACTGTCGTCAACAGAATCTGAATACGTAGCCATGTCTGCGTGTTGTGCTCAAGTCATTTAGATGAGATCACAACTTAAGGATTATGGCTACCTATTCAACAAGATTCCCATCTACTGTGATTCAAAAAGTGCAATTGCTATCTCCTGCAACACAGTACATCATTGCAAATCCAAACACATCGATCTCCGATATCACTTCATCAAAGAGCATGTGGAAAAGGGTACCGTTGAACTTTATTTTGTTGGGACTGAGTACCAATTGGCGGACTTACTTACCAAATCCTTAGCACCATCAAGGTTTGCTAGTCTAGTTCACCAAATTGGTATGCGATGTTTGACTCCAGAGGATCTGGAAAAGTTTTTAAAATACAATTGATCGTCAAACATCAAAACTATCTTTGTAAATAATTTTTCAAAAACAAAATACAAAAATATAAAACCAATCAAAAACTCAAAAAGATTTTTGGTCTTTTATCAAAAAAAAAAAAAAAAAAAAAAAAATGCAAGTATATACCATCTCTTTCAACACTATTTTTAAAATGTCTTCAATTATTTAAAACAAGTGTTGAGGGGTAGGAAAAGTAACGTTTTTCAAAATTTCTCAAAAATATATTCACTTTTATACTTGCATTTTACCAAAAAATAATTACGTTTTATTTAAAGGGTTGATTCAAAAAGTGTTTCGGGTTACTCTCCTTGACCAATATAATTATTTTTTTTTCAGTATTTTACTACGGTCTAAGGTCGAGGGGGAGTACCACAAGTTGTTTTTATCATATCTTGGTGTTAATAAACGAAAGTTATATGTGATAATGTGATTAGGCATTAGGAGTAAATGTTTTGTTAGGTTAAGGGACCAATTGTGTCAAAATGGTAAACTTGAGTTACTATTAGTCAAAACCATTGACCCACACGTTTACGACACCTGCAAACTCACTTATTACTTTCACCTAATCGATCAAACGGCCTACAATCATTCTAGTGATCCAAGCATCAAACGTTTAATCTGTAAGTTGAAACATGATTTGATCATTATTGCTAACAAGGGTTTTTAATCTTAACATAATCCAATGGCTTAATTAGTCACAATCGATTAATTTTGTTTTAGGGTTATGCGTAAATCATGAACCCAGAAATCTTTGATGTTATTGTTAGTTTGATCGATGGGAAATGATTCTTAGATGATGATAAACATAATTCTAACCTCCAATTGTTTCCAGTAACACCAAATCGATTGACTGGCACTTAGGGTTCATACGTATAATTAGGGGTTCTTGAGTTTATGTGTTGTGATGTTAATTGGTGATGGGGATTATGTTGTTATATATCTTAGATCATGTTATTAGGGTTTAATTGCATCTTAATCGTGTAAAAATCATGAATCAAAGGTTTAGGGTTCGTATGACACTAGCAGTTATGATCATCCAATTGTGTGGTCAAAACTGGTTATAAATTGGTCCTTATGATCCTTTGGATATGAGATACACTTACCCCATGCTAATACATACCCAGATTCATGTTTAATTGTGTTTGTGATTAAGTGCTCATACATGTTTACGCGTTAATCGTATTTAGGATTGTTTACGCATAAAATGAGTATTTTAGTGTGTTAAAATGGTTATTGATCAGTGGTTTTGGGTTTTACACTTTCAGGAATCGAACAAATCTTATTTCGAAAGGTGATTTTCTGGAAAAATGGCGTCTTTACGCGTTAATTGTTCATCCTACGCGTAAGATTGAATCTTACGCGTAAGATTCGACACGTGGACAAACTCTGTCTTGGATAAGACATAGTTTACGCATAAACGTATTTCTTACACTTAAGTTTGACCTTACGCGCAAGTCTTGAACTTACGCATAAGTCATAACCTACGCATAAGTTATACTTTACGCTTAAGGTTAATCCTTTGCACAAGTTCAATTCTTACGCATAAGACTTATCTTACGCGTAAGATTGTCCCTACGCTTGAGATTCCCCTTACGCGTAACTTATAATTTTACGCGTAGACTTTGCACTTATGCCTAAATTCAGTTCTTACGCTTATGTCAAGTTACGCGTAGATTCTTCATTTTACGCATAAACTTGTCAAAATCCAAATTTTTCTAAGTGATGGGAAATTTTCCAAAGTGTAACTTCTTGTAATGATAAACTTATGTTGTAACTGAATTGTTTTAAGTTTCTACCAAGTAATGTAACTCAAGTTTGTCATATATCAAAAGTTTTCACAACACACAAACCCCCACTGATCAATGTATAACATGCAAATCTATAAGTGTACATCATAATTGAATGTCTTTTCTAACCAAGTCAACAATTGCCATGTTTGTGTTTGTTTATGATCTATTCAGATGGCCGAACACAACAACATTCCATACGGACCTGAGCCCGAACCTAAGCTTTCATGGGAAGAGACATTCCCAGATGACTACAACAGGAAGATCGGAAAGAACAACCTCCGTATCAACTTCAACAAGATGACTTGCAACGAGTCCTCTTGTATTGTGGCTATAGATGCTCTTCTTTACCACCCGAATAAGCTGTTGTTCACCAAGTCTGCATCGGTTTCCTGCTTCTACATCCACCAGTTTTGGCATACACTAAAGCTAGATCTTGGGGAGGCTTCTTTCACCTGTACGCTTCATAATCGTCAGGTCACTGTGGACATTGATGTGCTAAGGAATGTACTTGGGTTACCAGAACTCGGCCCAAATGAAGAGTATGTTCCAGTCCCCACTGAAGAAGAGTTGATAATGTGGCTAAGGGATATTGGGTATGACGAATCAGAAGAAGTTATTACTAGACATTCTAGGGTTAACATTAGGTATCTTCCACAACCATGGAGAACCCTGTATATTTTGATTGCCAAATCCTTGTCTGGCAGAGACTCTGGCCACAAACACCCTAAGCTCCCACACCTCAAACTCTTCTGGGCTGTGGCAAATGTGAAGAAAGCTGATTATGCCAGTATCATTTGGGAAGACCTGGTGTGGCACATTCAACACAAGACAACCAACATTCCGTTTGTCCGCTTCACCAAACTACTCATCGAAAGCTTCCTTCGAGAGTATGATGATATCCCACAGAGACTCGATGACACAGATAAGAACACGTTCAGAAATGAAGATACTCTCAAAGTCATCAAGAGAATGGACACCAGCACACGCAAGCAGGGAAAGAAACTTCCCGATTGTCTCTTGAATGCCAAAGTCAAGGCTTGCAAGAACTACCAGTATTATGAACAAGCTCTTGCAGCTGATAAAGTTGGATTCCTTGACGAAGTTGTTCTACCCTCCTTCATGCAAAAGAAGGGTAAGAAAGGCAGTAAGACTGGGAGCTCCGGCAGTTCCACTCAGTCCAAGAAGAAGAAGGGTACCCTCAAGAGAAGGACACCTACCAAGAAGCCTGCATCTATTCCAGAACCCGGGTGGTTTCCCTCACCACAATCCTCTCCAAAACCATCTGACTCTGAACAAACCGAATCCGACGAAGGTCCAGTATATAGACAAGCTTATGCTAACATTGATAAGGATGTGAATATTGATGACATTGACGACAAGGATTTGACGTTTGAAGATTGGGATAAGAATATTGACGAATTGCTGATCATGCTGAATACCCCGCACATCTCAATCAACGACCACTCACCGAAGCTCAGACGATTTTGGAAGAAGAAAGAATTAGAAGAGAAAAGATGAAGCAACCAGTAACTGCTGAACAAGAGACTGAAGGCCTTTCAGTCGAAGAAGAAAATGAAAGGGCTCTCAACCTAGGTCTCCTCCACAGCCGAATTGATACATTCAATGCTGATCTACCTCCACCTCCAGTGTTCTCTCAGACCACCGAAGCTAGCAGATCAAGCAGCATTCCTGAGCCTACCACAGGGATCACCACAGACTTAGTTGCTTATGACAATCCCTCAGTATCTCCCACCGACATTGAAATGACTATGGGAGAGGAAGAAGAGGAAGATCCCATGGATACTGATGCTCCAAGGTTAATGACTGTAGAAGAAATGGAGCTCAGAGAAAGAGCTCAGGAAGAGGAGTTGAAGAAGAAACAGGAAGCTGAAGAGGCTAGGCTTGAAGAGATTGCCCAAGCTAAACTGGAAGCAACTATCCGAATGGAAGAGAGCAGGAAAGCAGAAGAGGCAGCCAAGCTGGCTGAAGAACAGTTGAAAAAGGAAGAAGAAGCCAGGCTTGCTAAAGAACTAAGACTTAAGGCTGAAGCTGAAAAACTGGCTGATGAACAAAGATTGAAAGAAGAAGCGGCCAAAGAAAAGGAAGTTGAACAACCCGAACCACCGAAAGGAGGTGACAAAGACTCTACCACCATCATTGAATCATCACAGTCATCTCCTCCTGCATCTGAATCAACACATGACAAATCAATCAAGAAACCAAGCACCAAAGCCTCTGCTGCAGCAAGGTTACTCAAGTCAGCTTTTAAGAGAGTACATGAGAAGAAGAGAAGCAGACTGGAAGATCAGGTTGCAACACTTACAACCCAAGTTGCTGAATTGACAAAGCTGAACTCGAACGTCCAAGAGCTACAAGATAAAGTTGATACTTTCTTACCTAAAGACGTACAAGAGAACTTGGAAGCCACATTGGCGGCTCAAGCACAAGAATACATGTCACAACACTTAGTTGCTGAGTTGAAAGATCTGCTGGCACCCATGAGAGATGAACTCACCAAGTTCGCGGAACAAGCTGTCAAGAAAGTAATTCGATCCACTACTTTTACTCTTCGAGCCGACAAGTCTACTGCTCCACTACCAGGGCTATCTCTAGATGAATTGGAAGCTCAAGTCTTAGAAAAGCTGGCAAACAAGTTCACCTTGACTACTGAAGAAGCCAAAGTCCTGGATGCATTAAAAGACAAGATGAACAAAGAATCTTGCAGCACAGAGGCCGATAAGCTGAAACGTCAAAGAGATGATGAAGACAGGGATCCTAATTCTCAGGCAAAGAAACAAAAACAAGCCGAAGGACCCTCCTCTCATACACCGGTCATTCCTCCAACCACTACAACCTCCACACAACAACCGAAGGCATCAGGTTCTGCTCCCAAGGCACACGACCACTTCGAATACACCGGTGGTGACGAGATTCCCCAACCCGATGAAGTTCCAGACCCGTCCCCTAAAAGGAAGAAGAAAGATAGGAAAGGAAAGCACCACCAATCCAAACCGGACACCTCACCAAAAGGCACCGAATAAAAGAAACCGAAAACCGTCCTTAACTGGCTAGACCATGACGATAGTGCCGAATACTCCTGGTTTGAGAAGATGATCAATTCACAACCACCTCTTGAAGACAATCATGAACCTCACGATGGTCGAACGGTGGAATACGCTCAACTGATTCAGCAAAAGTTTAAAATGAAAAAGATGAATAAGAAAGAGCTGCGAAGAATCAAGAATGATGCTTTCAATCTTCTGAAAGATCGGTCTGCTAACTCAATCGAGCTTGAGTATCATCTGGAAAATATTGCTCGAGCTATGTCAAGCAATATTGACTGGATCAATCCTGAATCTTATGTCGATCCAGTCACAAGGAAAACCGCACCCTACATTACTGACTGGTCCAAACCACTACCGATGATTGGGAAGCCTAAGGAACCAAAGATCCCGTACAAGTTCTTCTACAACACAGACTTGGAATTTCTGAAACTTGGCTGTAAGAATGAGAAGAAGTACGTTACATCACTCGCCTTTCTCCCTGCAGCTCGATATCTCAACAATGCCATCGAAGAAGAAGCTTCAGCATTATTCGTTGACAAAGTTGTTGAATATGACCGAAATGCTCTTTACGGTATACATCATTGGCCAAGCAACCGGGCACAATACTATCGAAGCAGCAGACTCAATCAGACAATGGGCGATGTGACAAGTGATTTGAAGATAGTCTCGATTCAGTTCATCTCGACTGTCACTCACTTCGGGTACCCCTTCCTCAGCAAAATCACACTGAAAAGACTGGATGAAAAGGAGTACGATATTTCCGAGTCAGACTTTCCAAGACTACTTCTCAATGACATCGAAGACATGTACCTGCTCAAAGTTCAAGGAAAACTCTGTGGCTTACCTAAAGAGATGCAGCTGGCCTTTATCCAAGCTCTCCTCATCTTCATCAGGCAGATAGTCATCAGCGAAAGAGTAGAAGATCTTCAATTGGGAGTGGAAAGCTATCAGAAGAAGCTCAATCTCACCAAACCTAACATGTTCGACATCCCCGACCTTCCACATCTACCTCAATACACCTTGATCAGGCAACCATTTGGGTTCACCTACCGCAGCATTAACGGTCGCAACTGCTTCATGGCTTACGACGAAATACATAAGTTCTGTGATGAAACCTTGAAGTTCGTAAGAGATGGAATCAAAAGCAGATTGGATGACATTGCTCTAGGAAAGTCTAAAAGGTGGAAAACCAATGAGGCCCGGGATGCTCGCAGATTCATCTTAAGGATTGAGAACAGATTGAAGCACAGGGATCAGTTTCGAAGGTTGGAAAGTTATGTGGGAGGCAGACAGAAATTTCCGGTGTTGACATTTCAGAGACCTGATTGGTAGATCATTGTAAGAATTTGATTTGATTTATCAATTATATACTTCATAATGGCTTGTGCACGCATTACAGTGCACAACCCGAACTTGTAAAGAAAGGACCCTGAGGTACGCATCAGTGCCTCAATCCTATATATAAGGAGCGAAGGCTTCTTACTTTTGAGTAGAATTAATCAAACATTTATGATTTTTCATAATTCTGCTCAAAAGGACAAGTATTTCACCTCAATAAGACTTAATCACTTGTTGAGGGGGAGCACTTGTCAAAACAAAATACTTTGCTCTAAATCAACAAAAATTCTTGGTGAATCTCCCCATAAGACTTAAAAGGCATATTTTAATCTAAAAGTTTGTCAAAAACATCATTTTATATGCTATTTTTGAGGGGGAGAAAATGAAAAAGTGATTAAAATATACGAAGTCAAAGCTTTATAGTTGTATCATGTGCGAGCTAGACTCAGTATTGACCCAGGAATTGACGAGACAACCAAAAGTTAGTAATATCGAAAAGACTTATCCTCGACGGGTAATAACATCAAGTTAGTTACTAGAGCTAGTTGTCACCTAAAAGCTGACAATGTATCTCTTTAACTAGCCACGTAAGTGTGTCTCCAAAAATATATGTCTTAGTAGAAATGTACCGTCTCGAGAAACTTTCTGTGAACTTGATCAGGCCGGGTAATAACTTCAAGCTAGTTTAACTAGTGATGTAAGCGTGTCTCGAATCGGTCTTGTTCACGGAAAGTGGATCAATTTAAAAGTGCTTGTTCCTCCCACATGTGCAAATTTAATAAATACTTATGAGCACATGTGCAGGGGGAGCCCTTCAAAAGTGTACACAAAACTCTCAAAGTGTTAAACAAAATATTTGATTAACACAAACACTTTGAGAGATTTTCTATCAAAGGTTTCTCGGCTACTGTCGGAGTTATAAGGTGATTAAGATAGGAATATCCGTCCTATGATCCGCCAGAGCCGGAGGGATCTACCCAAGGACATCTCCCATAGTTAGAATTAGAAGTCCTTAGGTATGATACGAAAAAAGGAGAAAAGAATGAATGGGAAAGAAGGAGTTGAAGAATTAAAAAGAAAAGTAAAAGAAAGGGGTGAAAATAAATAGCCCTCCATATGTTCAACCTTAGGGCAGACACCGGGTACAATACGTATGCTACTGGTTGTTGCTAAAGACAACACCAGTATTGAAGACAAAGTCGTCATGGACCCAGTGACGTAATGCACTAAACCTTCTTAACCACTCAAGTTCTCTTAAAAGGAATTGTTTCATTCTCACGGGGAACCCGCGTAACCTATCGACCTATCTCTTAGAGACGGTTGATATTGAAGCAGGAGACCCCTCCCTAGTCTCCGCATAGGAAACCTAAGTGTGCACTTATAGAGTCTAGAGCCTTGAGATACATCTAAGATCTCTTAGGAACACTTAGTATTTCTACAACTGGTGTTCTACATCAATGGGCATCAGTTGTAAATTATCGAGTCCTTCGCAGATCTTAGCAATCTGCCGAGAACGTTTATGAGAGGATTACGTAAGTATTTCTCAATGATTGAACGAAAATCCTGCCAGGGTCAACATCAAACAGCCCTGACAGCAGGTCACTTCGGTAACCTCACAAGGGTTACGCTTAGTGTTTACGGTGGTTCCATAGCGGTCTACAGTCGTGGAGTGATCCCCAGCGACTCACACAGTCATTGAGCCACTTAGTAGGTCTCGTAAGCTCCTTCGGGAGTATCTGATATGGGAACGGCCTGGATAAGGATTAGAAGGAGTATTCACAATATGCTGTTGATGAGCTCTAATTCCTTATCCGTAAGTACCGGTTGTTTTATTGCTAACTGTTTACTCGCAGGTACCTCACTTCCATGAAGGTAGATTCCAACATGCTCATACATACATCTTGAAGTCAAAGATAGCTCCCCCAAAGATCTTAACACCACAAATTTCAAAGAATGATTCTACATCAATAAAGAAGAATCTCCAAAGTTTAAAGACTAAAGATCTCATAGTATGAAAAGGAACTTCGTGCATGTCAAAATCCGAAGATGTATGAGTATGTTGGAATGGCGGACAACCACCATAGACGCAGGAGTGATGAACGGCAGATTACTTCATAATACAATCACTACATCATCACCAAAGAACAAAGACAAAGAGCAAAGCACATTCATTATCATTCATATCATTTTTTTTTGAAGACGTCTAGAGATTTACATGTCACAAGTCAAATGACAAAGATGAAGACGTCAAGCAACCGTGATGACCGGCCCTTAGGGGGAGATTGTTGGGATCATACTTTTGTATTTTAGTCAAGTCTCGGTCATTACATTTTGTAATAGGTTGCTTAGGTATTTATTCTACATTATTTAAGTTACAAGGCTTAGTTTGTTAAGTCCATGGGCCTTAAAGCCCACGTCCAAATGAAAGGAGGGAGGAAGGGAGTGTTGCCCTACTCCTCCTCCTATAAATACTAGGCTTATGTAACCTTTTCATTTGTTGGTTATTTGATTATCTTAAGGAAACTCTTGCACTTTCACTTTTCATATTGTCTCATAATCAACCAATCTCATTTCTCATCTTATTTCTTTCTAAATCATACTTGTGTTTACAAAATGGTGACCTAACAAAAAGCAACATGAAGATAGCCAAGACGACACTAAAATTATTAGTACAATGAATGGAAAGAGTGTCGACAAGCAAATCATCTTATTTTGCTCTTAAGCTAAGTGTTATTGTTACTAAACCATATTTCGTCACATCAACGCCACATCCCAATTCAATACACCACTAAATCCACCATAAAAAAAAAGTGCTATACTCACCACCAAACTCATTTTTTCAACAATTTTTATTAAGAAAATAAATTAAACTTTTATTCATAATTAAAAAAACATTGCATAAATAATTAAAAAAAAAACATAAACTTACGAAATTAAAAACATAAACTAATAATCTGAATTATACTTCTTCTTGATCATCCGCAACATCTTTTCGAGGTGGATTCCACTCAATTGAGAGGGCTCATATAAAACAATTCATCTTTTTGTTGTTGTTTTTATTGTTGGACTTCGAACATTTGTCTTGGTAGTTCGAACTTCTTTTGTTCCATTTCCGTTTCCTGCCTCTTGATCTCCAAAAAGGTGTTACAGTTTGTTTTCTTCATGGTCATAAATGACGATGTTTGACTTTTAAATTCGTTGGCTAACAACCTAGCCAATGTTTTTATCATTGTCTGTTGCTTTGTGTTCACTTAGGGGCTTGCCTGCAAGTGGATTCAAACACTCGCTAAGCCCCTATTGAATATGGCGTGTAAGTTAACTACCTGTCACGATGCTAATGGAGCGGATGATGTCGGTGCTTTCTTTTTCGATCTAGCCTTGCCCATTGATCGAATTTCTTGCATTCCATCTACCTCCTCGTCTCCATCCATTTGATTGAGATAAAACCACCCTTTACTGACTCCGATGTGTTGAACGAAGTAGACGACCCACATGGCTTAAATTTCCTAAAAGTTTGTTGTTTTGATGCTTCATAGTTTGGAATTTTCACATCTTTCCATTTCTGATACACTTTTAAAATTCTCAACGCATGAAGATGTTACATCGCGAATCCCATTGAGGTGTTTTATTATTAAAATACCCTTATATTAGTTTGACTGTAATAGTTTTTTACATGAAGATTTTTTATAATTGGTTAGTCAATAAGTTTAAGTAAAAAAGTCAAACTCTTAGTCAACTGTTAACTAAGTGTATACTTGGTATACAAAGTTATAAGTGGCAAAAGTCTTAGGAATAATACTTGAGACAATAAAGCACAATATATGCAAAATTGTATCAGATTTTTTATAAGATAAACTTCCACATTATTCTACCACTTTCCATAAGTGTGTAGAGCTTATGTCTGTTATGTGAGAAAGAAAGGATAGGGAAGAAGAATATCAATTACAAGTGATCAATTCATTGTGCTTACTAACACGTTGCAATTAATCATGTAAATAAATAAGTGTTACCAACCTTATTTGCTCGGTACGATCGAAGAAGCAAAACAATCAATGTTGATTATCTCTACGGTTGATCTATACTACACGTTATGCAATACTCTTGGAATGCTAGTCCTAAAACTACCTGAATGCATACGCCTTTACACCTTAAACATGGGAGATAAAAAAACGAAAACCAAAATTCTAAGAGGGTGCTTGGTCGATTGGTTCTAGAGGAGAGGAGAGAAGAAGTAATTTAGTCTATGTGTTAATGATATAGTTGTAGAACAGGTATCAAATTAATACAAAGTACGTGAGGAATTGACTAGTCAACCCTTGTGAAAAGGCTAACTTGCAAAACCCGTGAATACGTTATATTTATGTGATACCGGGCAAGTGATCGCCCGGGTCGTGTCCCAACGAGGTGTGAATCGAGGATATCGTATATGGTTCCAGATTAAAATGCTTGTAAGGACGAGGTTTTGATTATTTGGTATTATGGATGATAACGTGAAACAATAAAATCTACGTCATATATTAAAACTAAAGAATAACGTTTTAATTAAAATTAACGCGACTACACAAATAAAGCAATAGAATTTAAAACGTATTTAAAACTAAAGACTAGTATTAAAAATAACGTACATGCGAAAGATAAAAAGTGAAATGTAAGCAATACTAGGGCTACGGGCATAAAAATGATTTTCCTACGAACTAGATGTCAAAAGGAAATTTTAGAAATAAGAAAATTAATTATTTAATAAAAATTCTAATTAATTAAAAACTATTTAAAACTAATCAAATTTTAATTATTACTAAGACTTAACAAATAAATCTAAAACTTTTTAGCTGAATATTACTACTCAGTATTAACCTAAGAAAATTATTAGAAGATGGTGCATAGTACAAATATAAGCAGATAATAAGCTACCCCCAAGCTGCTTAATTTTAAGCAAAACAAACAACAACAGATGCTAAATACTAAACTCATGCAAAGTGTAACAGAATGAGTCCAAAGAGAAAATGGTAGTGTGCTTGCGTGTGGTGTCTGATTTGGTGGCTACATCCAGGTTCGATTCCTACTAAACCCCACTTTTTGCCAATATTTTCTATTTTCAAATTCCCTTTTTGTAAAACACTAAACACCAGATTTAAAGCAACTCTACGAAAAGTCTTGTTGTTGAAAAGCTGTGAACAAACTTACACAAGCCTAAAAATCAATGAGATATGAGTTGAAACTTAGAGCGGTATTAATGAACTAGTAAATATTACTGTAATTATAAGCTAACTAAAATGAAATTTATGCTAAAAGTGAAGTGATGAACACACTGAGTAAATCAAAAGCTCAAATAAACAAGTCTAAGACAACATTCAACTAGCTAAAGATCCAACAACAAAGTTCAGTAAACACAAAAATAGCAGCTGAAACTGGACTCAACGAGACAACTCAAATGCTAAAATAAGCTAGGAAAATAAGTTGATGAGGGCAAACAAATTATGCAACTAACAAACCAGTATTTAAGGCTTCTCAAAGCAACAAGAATCAAATTCTAAACTCAAGAATCAAATTCTAAACTCAAGAAACGAGCTAGAAGGGCAAACAGATGGTCAAATCTGAGAACAAGATGGGGCAGGGGACCAAAAAGGGCCAAATGGGTCACTTTGGGACTAATTTTCAATAAGCAAATGATCTTGAAAATCGAATTTCTCTGTTGATTCAGGTTCACAAGCCACCAATTAACATAAATCAACAAGCTTTATCCATTCCCAAACAATATTTATGAGATGTCGATTTACCTTGATGCAAAGCACTCATCTAACTTGCATTAGGATGATTAGAGAATGATTTAATTGTGGGTTAGTGATAAGGATTTATTTGTTACGCTTTTAGGGGGTTATTTAAGCCCTAAATCGTGAATATATGGTCAAATATTGTCTCAAATTGTTTCTTTTCTCATTTTAGGTACTTGGGACATGATTTCTTGAATATGGATCATTTTGGAGCATTTCGGACATTTTAGAGCTCAAGAATGAAGAAAACTACAAAGTCACGAAAAAGTCAGGAATTACACTTGACGGCGTCAGGCTTTGGATGCTGACGCCGTCACTTGAAGTTAGAGATGATGGAAATTACCAACGTGACACCTCAAAAACTTTTTGAAGAAATACACTTGATGCTGTCAGGTGTAGTTTGGAGTAGGCCATCAGGTTATGAGCTAAAGAGAGACGGTCCAGTGAGAATAACAAGTGACGATATCAGAAAGCTAAATTGCGCAACAAGAAACCCTATATGCGGCGTTCTGACGGCGTCAGGACTTATAACTTGGCCGCCAGCTTGTAAAGTCTATATATAGTTTTGGATTTTTCATTTATTAAGTGTGCAACTTTAGAGACAAAACCCTAGTACGAATTCTCTGAGAGTTCAAGGGTTCTCAAACACTTTTTTCTCCCATGTTTTATTGAAGATAAGTTATCTTTTAATCATTCATCATGTCTATGTGTTGTTTGATTATCTTTTATGGTTTTCTTTCTTTTAACATGCTAGCTTAGGTTATTTTGTGTTTGCTTAGATCTAAGGAAACCTAGTTATTGATTATTGATTAGTTGTCTATTGTTTAGTTGACTGACTCGCGTTAGGCTTAAGAAAACTGGCTAACTTCCTTTGTGTAACAAGCTTGAAAATCTTAAGAAACTTAATCGGATGTGCACTACGGTTTTATTCGTTGTATTTAATGCGTGAGTAGAGATTAATGATTCTATGATAGGATACTAAACATATCGTCATAAGGAGTCAATATTCATCGAGTTGGGGAAGGCTGTGCATACCCCCGCGACTGGTAATACAGTGCTTCAACTAAAATAACTGCACTGTGACATTCAACGAGTCAACAAGAGATAACTAGGGAGTAATTAAGTTTAAGTAAACACGTTTGTCTCATTATAAGAAGTCCACCAATTTACCTTTTCTTTTTATTTTTATCTTCTTTTTTTAGTTTAATTATTAGTTTTAGGTTAGCTGATTAGCAACTAATTCCGCCCATTCCTTCCAAAAAAACCTAGATTTTAATTGCGTTCATAAAAATGTAAAAATAAAGAAATAATCATCCCGCACCTTTAGACCTATTTGACCTACACTTCAATCCTAACCACACTATTCCCCTAAAGAACGATCAATCCCCCAGACATACCTATACTACACTACAACGACCAGGTACACTGCCTAGAGGATTGAAAGTTCCTAAAGATCCCTTTAGGAGAAAAACCTTTTGTGAGGACGCAATCCTCGCATCAAGTCTTTGGCGCCGCTGCCGGGGAATAGTTATTGTTTAGGTTGATTTTTATTTCATTTAGGTCTACTCACTAGATTCCTATCTAGCGAGGTCTATCTTTTTCTTCGTGCTTTTGTTTGTTAAATTTTTTGATGAATGACCATAATTTTGATCACTTGATCCCTGTTATTCATTTCTTTCGTCGTAGAAATTTCCAATTACCCATTTCAGTCACCGTTATGGAAAATGAAATTCCACCAAATCTTTCGCCCGACCATCACTTTGGCAATAATTCTGATATGAATGAGTCTGACCACGACACTGACCATGAAAATGGCCCTTTTTACTATTCGGATTCCGATGAGGATTTAGGTGACGGTGATGTGGTTGATGAGTTTAGAAAGGAAGAAGAGATGGATCCTCTTAAGTATGTTGACCCTAGGATAAAAATCAAGAAATATAGCCTCTTTAACATGCAATTTCCTTTTAAAATTGGATATAGGAGCTTTAATGCTTACCTTAATTCATCTTTACCTGTGAACATAATCTCTCGTGCTAATTATAATAAAATAATGGTAAATGAGTTAGAATATCAAGGAGAGAATATTGGTGCTAGGGTGGAACCATTGCACGTATTTGTTGGAAGTTTTGTGTATTTGGTTGATTTTATGATTATGGAAAACCTAGGAGAGTTTATTGACAACAAATTAACCCAAATCATATTTGGAAAACCTTTTAAAAGGCTAACCAAACTGGATGAGAAACTTATGCGTGGGATGATTACATTCTCGGACGGAGACGAGGATTTTGTCTACCAAATGCCCCGCTCGCACCCTACATTTAAAAATTATTCAATTGAGGCATGTAATAGACTTCCCCCTCTCGATTTATTAAGTGAGAATGATAAAAGAAAAGGACTCAAATATTCCTTTGAAAAGAATAAGAGGTACTATCATGATGTTTAGAGCTTAATGATGAGTATAAGAAATATGAGGCAACAATTAGATGGCTCACACTTGGGTATGTGAGCATAAGTGACACAAGATAAGGGCATGACTTTGAGTCTAGCTACAAGACTCGTAAATAAAGAAAAGCGCTTCTTGGGAGGCAACCCAAGCTTTTTCATTGTTTGTTTGTTTGTTTATTTGATTTTGTTCATTGTTCGTGTTTCAAATAAATTATGAAAATGCTTTATTTTATCTTTAACATCGTCTTAATTACATATAAAAGTATTTTGCAAAAGATAAGTGTAGGGGAAGATCAAATTTGTTTTTAAGAACCAATTGAACATGAACGATAACAATTAGAGATTAGCATATATATATTTGTGTTTGTTAGAGTCAAATGCTTGTATCGAGTCACAATGGATGTTTTGCAGGATTCCTAGGTGTTAAAACTTAGATTTTTCCAAAAATTTTTCCGGAAACAAAATATAAGAAATTCTGTCAGGATACTCCTGATGGCGTCAGGGATTACAACCTGACGACATCAGGTGTTGTTCCTATAAAAATTTTCAGGTTTTGTTTTTATGCTGGAAATCATATAATCTCATAAGATCTTTAATTTTTAAACTCCAGGAATCTGTAAACATTTATTTTGCAAGCATTATATCCTTAATCATTTTCTAGGATTTACTATAGAATTTACCGCCGATTTTATGCGAGGTTTTGTGTTTGTTTTCTTAGTTGTCTACAGGTTATACTGGACAAGAAAATGATTTATATTTATGTAGTGAAGCTTTCATATTCACTTTATTGGAGGAGGATTTAACCATATTACGACATCAACCATACCGAGCAAATCAGGGGAGTATTAATTTCTTTCATTCTCTTTTATCTTTACTTTATCACTTATTTAGGAACATTGGGGACAATGTTCGATTTAAGTGTAGGGAGGGTAAATTGGGAAACCTTAGAAACTATAACTTCAATTGTTTTTGTTTTGTTTAATAGTAAATGTGTAATAAAACTAAGAGAAATACTTGTTAGGGTAATTTTGGCACCAAATTTAAAATTTTTTGCAACATATAGGAATGAAACTTTAGTCTTAATAAGCGTCTCATGGATAGGAATTGTATAACGAGCACAAAAACCATACCACTCAAAAAAAATTCCACACAAAATGTGAGGATCGCCCTTAGATTATTAGGAAAAAGCATTCATCTTTAATGCTTATGAGTGTACCAATAGCACTTATATTCTAGAACTTGCGTTTGTGATGCATCCTAAGACCGCTAGTGAGACTACATTCATGTAGTCAGGATTTACTATATGATAAGTGGCATTAGGATAACCCTTTGTTTTAAACCTGTTTTTATAATTACATTGACTTCATTGGTCAAGTAATTCCCCCACACCTTTGCGATGCACTCATTTTTAGTACACGATACCCCTAGTACACCCCTTAGAGCCTATTTTTTTCATTTCTAACTTTAAGCATCTTACTTAAAGGAAGAATTTGTTACAATCTACCCCCAAATGTACACCCAAATCGCCTAAGCCTACCTTATATGCACTCATCTTTAGTGCATTATTGTTACATGTCTAAACCCGTAGTTAATTGTCTAATTGGTTACATGATTGCTAAGTCGAGTCATATCTTGTAATGACAGTTTTGAGATGATTGGGACTCATAGGTAAAAGTACTAGTGTTATGGAGTAATGGGGAAGAACATCATTTATTACCCCCATATGTGTGTTAATATTTTAAAGTACTCCAAGTGTTTTGATCTTCTTAATTTGGGTCATTAGAATAGTTATGTGTAAAGTATGTAAAAGTTCAAGTGTAGGGAGGATGCAAGCTCCCTTTGATGTATTATTTTCGATGGTAGAGTAAAAATGTATGAAAAAAAGAGAAACATACAAGCTACCATTTGTTTCTTTTGTTTATGTTGAGTCAAAAAGTGTCTTGAAAATCTAAAAAGAGTTAGTAGTTAGTTTAAGTTGAGTCGAGTCTTGGCTTAGCAACGCCTCTTTGTACATGTAATTGACCAAGACAATTGACTTGCTGCTAGTAAATTATCCCTTTATCCAACAAACCGTGTTTACCATACCCTTACACTTAATGTTATAACCCTTCAAAAGAACTCTTTGATAGTTTATCCTAGGTGCTTATGCCAAAGTGGTGGAGGTTTGATCCTTTCCCAAGCCTATGGTAATCTATTTGCTATGACAGGTAGTAAGTGACATTTTCCCGTTTCCATATGTGATATATAAATTTATAACAGCCGACAGATGTGAGAATCCAAACATTAAATGTGAGATGCTAGTATATAATTTATGTGCTTGTTTTGACTAAGGTGGAACAATCATGTGTTGTAATTACTTTTATATTAATATTAAATGACCCTAACTTGTAAGTCAATTGGTGTAAAAGCTCATTTTCTTGAAGACAAGCAAATCCCAAGTGTAGGGATATTTGACAAGGATTTATTTGTTACGATTTTAGGGGGTCATTTAAGCTCTAAATCGTGAATATAGGGTCAAATATTGCCTCAAATCGTTTCTTTTCTCATTTTAGGTACTTGGGACGTGATTTCTTGAATATTGAGCATTTTGGAGCATTTCAGACGTTTTTGAGCTCAAGAATGAAGAAAACTACTAAGTCATGGAAAAGTCAGGAATTACACCTGACGACATCAGGCATTGGATGCTGATGCCGTCACTTGAAGTTAGAGATGATGGAAATTACCAACGTGATGCCCCAGAAACATTTTGAAGAAATACACCTGACGGTGTCAGGTGTAGTTTGGGGTAGGCTGTCAGGTTATAAGCTAAAGAGAGACGGCCCAGTAAGAATAACAAGTGATGACGTCAGAAAGCTTAATTGCGCAACAAGAAACCCTAGATGTTGCGTTCTGACGGTGTCAGGACTTATAACCTAATCTTTTAGATGCATCATAATATATATTTTAGCAAAAAATTAGATACATATACATATATTAGATGCATTTCATCAAATTAGACGAATCTTATGTATTTTTCGTCCTCTGCGTGTCAAATTTTTGCTAGTACTACTTTGCATCGTTTTCACTTCAAAATAACTTTCGAAATTAATTGTGATGCATCTAAATGAATAGAGATGCATCTAATTCAAGCGATGCATCTCAAATATGAGGTTATAGTTATTTCTCATTCTTCTCATTTTAAGTTTCTTCTCACTGGATCCTTACACACACACACACACACACACACACACACACATATATATATATATATATATATATATATATATATATATATATATATATATATATATATATATATATATATATATATATATATATATATATATATATATATATATATATATATATATATATATATATATATATATATATATAAGAATTGTAATTTATCTCACAATAGAGGCATGTATGTATATAATTAAAAGACTAAGTATTTCACAAAATACAATCTTCTAAACAAAATAATTACAAATATTAACAATTCACAATATCTTGATGATTAATCTTTTTTTATGCAAAACTTATTGTTGTAACCAAGTTGGAAATTCAAAACCCATTTCAAAAAAAAATATATATATCTTGATTTATTTTACTAACAAACTTAACGAAATATTATATTTGTTAAATATAAAAAAGAAAATTATTAAATATTAGATATGATAAAAAAAATATTGTTATGCCTAATAATCATATTATATACTTAATGATATTATTGATTTGTTAATTTAAAAGAATAATTGGCAGGAATTTAGAGAGAAAAAAAATGCATAACACACTTATCACATTATTTATAAATTAGACATATATTTACACATGTGTTTTAGGTATAAATAACACTACTCTAAAGTGACGAGATCATTTACATAACAAGGGATTAATCATAGCCGAATATTGTTTTTTATCAAATGACAAACTCACTTTCATTCTATATTTTTTTAATGCATCTTAAACCGTTAATCGTTTAGCGAAAAAATTGTATCATCGTAACAAGCATTTAATTATCTTTTAATATATGAATGCTTTGATATTACATAAATAGTTATGGCAGTTTACTATAGTTGTTTAGTGTTCGGTTTTGACAAACAAAGCACAAACCAATAACAATTTTGAAGGACAAAGCACAAACCAAAAACCAAGAAATTTTTTTAAAGATAAACCAAGAACAATTTAAAAAGACAAACCAAAATAACAACCAACAATCTGTAACTATAACATCAAACAACCACAATTTTTGTCCCTCTTACCTCAATATATCAAAATAACAAACATGATCTTAGATCCGAAACATAAACTAAATGGAATATATTATTTATTCAGATATGAAACACAAACCAAACAAGATCTCAGGTTCTTCGCAATAATTACATATCTTAAAAGATCTTCAAAATTTTGAACTCATTATTGATCTTTAAATAAAAACCTAACAGAGGCCTTATGTTGAAATCATTATTAAAATAGGTTTCATACAACAAGGTTTGGAAAGTTACGAGTTTTTTAGTACTTTTCAAAGAAACCAAATTAACCAAAAGATGTCGTTGTGGTGAGGAGATAATTGAAAGGGGGAGAGGGCGGCAAAAAAAGGTGTTGGCGGCAAAAGAGCCGTAAAGGCGGTGGCTGTGGAGGTGGTAAATAAAAATATAGTTGAATCATCATTAGCAAATTACATACTAAAGCTAAAAAAACCAAGAATGTCCAATAAACAAAACTTACGGGTTTAACCAGTAACTGATTACCTAATTAGTGATAATAAATCGTATTTGAAACTTAATATGATAAGATGTGTAAATTACTGATAAGGCAAAAAGTGTACCAATTTTAGGGGGTCATTTAAGCCCAAATTCGTGATTATTTGATCAATTACTGCCCTAAATCGTTTCTTTTGTCATTTTAGGTACTTTTGAGGAGAAATCTGGAAAATGAAGTATTTTGGACGTTTTTGGAGCATAAAAGTGAAGAAAACGGCAAAGTCTCAAAATCCTTGCCGGGAACAGTACCTGACGACGTCAAGACCTCACACATGACGGCGTCAAGGTTGGCAAAAGAGGTGGAAGTGGAAAATACACATGACGGCCTAGAACATTTTTAGTGTAATTGACCTGACGACATCACCAAGGCCGTCAGGGTCATTTTACAAGTGACGGCCCAGAGCTCAATTCCTACATGACAGCGTCAAGACTGGATCTGGGCAATACGACCCTTAATTTTGCGGCGAGTTGACGGCGTCAGACACTACAACGTGACGCCGTCAGGATGTATTCTCTATATATGTTTTTCCAATTTTTCATTCAATATGTGTGGAACATTAGGAGGAACTTTACCACAAACCCTAGGTCGAATTTCCATCATATTGTAGGGGTTTCAAACCCTTCTTTCATCCATGTTTGAATAAAGATAAGTCTTCCAATGATCATTCAATATGTCTATGTGTTGTTTGATTCTATCTTATGCTTATCTTTCTTTTAACAAGCTAGGCTAGGTTTTTATTGTGTTTCCTTAGATGTAGTGAAATCTAGATGTTGATTATTGGTTGATCGTGTAACACCTCCAGTTTTGAAAACATGCAGCGGAAATTAGATTGGGTGTTACTTCATAGCGCACAGTTTATTTGTAGAAAATGATTATCATTTTAGTCATTTTAAAGATCTATCATTCGAATATAAATATCAGAGATTTAAAAGAGGTCCTTGTTTGTCCCAATCTTTATTAAATTAGTTTTCGAATGATAGGAAGTTTTATAGCCTTTGTAAGTATCCGTGCTCCTCCGTGCCATCCTTGCTCATTATGGACCTGAGATAAACACATGCTAAAAGTGTCAACACAAAGGTTGGTGAGTTCATAGAGTTTATAGTTTTGAATATCGATTTCCAAAATCAAAGAGTTTATGAGTCCAAAGTAGTTATAATAACCGTTGATTATCAAATTAAAGTGTGAGTAAATCCATAATATTCATGGCTTAAATCATTGATTTATCAAAATCATAAATGAGTGATTTCCTTATTAATTCAAAAATAGTCCGTTGTTGCCCTTCACCGGGTCAACACCCAAAATAGTAGTTGGTTTATAAATCTATTTAACACGAGTTTCGATATTTGGGCCACGTTGTTGCGTCCATAACATAAACAGTTTACGGGGAACCGTATTTAAACAGTTGAAACTGTATCCGAACAGTTTGTAGAGAACCGTATTTAAACAGTTGAAACCGTATCCAAATAGTTTGCGGGGAACCGTATTTAAACAGTTGAAACTGTATCCAAACAGTTTGTGGAGAACCGTATTTAAACAGTTGAAACCGTATTTAAACAGTTTGTTCCATAATTCTAAATATCGATAGTAAAGTCGTTAGAAAAGTTGTTACACATGCATCTCTCCCAAAGAGTTTATAAAATAGTTAAACAATAGAAAGTGTAGCTATGAACTTATAGTAATTTGTAAACAGTTAACGAGTACTTGTAAAAGTATAAAGCAATAGTTAAGCATGTATCTCCCCCAAAAACGTGTATAAATCATTATAAAACAATTAAGAGTAGGGGCTATGACTCACCTTAGTAGTACGGTAGACAGAGTATAAGTAATGTCAGAAGTGAAGATGGAATTGACTTCAAGAGATAACTACACCAAGAATGGTGGTGAGGAAACTCGTATTGTAGGTGTGAATGAGTATGAGAAGAGGTTCAACGCTCAAGGTTCCAAGCTTGTGATGAAACTACATAAAAGGAATCCTGGGAACTTTGTGAAAACACCTAGCTGCTTTGCTTCTCCTTTCTTTCTTCTCGACAGTGTATAATAGAGAGTGAGTAAGTGAGTTTTGTTGGTGTGTTGTAATTAGGTACGCATGAAATGCAATAATTTGCATGGCTCTTATATGTTTGTTTCCTCCTTTCCCTCCTTGTGGGCAGTAGCAAAGAAGTGAGCAAGTTATGTTTTGTATGTGGTACGTATGAAAAGAAAATATGTTGCATGGTTCTTTCTTCTTCCTTTCACGACAGGAACACAAGAGTAATCTTTCATGATCAAGTTTGATTTAGTGGTAGTTGAGATGTGGAAAAGTGATGGTGTAAAGTTTGGTTAAACGTTCTATTATAAATCAAGATTGGTCCCTGGTTTTCACGACCTTGGCTCGACAGAAACAAAGGAAAGAAACGGCCTGCTTGAAGGTTCAACTATGAATCTAGTCCTTCTCCTAGTCGATTATACACTACGTGAAACCCAAGGAATTCTTGACCAACGTTCTTGTATAAACGATTGTGAGGAAAGGCCTAGAGAGTATTGAAATGTGATGAGTTTTTGTGTGTCAATAACTTGTCGATCTTCATGGCTCTTCTATATGAGTTGAGGCTTGGACAAGTGGCGAATTGGAGCAGGAAATCATGAGAGTTTTGAGGTGCATGCTTTTTGATTGGGGAGGCTTTGAGGTGGAAGATTGAGGGTGTGATATGGAGCAGTCGATAATCATGCAACCTCCATGAATGATCAATCGAGATCAAACAGCTATTGAGAGCAAGAGATTGTAGAAGATTCGTGTATAAACATTCTTGATAGTTTTTAGGATGCCTTTGGTTGGTTTATATTCATTGGGGAGCAAGGGAGGTCCATAAGGAACTTATGACACGTCTTCCCATCTTTATTCTAAGTGATCTTTCCTAGTTTATTTGGGTTGTTTCTGGGGCGATAAACGAGTGAGGAAGGATGAGTGAGCTGTCATCGTACATGTTGATGGTTCACTTGATCTAGCCTAGTCGACCAAGAGAAGGGAACAAGAAAGGAAAGGGGCTTGGGCGTAGTTGCATTGATAGAAACGCTTTATGTAAATAGGTGAGATATGTTTCGTAAAAGAGGGGTTAACTGAAGGAAATGGGATGTACGTTAGATATATACAGGTGGTCGAATAAAAGAAAATAAAAGGGTGTGTTTGTATGTCGAAAATGTGTGAGGAACGAACATAGTAAATTGTACTAGTGACCGAAAATAAGAAGATATAATACAAGTGGATTATGGTTCAAGTTGTAATGTGGCCTAGTGGACTCGTTGTTGCCCAAGCTCAAACGAAGGAATTAAAGATTATGAAGTCCGTTTGGTGTAGTAGCAATTTATTACAAGATGAGAAACAAAATGAAAATATGATATCGATGTGTCTATAGAAGTTGTATAAGATTCCGGATAGATCGATTATATTATTTTACAAAGTTTGACTTGGTGTCGTGTGTATTTGTTGAGGCTCAAGTACGTAATTAGGAAGTTTTTAGTAAGCATGTGAATTTTATTAATATCATACTTGGTTAATTTATTGAAAGGTATATTTATTAAATATAAGCGTTTTGAATTTCTTGGGATATATATAGGCTTTTAATATAGTTAGAGTATCGTTAAAATGTTATGATTGTCAAGTATATATATATATAAAAAATTGTCATGGGTAAAATGGTTGTTTTTAAGTTATAATGACGTGTTAATCATAAGAAGATTTTACGGGATGTTATAGATGGTTTGTTTATAATTGTTGTAGATGATTGTATTCGATGTTAGGCTTAAGAAAACTGACAGACTTCCATTGGTAACTTGCTTGAACGTCTTAAGAAACATGATCGGAGGTATACTATGATTTTTGGTTGTATTTAATGCATAAGTGATCTCTAATGATCCCATGTTAGGAGCTTTTAGTTGGCTCGACATAGGAGTGATGTAGGAGCGTATAGAGTTAGGGAATATTGTACACGGCCCTACGACTAGTATTAAGGAATATAACCCGTCATCCATGCAATTGTAACAAGCTAATCAACCGGTAAAAGATATCTAGGGAGTAATGAAATCTAAGTAAATACATCTTTTCTCATTATTGTTTTCACCACATAATCATATTAAGTTTATTTTTCATTTATTTTTATTTTATTTTGATTGCATTTGTTGTTAATTGGGTTAGTTGACTAGCAACTAATTCCGCCCACTCCTTCAAAACCCGAGATTTTACTTGCTTTCATAAAATATAAAAAAATGAAAAAAGAATCATCCATCACCTCTAGACCTAGTTTAGTAGGCTTTCTAATCCTAGAGACACTATTCCTGAGTTGAACGATCAATCCCCCAGTACTTGTCACTATACTATACTACAACGATCAGGTACACTGCCTGGCGGGGATTGCAAGCTTCTCAAGATCCTTGAGAGGTAAAACCTGTTGCGAGGGCGAATCCGCCCTACTACTAACCATGAAGTTCACCCACTCCAAATGACATCTTGATGTTCAAACAACATCAAGATGAACCTATCTATGATGCATGGACTCGTTTTTAAAATTTACTCCGAAAAGTCCCTCGTCATAGTTTAGATCTGTGGTCCCAAATTGAAATATTTTACCATTGTGTCGACCACTATACCAAAATGGACATTGACCATGCCGCATATGGGGACCTTTGGGGATTAAGTGTTGTTGAAGCATGGGAAACCACAGAGAATTGTGCCCAACTTGCCAAAAAAATGTATAACCCAACAAGCGTTGTTACAGATCAATTGATCGCAAGTTTGAGGGAACAAGCAAGAAGTTTGTTTGGGGATAATAGGCCTATAGATGAGATACCTACGTACATGGAGTGGTTTAATTCCACCATAATACAATATGAACACATAGGCACTCTAGATACAATGGAGGAGGAGGTGGATAAGATAAGCTCACTCAGTGCTCCACAAGTCCCACCATCATTTGAGGCATACACACCGCCCGTGACATACCTGGAAGAAGTAGAAGAGACTATAGGAACCCCAATAGAGGTAGAGCCCTTGGACCAAACACAACTAGATGAAATAGGTTTGAATACTTGTAGTCACAACCTTTCTCTTAGTTCTAAGGAAGTTCCTATTTTTGATAAACCGAAGCCTCAACCAAACCCGTTACCTAATCTTCCATCCGTGGATGAGAATTTAGAAATTGAAAAAGGTCCCGATCCACCCATCAAACCATATAGTCCGGGTAGTTTTACATTGAAGATGGTTGACTCTAAACCTTGTAGAGAGAAAGCTGATATAGGAGTGAACCATGACCTTACATACTTACATCAACCATTCATGATTGATGATGAGTGTGTAAATACTCATCATTTTTATCGTATCTGAACTGCCACAACATCCAAAAACACCCAAAAACGCATCAAAATACACAATTTATCCGAAAAGTGTGTTTTATATGTTTTAGATGCAAAATGTTTAAAAACAAATGAAAAACGAACAAAGTTTGCACAATTAGCAGTTTTAGTCCCTCAACTTTCATAAAATGACAAAACTAGTCCCTAGATATTCAAAATATAGAAAATTATCACCAAATGTCATTTTGAAATCATAAAATGTCATATTTAGTCATTTGGTGAAAAATTGGAAAGTTTTGGAAATTTACAGTTTTGGTCCCTGGAGTTTCAGATTTTGGCAGAATTGGTCCCTGGTGGGATATTTTTGAAAGGAAAATCAATTTTTATCCTTGGAAAATCAAAACGTGTCAAAAATAGTCCTTGGAATAAAAGATTGGTGAAAATTGCAAGTTTAGTCCCCGGAATTTGGAAAATTACAAAATTGGTCCCCGGGTGTTTTATTTTGGAAAATATAAATTTTGGTTCTCGTAATATTCAAACTTGGCAATTTTTGTCCTTATGATAACTTTGGGAGAAATTTCATTTTCAGTCCCTATGGTTTCAGTTTTTGCAAATTGGTCCTTGTGATTTAGTTACTTAAACCTTTGGACCCCTTTTTAATACACCCCAAACCAGGCCTGATCCAAATTAACACCACCTTGGCCCATCAACAACCAAAGCCCACTCCATGTATAATAATCCCACCCCAGTTTGACTAGTCAACGAGCCAGGGTCAAACGACCAGTCAACTCCCCCACCATCTTCAACCCCCAGCTTTCACGCTCCATGTCTCTCCCCCCTCCTCTCAACTTTCCACCAAACCAAACCACTATCATTAATGTACTCACCAACCTCACCTTCCCCCTCCTACCCTCATTAATTATCACACCCAACACCACAACTGCCCACCTTCCCATTTCCCGCCATTAAAAGATTCAAAGGCTCAGATTTATGGGAGCTCATCCAACGGTCAAGAAAGAGTGGGAAAGTCTCAAAACCCTACTTGGGTCCTTATAAAAAGAAAAAGAAGCAGCAGTTGGGAAGTAGTAGGTTTTTAGATAAAAAAAAATAAGCTTTTAGTGTAATTTAGTCTAATTTTGAGTGTAATCTTCATCCTTTTAGTTTAATTTCAAGTCTTGTACTCTTTGAAAACTCAGTTTAATATAAATTTAAGTTTTTTTTAATCATCTTGCAGTATTCACCTTTTCACTTATTACCTTATTATCTACTTGTCTGCCTTTAGCGTATTAATGTGCTTAATTGATGTTTAGATGTGCTTATCTCAGTCACTTATTGCTTAGAATGTAAGATGTAACCTTATCATCTCAGTAGAATGTAGTTTTTATCAAAATTGAAGGTAACTGTTTCATAAGACAGCTTATATAGCTTATTGATTTTTGCTTAGTGGTAATTGCTTAATGTTGAATACTTTCTATCTAAATAGTCATAGTACAGCTTATTGAGTCTTGGTCCATAACTTTTGAAGTATAAATAGCAATTGTTGTTTGAAAAAAGCTCATCAGTTTCCACTTTAGGGGTGTTTGGTATTAGCTGATTCAAGGAGTTCAATGTAGTTTTGGTTGTTTGTCACTGTTTGTTTAACTCATGCATGTTAGTCTTAGTCCATTTTAACTTTTAAATCCAGCACTTCTTTGGTAAAAAGTCAATTGATTCTTGATTGCCATTTCAGCTTCATTATGAGGATTGTGGATTTGCATAGTCATCATTTTGGTTCATTAGTGCTTAATACAGCTTAATTTAGTCTCAATATATCTTAGTATATCATAATCAGTGTGTAGTGATCAATAGAAACTCAAACAAGTCAACATACCTAGTTTTATCAAAAAGTCAAAATACATGCTTTCTGATTTTTCCAAAAGTTGAGTGAATTTTGTAGAATTTTGTAATGGGTTTGAGATCCTGAAATTTCTTGGGTACATATACCCCCAGCTGAACTTTAGATTCCATCACTCACTTTATTTTTATAATTTTTGCTGAGGCTTAATTCCTTGCTCAAAGTTGGTTGCAGGGCAAGCATGTGCCCTGCACCACAGACCTTGATCAGACCCTCATTTCCAAATGTTCATCCTAGCCTCCCTAGTGGGCCCCACACTTAGGTACTTGGCTTATTAGGAAGCTAATAAGCCAGGCTTTTGCGGTCTGGGCTTGTTTCTGGCTTTTTGGTTTATTCACTTGGGCTGCCTGCCCCATTGATCTTGTCCATTTCTGTTTATAATCTGTCACAACTCGTAATTTCCGGTCATTTTCCAAACCTCGACAATTTACTATTCACAAGTTACTATTCATCATTTACTATTCATCAATCACTATTCATCATTTTTGAGGTCAAATCGACATTCTGAGAAGCGTTCAGAAATTTTACTATTCACTTGACACTATTCATTTCCGAGAGAAAACCACTATTCACGTGCATTACTCATGTCATCGTAAATTTAGTTTACGAGTATTTAAATTCGCGTAACCGTATTGGTTCAGGAGCGAATCCATGCATTATCATTTGGGACATCTCATACAGACTAGAAGTAGTCTGCATATCATCATTAGGGCACTTGCATACTATTCCACTCGTAGGGTATTCAAATTATATTTTTAATATAATTAACGAATTACGTATGTTTATTTTTAAATAAACACTAATACGCGAACTATAAATGTGACTAACATGTCCGACACTCCCGACTATGATCCCAATATATTTTTATATTCATTTTTATAATATAAAAATTGTAATATTAATTTACCCGGTATTTTGGATATTTATTTTAATTATTAACTTAAGTTTACTTAAATTTCGACGGTTTTCGTAGAAATTAAACTATAATTATCTAAACACCCAATAATTTTATCTAACCTAATTTTATAATTTTTATAACTTTATTATGACCCGGTTAACTCCGTTAAAATTTATTTTTAGTTAACCCGGTACCCGGTACACTTTAAAACTACAACTAAACATAATATTTTACATATATCACCAAAAGTCATACACCAAGTTCCCCCCCCCCCCCCCCCCCTGACTTGCTGCCCCCCACCCCCTCTCCAATCACTTACAATTTTTACTTACACACTCAAGTTTCATTAATGCCTTATACTAACTATATATAATAATAATAATAATACTAATAATACATATCTACTTTACTAGATTTTATCTCATTTTTCAACTAGCAAAATTTCACTCATTTCTCTCTTCCTCTCTTACTCACTCACGGCAACAACAACAAGAATAGGGCAAGACAAAAGATTTTTCTCAAAGATCAAGTGTAATCTTGTTAATATAGTATCCTTGTTAGAGTTTTGGAATAAAAAAACTCAAGGATTGTTAGGTTTTCATCATCTAATCACACCACCTTTCAAAGTAAGTTTATAAAACTCATTTCATAATTTTTACAAGTTATTACTATGTTTATATATTTTTCTTACAAGAACTCATGCATATATTGGCTTATGCCACTCCATTTTGTATATATTTAACTTTTAAGCCCTAGAAAGTGATTTTTGTTAGATCCTTGTTAGATCTACTTGGTTATGATGATTAGGAACCCATGGCACCCTAAGAAGGTGTATGGTAGGATTAGACTAGTTTTGTGGTGATTGAAAGTGGTTTGAATGAAGATGGAACTAGATTAGAACCCTAGAAATGATTTTTGAAACAATAAAAATACCTACTGTCCCTATTTTTATTTCGTGGGAAAATCAGTGGTTGGTGGTTAATTTTTGACCAAAGATTTAGAAAATACTTTCAAAAACGAAACTTTAGGCGAAAGAACGGATTAAAATGAGCTTATAACGAAGGAGATATGATTTTTGCAAATTTAACGACGAAAACTATTTTTATAAAAACTGCTTGCTGTTTGGCAGATTTCGACGGGTAAAAAGAGGTGTTAAACGTAACCTAGAGGAGCCGAGTTATCAAAAATATATTAGTACTTACTAAAACGAATCCGTGGACATAAAGAACGAGGAAAATGAACTTAAAACGACCAAGTTATACGCGTTTTAACATCGTCAAAACTATATATATATATATATAGTCACTACTAGAAAGTAATAATTTACGCACTAAATGGTATATTTTCTAGAAATGTTACTAAGGACTATATTCTTAACAAATGAAATACGTACGACCCCAAAAGAATGTTTATACGACTTAACGACGTTATTTTAAGGTTTTCAATTCAAAGAGATATAACGCTAACATTTTTATACGATATATATTATGACAAGTTTTTATAACTTTATTTGGACTTATTTTTCCTAAGTATGGAAAGTATTTTATTTCACAATAACTAGTATTTCCAAGTTACGAGTGGTATAGGTATCATGTGCATGTGCATTCATTACATCACGGCATGATCTAAATTAGATCACGATTATTCATTTAGGTTGCGGCTAGTGTTCGCGCCTCATTGTCCCGATTTCTTTACCATCGTTGTACCATCTTTGTACTATCACTCCAGGTGAGTTCTCATAGCCCTGTTTTAATTACTTATTTGATTTTAAATCCCACGGGGGAGAATACATTGCACAATTATTTTTGTACATGCCCAAGTATTACAAATTCCATACATTGCTTAAGTTGCCTTACTACCAAGTTAAGTCCCCTTATATATATCATGGACCGTTAATTATAGCTAAGCGAGAGTGAGTGGATAGATCTATCGAGGGTGACGCCTCCATTCGTGTTTGGGTTGCTCCAACGGGACGAATGCATTTCATGTCTTAACGAATTGAGTGTCTGGTAAAGACTCTGGTGGGGCATTACAAAGTCTAGCTTCGGGGTCATGAGCTTAAGAGCCAATGTAGCATTTTTGACATTCTTGTCGGTTTACTTATTACTTGTGGCTTATGTACTTACGATTTACTTATAAAACTATGATTATTCACCAACTTTATGTTGACCGTTTTTCGCAATGTATTTCTCAGGTTATTAAGGTAGCTCATGTTGCATACATTTGGACCTTCATGGAGTCGCGGAGTCGACGCGTCTCACTATATTTTCTGCACTTATGAAACGTTTGATCTTGTTGAACTTATTTTAACTATTTTGGTAAACTCTTTTGGGACCTAAGTTTTGTAAACTCTGAATGTTTTAATGATTAAACGCTGTATTTTCTAAACGACACTTTAGGTCGTTCAATATAACTGTAACTATGGTGCTATGACAGTCACCCCCTGGTATTCCATTCCGCTGCCATTCAGGTATTTTGGGGGTGTGACAGATTGGTATCAGAGCTAAGGTTATAGCGAACTAGGATGTATCATGGACCCTAGACTATAACCACATCATCATAGCATCTCATCATTTCATCATAGGTGCATATTCATTATACATGTTATTTCATGCACACACTGTGCGAGTTATTTATACCCATACTCCTATATATATATATATATATATATATATATATATATATATATATATATATATATATATATATATATATATGACCTGGTTCACAAGTGACATGTCTTCAAATACTCACCCTGTTATCCTTTTATCGGATTCCAACGTTTAAGATACCCTGTTATCTTCCACTACCATTATACCACCTGTTGCACTTATGCCGCCATTAGCACCATTGAATTGTTAAAGGAATAAAGTTTTCCTATCATTCAGCCTATACATAGAATACCGTTTGGTAGAGTATTCGGACTTAATTTTAATGGACTTATTAGGATGCTTATTACAAGAGAGATAGCATGTTTTCTTTCCTTCACTAGTAGGACGCTTACTACTTAGGTACTACCACCACCGTCGGTTACTTATTACACTATTGGTCGTCCCATAGTGCGTACTTTAACTTTAGCTCTTAGATGTCGCGAGATAGCGCGAAAGAGGGTAGTATTCCATTTACTATTATCATCATTATCTCCTAACCCATCACTAGGATTTCATCGTCACCAATGTTATTCTCATCCTTTAGAATACCACCATTGTCATTTCCCTTTTCCATTTCCACTTGCCACGAAGTAGATAACGCCTTGTGGATAATACCAAGATTACGGACTCAACAGGAACATCCGCAGGTTCCTCAAGAATGGTTTAGAACCTACGCTATCTAGAACTTGATCGATGCACAACTACAGACACCACTTCAGGACTATCTCGACCTTATGATGCCATAAACCTGATTTCACCTAGAAGGACTACAGGAAGTCTCTAGACTAGACTTATATCTTTACTAGCTTTTACTATTATCCTAGCCACGAGAGGTGTGGCATAGTTTGAAGAAACTTGTAGTATTTTGATTGATGTACAAACAGAATCACCAAGTATTGACTTTACTATAGGGGAATGGTTGTGCTATCTATGATATTGGCCCATATAGACCAAAACTTTCATGTATTATATTCATGTGTTATGAATATGATGATTTTTATTACCTATAGATTCTCATGGACTCTTATGATTTGATGGAAATAGATTTAAGCAAACCACTCCAAGCATGACGCAAACTGCTATTGGACAATCCATTGCCAGGAATGTAACTACCGCCCTCACCAAGGAACTTACTCACGTGGAATTTATGGGTTGTAATCCCCCCTCCTTTAGCGGAATTAGAGACACAAAGAAATTTCTCAAATGGTTCGAAGAAATAGAAACGATATTTCGATGTGGCGACTGTCGTAAGGAAGACAAGGTTAAGTTCGCCACATGCACTTTTCAGGATCTTGCCCAGGAATGGTGGACCACACATGTTAAGATAGTAGGAGTTGATGATGCTTACTCACGCTCTTGGGAGGAACTAAGAAAGATGATGGGTATAGCCTTTTGTGTAAGAAGTGAATTACGGGCAATAGAACAGGAAGCACTAAACCTTACCATGGTAGGAGATGATGTTGTCAAGTATACTGCTCATTTTTATGAATTAGCTCGACTAGACCCTGCAATTGGTGAACCGGAAATTAAGAGATTTGAAAGGTACGTCGGAGGACTTTCTCCTGAAATTCGTATGTTGGTCATCGCATGGGAACCCAATGCCATGTCTGAAGCTATCCAGATGGCAATCGAAGCAAAGGAACGCATAATTCGTGACAAGACATCAGGAAACAATAGTAACAACAAGAGAAAATGGGTCGGTAATCTGGATGTTAATGCTTCTCAACAACCACTTAAGATACAACAAGTGGTGGAGACCCGTGCTGCTGGGTCAAGCCAAAAGAAAAAGTATATTGGTAAATTACCTGAGTGCAACAAGTGTCAGTTTCATCACAAAGGATCTTGCCCCTCTCAATGTAAGAACTGCCAAAAGGTCGGACATGAAGCCAAGGACTGCAAGGCTCCCACCCTCGCAAAGCATCAGAAACTCACGGTAATCTGCAGTGAATGTGGAGTAGTGGGACACTTCAGGAGTAAATGCCCGGTGTTGAGAGACCGGAACTGGAGGAGGCATTTCATGTTGTAAAACCATAGTTTGAGCCCTCTAGGGTTGTACTTTCTTTTGGTACTTTCAATAAGTACGTTGGTATAACTTAGTAGTATTAAGCACTTTCCTATATAATGTAATGACTATCTTTTGTTACCTCTGTGATAACCGTAGCCTTTGTTTATTCCATTTTCTATTGCAATTGCGCAATTTTCAATCGTTTAGCAACATTATACCATTGTCTTATTAGGGATTTGGCCGATTTCGTATTTGACGGATTTGTAGATTATTACCAATCCATAGGATTTACCCATGTATCCGATAAACCATTCAACGAGTTTTATTTTAAACTATTTTACTACCTTATGGGGAAATTGTTTCACCAAATTTCTAAAATAAATCGTTTTGTTACCGTACTATAAACTGATTTTTCTGATATTACGCCAAATATTTACTATTATTACGCGAAACAATTTTTATGTTACTTTGAAAGGAAATAATTAGAATACCATTTTTAATAACAATGCGTTGAACACCATCTAAAGCTTTTGAGAAAAATAATATTATTTTGACTAAATCAAGCATCGCATCATTAGTCCTCAACTATACATAGCCTGATCACCTATGTATAATTCAGGAAGGATTATGCCATGAAGGAAATAGTTACTTTATAAAGCATTGCTAATAACAATCTTCATTTAAAAGCGTTTTAAACAAGTAAACTCTTTTATAAGTATCTTTTTCTGACAAACTCTCCCTGGATACTTACCCCACCTGTCACCCACTTAACCATTAAGTTGGATTGTTCCATTGACTTCTCTAGGAGAGACTTTCCATATCAATTACGAGTAGGATTCCTCGATACCAGAAAAGCAAGGAAAGGATTACAGAACTACTAACCAGGACTAGAAGTATATAACAAGAAAAATTCATAACTCAACAACAATCCTAAGATACCACGAGACCATCCGACTCACCATCTCTGACCTAGTTGTCCAATTTATTTATTCAAAGGTACTAGCTAGACTGAGCTACAGGATCGAACACATTGTGAAGGTACGCTAAGCAACACCATGGGAATAAACCAAGCCTCCTAACCGATACTGTAGAGCGATTTGATTAAACATGACCTCATCTAAACGCAAACTTCCCTGTAATGAGTTTTCACCAAGGATTATTGATTTGAGTTAAGGATATCGATATAGATTCCCTTGAGGCATTGTGTTCTCAAGAAATTCTAGATAACCTCACCTATACATCAAGAGAGGCATCAGGCTCAAGCATATCTCCCCAGCTACATGTGAAGACAATACGGTAATTCATCGACATAGTATCAATTGAAACCCTCATATTGCCAACATAATGACGATTTCAACGATAAACCATCTCAAGACTTAAGTTGGTTGAATACCTAGGCTTGTAGTTCTGCCCGATAACCACCAATAGGCACCATCCAATATCAGGAACCGAACATCAGACATCTATGCATTATGCGAACATTGCCTATCCTACTATTTTATCCTTGTTAGTATTTTCACTTTAAGTAAAGTCGATTTAAAATTTGTGTTTATACAAATCACATATCTCGTAGAAAATAATTTTTGAATTGCCTATTTTGAACAAATACGATCCTTTTAATCAATATTTAGCTAAACCATTGTACAATGGGAAATATATAAACATCAAACTTTGGTAAACAGTCCTATTCACAACCTATTTGAAAACCGCGTCACATTTCCTAACTATTAAATTTTGAATAATCAAGAAAGATATTATTTAGTAAACCATTTGTTCCATTTTCTAAATTCGTTTATTCAGAAAAAAAAAAAAAAAAAAAAAAAAAAAAGATTACGACCAAAAACTCAAAAATCGCGAGATAAATTTTGAAAACCAATCACCATGCTACATCACTTATGCATTTAGGGCTTTGTGACTTGACAATAAGGAATATTGGAATATGTGATGAAGGAAATTAGGAGGAACACCATAGAACGATTACAAACGTCAGTAATGGAGACCAAGCACAGTAGGCGAAGAATGACACATGTCTTAGCAATCCATTAGACCAAAACACAAAGAATCAAACATTGTTACCCATATTCTATCTTCTTCGTATAACGCCGTGTTCGAAAGACGTAATGTTATGGAATTAGTCACAAGATTTATTGTACCTATTTCAATTGTTCCTGATAAAGGTGATCGAATCACCTCAGACTTCTAGCTATCATTTTAAGACTTCCTTCGGAACCCCATTTAGATGTAAACACCACCTACTATCCTCAGACCGATGGTCAGAACGAGAGAACGAATTAAACATAGGAAAGTTATACTCAGAGTATGAGTGATTGACTCTAGAAATGGTTGGACTAACCATTTACCATAAATCGGATTCTTTTACAACCATAGTTATCGTGCGAGCATAGAGACTACATCAATTGAGGCACTTTATGGTCGAAGTACCAATTACCCCCTTTACAGACCGAAATCGGAAAGTTAAATTCACTGGTCTAGAACTAAACTATAGAACAACAAAGGAAATTTCACAAGTCAAGAACCAGTTACAAGAAACGAGAAACTGATAGAGGTTAGGTTGGTACATGACGCACATCATACGGATTGGGTATCCTTGAACAGCAAACCAACTAGATTCACGTGAAAGAACGAACTAAGTTGAAAGCTTTGCCTTGGAGAGGCATGATACAATTTTGGTAAACACGAGAGATTGAACCTCTAGTATATTGGACCAATTAAGATTCATTTTAGAATCGACCAGCTGACATATAAGATTTGAGTTCTGGCAGAGTTCAGCAACATATACTACCTATATTACCTTATAAACCTGAAGAAGCACTGATCATCTGTTGACGAACCAAACTCGGAAAAATCCTAACTCACTAGTCTAGTAGACATTCATGAAATAACCAGGAATTACTTACAAGTCAAGAATCAATTACAAATTCTATAAGTTGTAAACCATTAAAACTTCAAGTTGGTAGCCAGATCACGTTGAAAGTTCTGCCTAGGAAAGGCATGATATTATTCGGAAAGATTTGGAAAGTTAAAACCGATATATACTGGACCACTTAATAGTTCAGACAGAGTAGGCCTAGTGGCCGTCAGACTTGAGCCTTGTTAAGGAACAGCCGGATTACACAACTATGTTTCACCTATTCAAATCCAGGAAATGACTTTCAGATTAGTCAATCATAATCCCATTTAGAAGGGAATCCAACCCTGAGACAAACGTAAACTTGGTAAGAGAACCAGTAGAAAGCATGGACCATGAGGTCAAACGGTTGAAGCAAAGTCAAAATTCCTATCGTGAAAGTTCGCTGGAATTCTTGAAGAGGTCCCGAATTTACTTGGTTACGGGAAGACCAAATGCAACTCAAGTATCCACGTCTTTTTACCAAATATACTTCAGAGACCAACCAAAACTGAACTTCGGGACGAAGTTCCTGTTAGAAGGGAAGACTGTCACAACTCGTAATTTCCGGTCATTTTCCAAACCTCGACAATTTACTATTCACAAGTTACTATTCATCATTTACTATTCATCAATCACTATTCATCGTTTTTGAGGTCAAATCGACATTCTGAGAAGCGTTCAGAAATTTTACTATTCACTTGACACTATTCATTTCCGAGAGAAAACTACTATTCACGTGCATTACTCATGTCATCGTAAATTTAGTTTACGAGTATTTAAATTCGCGTAACCGTATTGGTTCAGGAGCGAATCCATGCATTATCATTTGGGACATCTCATACAGACTAGAAGTAGTCTGCATATCATCATTAGGGCACTTGCATACTATTCCACTCGTAGGGTATTCAAATTATATTTTTAATATAATTAACGAATTACGTATGTTTATTTTTAAATAAACACTAATACGCGAACTATAAATGTGACTAACATGTCCGACACTCCCGACTATGATCCCAATATATTTTTATATTCATTTTTATAATATAAAAATTGTAATATTAATTTACCCGGTATTTTGGATATTTATTTTAATTATTAACTTAAGTTTACTTAAATTTCGACGGTTTTCGTAGAAATTAAACTATAATTATCTAAACACCCAATAATTTTATCTAACCTATTTTTATAATTTTTATAACTTTATTATGACCCGGTTAACTGCGTTAAAATTTATTTTTAGTTAACCCGGTACCCGGTACACTTTAAAACTACAACTAAACATAATATTATACATATATCACCAAAAGTCATACACCAAGTTCCCCCCCTTGACTTGCCCCCCCCCCCCCCCCCCCTCTCCAATCACTTACAATTTTTACTTACACACTCAAGTTTCATTAATGCCTTATACTAACTATATATAATAATAATAATAATAATAATAATAATAATAATAATAATAATAATAATAATAATAATAATAATAATAATACATATCTACTTTACTAGATTTTATCTCATTTTTCAACTAGCAAAATTTCACTCATTTCTCTCTTTCTCTCTTACTCACTCACGGCAACAACAACAAGAATAGGGCAAGACAAAAGATTTTTCTCAAAGATCAAGTGTAATCTTGTTAATATAGTATCCTTGTTAGAGTTTTGGAATAAAAAAACTCAAGGATTGTTAGGTTTTCATCATCTAATCACACCACCTTTCAAAGTAAGTTTACAAAACTCATTTCATAATTTTTACAAGTTATTACTATGTTTATATATTTTTCTAACAAGAACTCATGCATATATTGGCTTATACCACTCCATTTTGTATATATTTAACTTTTAAGCCCTAGAAAGTGATTTTTGTTAGATCCTTGTTAGATCTACTTGGTTATGATGATTAGGAACCCATGGCACCCTAAGAAGTTGTATGGAAGGATTAGACTAGTTTTGTGGTGATTGAAAGTGGTTTGAATGAAGATGGAACTAGATTAGAACCCTAGAAATGATTTTTGAAACAATAAAAATACCTACTGTCCCTATTTTTATTTCGTGGGAAAATCAGTGGTTGGTGGTTAATTTTTGACCAAAGATTTAGAAAATACTTTCAAAAACGAAACTTTAGGCGAAAGAACGGATTAAAACGAGCTTATAACGAAGGATAATATGATTTTTGCAAATTTAACGACGAAAACTATTTTTATAAAAACTGCTTGCTGTTTGGCAGATTTCGACGGGTAAAAAGAGGTGTTAAACGTAACCTAGAGGAGCCGAGTTATCAAAAATATATTAGTACTTACTAAAACGAATCCGTGGACATAAAGAACGAGGAAAATGAACTTAAAACGACCAAGTTATACGCGTTTTAACATCGTCAAAACTATATATATATATATATATATATATATATATATATATATATATATATATATATAGTCACTACTAGAAAGTAATAACTTACGCACTAAATGGTATATTTTCTAGAAACGTTACTAAGGACTATATTCTTAACAAATGAAATACGTACGACCCCAAAAGAATGTTTATACGACTTAACGACATTATTTTAAGGTTTTCAATTCAAAGAGATATAACGCTAACATTTTTATACGATATATATTATGACAAGTTTTTATAACTCTATTTGGACTTATTTTTCCTAAGTATGAAAAGTATTTTATTTCACAATAACTAGTATTTCCAAGTTACGAGTGGTATAGGTATCATGTGCATGTGCATTCATTACATCACGGCATGATCTAAATTAGATCACGATTATTCATTTAGGTTGCGGCTAGTGTTCGCGCCTCATTGTCCCGATTTCTTTACCATTGTTGTACCATCTTTGTACTATCACTCCAGGTGAGTTCTCATAGCCCCGTTTTAATTACTTATTTGATTTTAAATCCCACGGGGGAGAATACATTGCACAATTATTTTTGTGCATGCCCAAGTATTACAAATTCCATACATTGCTTAAGTTGCCTTACTACCAAGTTAAGTCCCCTTATATATATCATGGACCGTTAATTATAGCTAATCGAGAGTGAGTGGATAGATCTATCGAGGGTGACGCCTCCATTCGTGTTTGGGTTGCTCCAACGGGACGAATGCATTTCATGTCTTAACGAATTGAGTGTCTGATAAACACTCTGGTGGGGCATTACAAAGTCTAGCTTCGGGGTCATGAGCTTAAGAGCCAATGTAGCATTTTTGACATTCTTGTCGGTTTACTTATTACTTGTGGCTTATGTACTTACGATTTACTTATAAAACTATGATTATTCACCAACTTTATGTTGACCGTTTTTCGCAATGTATTTCTCATGTTATTAAGGTAGCTCATGTTGCATACATTTGGACCTTCATGGAGTCGCGGAGTCGACGCATCTCACTATATTTTCTGCACTTATGAAACGTTTGATCTTGTTGAACTTATTTTAACTATTTTGGCAAACTCTTTTGGGACCTAAGTTTTGTAAACTCTGAATGTTTTAATGATTAAACGCTGTATTTTCTAAACGACACTGTAGGTCGTTCAATATAACTGTAACTATGGTGCTATGACAGTCACCCCCAGGTATTCCATTCCGCTGCCATTCAGGTATTTTGGGGGTGTGACATAATCTGATGCACTCAGGTTTTGTACCATGTTCCAAGCCCCACCCTAGCTTCCCTAGTGGGTCCCATGGTTTGAGTTTTGGTTTATTGAAGTGCCCATAAGCTCAGCTTTTCAAATAAGCTCTCACTTTGGGGTCTTGATCATCCTGGTGGGTCCCACATTGGCCTAATGATCACCCTGGTGGACTGTTTCATACTCAGTTCAGGGTAAGTGCTTATTGGGCTTCAATAGCTTATTTTCTATGCTTATTCTATCATTTCTTGTTTATTCTTAGTTATTGCATCTTAGTGTAGCTTAATTCCCCATTGTGGGCCCCTTGTGGCTTATTTTTAAGCTATAAGCTCCAACAGTTGACCAAAGTCAACTGTTATGCTTATAAGCACTTGTAGTGCTTATTCCTGAGATACAGCCTTGGTCCCTTTATTAAAGTTTCATAACTTTAGTATATAATCAGTTTTCAAAAAGAAAATCCAGAAAAAGCTAAATTTTCCTAAAGTGATAGCTTCTATTTAAGAAGCTTATTGCATAAGTGCTTATTTTCCTTAAGCACTTTCTGTTTTTATAATTTTCCTAAGTTCCTTTAGTTGTAAAATAATTTCTGTAAATTTTTCATAATTTTCTCTTTTCATTTAGTATTTTTAAGAATTAATATTAGTTTTTATTAATTAATAATTAGTTAATAATTAATAGTAATTATTTAAATAGTCTTAAAAATATATTTTATGTTTTAAAATTAGTTTTAGATTATTTTAGATTTTTCTAAGTTTTAATTTTATTTTTCTAAGCTTATTTTATATTTTCTTACTATTAAGTGTAATTTTAATTAGTTTAAATTAGTTTTTAATTAATAGTAATTATATAAAAAGTAGGAAAAATATATTTTAAGTTTGAAAATTAGTTTTATAATATTTTAGATTTTTCCAAATTTATTTTTCATATTTTTAGTGTAATTTCATAATTAGTTATAATTTAGGTTAATTTAAATAATTCATAAGTAATTAATAAATAGTATTTAATTAATAGTAATTATATAAATAGTGTAAAAATTAATTTTAATTTTCTAAAAAGTTTCTTTTATTATTAGGATTGTAAAAATGTGATTTTCACTTTTGTAAGTATTTTATTTTACTAAAACCCGCGTTTTATTTTGTACGTTCAAGTTATTTAAAACGTGAACGTACGCGTTTTTAGGTTTAAAACGTTTCTGGTTTTTCTAACTTTCACGTAATCATCATATAGCTTATTTAAGCTATTCTCTTGTAGATTCCTTAGTTAAATCACTCACACAACCCTTTTTCTCATCCAAATTCACCCGATCACGAAACCGTTTGTTAACCATTCACACCTCGTCGGGACATAACGACCCGGGGAAACACTATATTCCGCGGAGCATTGACTCTAGGCCTTTGACCTTGTTGACCATCACCTGGTCAGTTTATGTTGACCGTTTGGAGCCAATCAATTGATCACAAGAAACATTATTGGTTTAAACCGGGTTTATTAGGTCAAGATGGATTCCCAACTAGGAGTCTCTCGAAATTGATAGAAGATGATCCCTTTTTAGGAGAAATCTTCAACTCACCCATCGGCCCAATTTAACTAGGTAAGGTTATGATAAAAGGAGCACACCCGTTTGAGCATATAATTCATTCACCCCTTCACCTCACGTGGCATATTTCCACCCTAAGGGTGTGTATCGCTACTTTCACCCATACTTAATCCTAAGTGTAGGGAAAACCTCCCCTATTTCCGTTAAATAAGGGTAGAGTCAGGCTCATGACTCGGACAAAAACAAGCGCTTCTTGGGAGGCAACCCAAGCCCCTTTCTATTTGTTTGATTGTTTGTTTGTGTGATTTTATTTGTTTCCGTATGCATGTTTTATTTTTATTATTTGTGGTTCATGTTTCAAAATAAATTGTGAAAATGCTTTATTTTGTTTTTAACTTCGTCTTAATTACATATAAAGGTATTTTCCAAAAGCTAAGTGTAAGGGAAACCTAAATTTGTTTATAAGAACGAAAATGAGCATGATTCACTACAATATTAAATGAACATGTATATTAGTAATTATTAGAGTCAAATGCTTGTATCGAGTCATAATGATGTTTTTGCAGGATTTTCCAGGAAATAAGGCATAAGTTTTTCCAGAAATTTTCCAGAAACTTAACATAAGATTTTTCCAGGAACATTCTGACGGCGTCAGGAGTTACAACCTGACGGCTTCAGGTACTAAAATTCTGAAAAATTTTGCGAGTTTTGTTTAAGCCGGAGTCTTAAAGTTTTTGTTGATTCTTTAGTTTTATAAACTCTAGGAAATCTGCAAACATTCATTCCACAAGCATTATATCTTAATTTGTTTTCTAGGATTTTTTAGTATATATAGATTGCCATTGATTTTACGCGAGGTTTGCCTTGATTGTTTTCTCAGATTTAACAGGTTATATATGACAAGAAGATGATTTATATTTCTGGAAGGAAGCTTTCAAAGTTCATTTTCTTGGAGGAAGATCTAACCTTGTTGACACACTATCCACACCGAACGAATCAGGGGAGTATTTGTTTTCATTCTTTTACCTGCTTTACTTTTACATCCTTTAATTGAACATTGGGGACAATGTTCATCCTAAGTGTAAGGGGAGGGTAAATGATGATACCTTATAGGATACAATTGCACTTGAGTTTGTTTGTTTGATAGTAGGTGTGTAATAAAACTAAGAGAAATACTTGCTAGGGCAATTTTAGCGCCAAATTTAAATTTTTTTACAACATTTAGGAATGAAACTTTAGCCTTAACAAGCGTCTCATGCATAGGAGTTGTATGACTAGCACAAAACCGTACCACTTAAAAAAAATTTCCACCCAAACATGTGAGGTTCGCCTTTAGATTTGATAGGAAAAGCATTCATTATTAGTGCTTATGAGTGTACCGGTAGTATATAGATTCTAGAACTTGCGTTAGTGATGCATCCCGAGACCGCTAGTGAGACTACATTCGTGTAGTAGGATTTACTACATGATAAGAGGCATCAGGATCAGCCTTGTGTTAAACCCGTATCCTAATTACTTGACCATTTAAGTCATATTACTTGACTAGCGAAGTCAATTAATTTTCCTAAACCTTAGCGTTGTACTCATTTTTAGTACACGAAACCCCTAGTACACCCCTCCGAGCCTATCTTTTCATTTCTAACTTTAAGCATCTTACTTAAAGGAAGAATTTGTTAACAATCCACCCAAATGTGCAGCCAAATCGCCTTAGCCTTCCATGTATGCACCCATCTTTAGTGCATTATTGTTATTTGTTTAAACCCTTAGTTAATTGTCTAATTGATTACATGGTAGCTAAGTCGAGTCATATCTTGTACATATTGTTTTGGGACGATTGAGACTTATGGATAAAGTACTTGTGTTATGGAGTAATGGGGAAGAACATCAATTTATTACCCCCATATGTGCATTAATATTTAAAAAGTACTCCAAGTGTTTTGATTATCTTAAGTCGAGTCATTAGAATAGTTGATTGTAAAGAATGTAAAAGTTCAAGTGTAAGGGGAATGCAAATTCCCTATGATGTATTATTTTGGATGGTAGGGCAAGAGTGTATAAAAAAAATTGAAAAATCAAGAAAAAGAAAAAAAAATATAGAAAAAGAAAAAGAGAAAAAACATACGGACTACCATCCCGTTTCCTTTTATGTTTTGGTTAATTTGTGATTAGCTTTGGTCGAGTCGAGTCTTGGCTTAGCAACGCCGTATTGTGCATGTAATTAACCAATATGATTAACTCGCCACCAGTAACTGCCTTTATCCAACAAAACCGTGTTTTCCATATCCCTACACCAAATGTTATAACCCTTTAAAAGACCTCTTTGATAGTTTATCCTAGGTGCTTACGCCAAGTGGTGGAGGTTTGATCCTTTCCCAAGCCTATGGTAATCTATTTGCTATGACAGGTAGTGAGAGATGTTTTCCATTTCCATATAGTGACATATACTTTATTACACCCGAGAGATGTGAGTATCTAAACACTATTTGTGAGGTGCTAGTGTATGACCTCCGTGCTTGTTTTTGGTTTTCAGTGGAATGATTATTTGTTGTAATTACTTTTATATTAGTGTTAAATGACCCCTAACTTGTATTTTGATTAGAATAAAAGCGCATTTGCTTGAGGACAAGCAAATCTCAAGTGTAAGGGTATTTGATAAGGCGAAAAGTGTACCACTTTTAGGGGGTCATTTAAGCCCGAATTCGTGATTATTTGATCAATTACTGCCCTAAATCGTTCCTTTTGTCATTTTAGACACTTTTGAGGAGAAATCTGGAAAAGGAAGCATTTTGGACGTTTTTGGAGCATAAAAGTGAAGAAAACGGCAAAGTCTCAAAATCCTTGCTGGGAAGAGTACTTGACGACGTCAAGGCCTCACACATGACGGCGTCAAGCTTGGAAAAAGAGCTGGAAGTGGAAAATACACGTGATGGCCCAGAACATTTTTAGTGTAATTGACCTGACGGCGTCACCAAGGCCGTCAGGGTCATTTTACAAGTGACGCCCCAGAGCTCAATTCCTACATGACAGCTTCAAGACTGGATCTAGGCAATACAACCCTTAATTCGGCGACGAGTTGACGGAGTCAGACACTACAACGTGACGTCGTCAGGATGTATTCACTATATATATTTTTTCAATTTTTCATTCAATAAGTGTGGAACATTAGGAGGAACTTTACCACAAACCCTAGGTCGAATTTCCATCATATTGTAGGAGTTTCAAACCCTTCTTTCATCCATGTTTGAATAAAGATAAGTCTTCCAATAATCATTCAATATGTCTATGTGTTGTTTGATTCTATCTTGTGCTTGTCTTTCTTTTAACATGATAGGCTAGGTTTTCATTATGTTTGCTTAGATGTAGTGAAACATAGATGTTGAGTATTGGTTGATGGTTTGTTTATAATTGTTGTGGATGATTGTATTCGATGTTAGGCTTAAGAAAACTGGCAAACTTACATTGGTAACTTGCTTGAACGTCTTAAGAAACATGATCGGAGGTGTACTACGACTTTTGGTTGTATTTAATGCATAAGTGAATTCTAATGATCCCATGTTAGGAGCTTTTAGTCGGCTCGACATAGGAGTTAAGTAGGAGCTTATAGAGTTAGGGAATATTGTAAACCGCCCTACGACTAGTATTAAAGAATATAACCCGTCATCCATGCAATTGTAACAAGCTAATCAACCGGTAAAATATATCTAAGTAAACACATCTTTTCTCATTATTGTTTTCACCACATAATCATATTAAGTTTATTTTTCATTTATTTTATTTTATTTTGATTGCATCTGTAGTTAATTGGGTTAGTTGACTAGCAACTAATTCCGCCCACTCTTTCAAAACCCGAGATTTTACTTGCTTTCATAAAATATAAAAAAATACAAAAAGAATCATCTCTCACCTCTAGACCTAGTTTAGTAGGCTTTCTAATCCTAGCGACACTATTCCTGAGTTGAACGATCAATTCCCCGGTACTTGTCACTATACTATACTACAACGATCAAGTACACAGCCTGGCGGGGATTGCAAGCTTCTCAAGATCCCTTGAGAGGTAAAACCTGTTGCGAGGGCACAATCCCGCGTATCAATTACCAACCAGGTAAACTATAATTAAAAAGGTTATCAACTTCATTTACAATTTATAAACTTAACCAAAAGCCAATGAGAAAATAAGGAAAAAGAAAACTTGTATGCGTATATGTGACAACTGAAACATCAACCTAGTCCAACTTAATTTTATTAAATTACATTTTTTCCCTATGGTTTTGCCAAATTGCATGTTTTGTTCCCATCCTTTCAGAAGTGCAGCGAATGTCCCATTTTGAATTTTGGATTGCAAATACAGCCCCGATCGATGTGAAATGGCCAAATGACCTTTGTCTTCTTCCTTTTCTATTTTCATTTTACTTTTTTTTAATATCAATAAATTAAAAGACTACCATATATTCATAAAAAAACATACACAAACATTAAAAATCTTGATTCTTCAATATCCATCATCCCACCACCACCTCCATTTGACAACACAATCAAAACGTGTAAAGAGTTTGATATATCTAAAAATACACACATCATTTCTGCATTTTCAGATATATATATATATATATATATATATATATATATATATATATATACACACACACACACACACATACATACTAGTAGCAGGTGGAAATCACACACACAATTTGACTCATGGCGGATGGAAATCACACACAATCATTCATTATCAACATACATAATTGGCGGTGGCGGTGGCGGTGGCGGTGTTGTTTCTTGTATGCTTTATCTGAAAACACACACACTATTTAATGTTGTTTTTGGGTTTGAATTAGTTAGTTAGTGTGAATATCATTATTGGTTTACAAACATTGAGGTTTTAATCAAAGTATGTGGTTTTAATTAAAGTATGTATAGAAACTTTAGGGTTTTAATTTGTGGATGTGTTGTGGTTTTTTGTTTATTGACGTGGGTTTTGTGTTTATAAGTGTGATTTTGTGTTTTGTGTTTTTTGTAGTGTGTGATTTAATTGTGGAAAATTGATTGAAGATGACGAGCTTTGTTTTATAAATCTTTAATAAACATATCAGATTTTCAAATTAGAAAAAAGAAGCATGCATGTAAATATTCAAAAGGGGAAGAAGAAAGGTATTTTAGTCATTCAACTTTGGCCAAGTACTATATTTGTAATCCAGTGTTCAAAATAAAATAAGGACCAAACATGCAATTTACTCTTTTATTTTAATAATAACATCAATCCAATCAATCTGGAGTGTATATGAAAAACGTCACCCGTGCATTTAGCCTTGTGAGTAATAGGTGGCACTTATATATATATATATATATATATATATATATATATATATATATATATATATATATATATATATATATATATATATATATATATATATATATATATAGTGTTCGGTTCAAGAGAAAAGTGGATTTCGGTAGAAAAGTGACAAAATAACTGTGATGCACCAATTTTTTTTAGTGCATCACAGTTAAAAGAAAAAACGGTGCATCACAGTGTTTATTTAAATGCATCACAGTTATTTTCTCACTTATATATATATATATATATATATAGGGGCGCGTTCTATGCAGTACCCATATTAGATACAGTACTTTACAGTACTCTTTTTGACCAATAAGAATTTAGTATCATTAAATCTTTTTATTTAATTCATAAGGGTATAATAGTAAAACATATTTTAACTTTATTTTTGAATTTTTTTTAATTAAAAACGTTTTTTAAAGCCCTTAATTTTCGGAATTTTAAAAATAATTTTTTTCCTGAACTTTTGAAATATATATATATATATATATATATATATATATATATATATATATATATATTATAACATAGATGTTTTAAGAAAAATTAAGTGCATATATGTTTTTTCTTTTTTTTTTCTTTTTTTTTATTTATTTTTTTATTTTATTTATTTATTTTTTTAATACTGTAAATTTACATATGTTTTATGTGTACATTTGTTTAGATACCAAAGTTGTTGTGTTCAAAATAGTAATTGCACATATGTTTCCGGTGTACATTATTTAATCTTCAAAATTTATTATAAAAAACATAAACGCATACATGTAAACTCTAAATTGGTAACAAACCAAAAACATAAATAGTATATACAAAATTTTATACAAAAGGAAATTCAATTCAAATACAAATGTATCTTCTTTAATATATATGTGTCCGTCATTCAGAAACATGGGTGCACTATTCCAAAAACATACGTGCACGCTTCACTTTCTTATCAAATTGATTAGAACATATGAGTAGCCTTCCAAAAACATATGTGTACGTTGCGATTTCTCGTCAAATTCATTAAAACATCCGCACGCCTTCCAAAACATGTTCAATACCTGTAATTATAATTAAATTATAATTATTTTTATTATGAACATCTAGAAAACACATATGCACAATCTAAATATATATGCATTTTTTTTTTTTTTTTATTTCATATCAACTTTAAAACATATATGCTCAATAACCCTTTCATTGATTTGGTAAGAACCACAAAACACATATGTACTCTTCCATTAATTTTAGATTAACCTTGAAAGTTGAAACACATATGCACATTAAGTGTTGCTCGTCATGTCATGCCAAACTTAAATATCAGAACTTCTACGGAGTAAAACAATACTACGATTATGACATATCAACATAAACTTAATCTGAATTAAAGTAAAATAATACTACGATCATAACACAATAAACCATCATGAAACGCAAAGTAAAACAAATCTGTACGAAGGACAAAAAGTGAAAAATATTGACCATAAAATAACCTACCGCGGTAAACATCTTTAAATCAACAAACAAAACAAGAATAAGTTAGTAGTTATATACTAAATGCCCAGAACTCGAACAAACAAGATAAAAGTTTATATTTCATTGTTATATTTATTTCAAACTGTGTACCCACGTCACTACATAAAAAATAGCTTCTAAACAATTATTAAAATATAAAAACAATGATGTGATCATGAATCCAAAAGCAAATTAAATCATGCCAAGTTGATAACGAAAAAATTAGATAAAATCACTACAAGAACTCAAGCCTTTAGCGACGGATTTAGCGACGGATTTAGCGACGGTTTTTTCCATTGCGTCAGAATTTGCGTCGGGTAGGTACCTGTCGGTGTTAAAACGTCGCAGATTATGCGTCACTCCAAACTATGTCGCAAAAAATTAGCGTCATCACTATCGACAAACAAGTTTGTCGCTCGTAGCGACTGGAAATGATGTCGCAAAAAGCATTGCGATGGATTTTCACTTGCTTCATGGAGTCGCTAGTTGTCGCAAGTTCTGTCCCAAAAATCTATATCCATCGCTATTCTAGTCGCTAACTATGTCGCTTTTTCTCATTAGACGTCGCTTGAAGTCGCAAAAAAAACCCATCAAATGTCGCAAATCCAGTCTCTGCTGTCGCAAAATTTTCTATGTTGAACATGCTAGGTTCTATATTGCACTACATGTCTCTCTATTTAGCCCCAACAATTCACAAATGAAACATAATAATTCAATAAAGTATATTGTATATTAAACAATGATACGTTCCAAGTCATACATAAAGACACTAAAAGGTGTCGTATAAACCAATATTGTAAACCTGCTATTTCAAACAATGTCAAATATTGTAAATCTGCTAATTGTCACTTTAACAACCAAAGAGAGAAAACCTGCTGCTACTTGCCACTTTAACCAGAGCGCAAACCTCCTACTACTTGTCACTTTAACCAATGAGTGTAAACCTGCTACTTGTTATCTACTACATGTTATCAGCATTGCCACTTTAACCAAAGAGTCTAAGCAGCAGGTTGTCGGCGTTGAAGCAGATCTAGAACCTTTTGAGTAGCACCCTGAATTATCTTTATATCGTTCTCTAGCAAATTCTGAGATTCAAAAATATGGTCAAGCTTCTGCGAGTGTGCTTCTTGTGTTGCTTTCATACGCTCCTGCTCAGCTTTAAGAAGATCATTTTCAATCTTTTGGCACTCCAACATCTCTCGTAACTGAACTAATTCATGGTTTTGTGAAGTTTGCCGGATGGAATCAACAATATGATCAAAAATATATCTATCGAACCCTGATGGAAGACCATAGAACTTCCCTTTCTTTGAACCAACATGTTCTGCCCATCTAATGTATGTATTTGCTATGTTTCCTGATTGCTTATCGAGAGAGTCCTCTGCTCCATACTTTGCCATGTATTGTTCCTATCATTAATAAAAAGTATGACACATTTAGCAAATGTGAAGTAAAACTTGCTTATTCAGAAACCAACAATTTTCTCAAGAAGTAAAAAAAACAACTTACCCAGGTTTCTTTTGCCTCATTGTCGACAAAAGTCTTCTTGTCTTTCTTCACGTGAGTCCGAAAAAAAAGTTCTGCAGCAGTTGGATCCCTTCCTAGTTCTTTTTGCTATAATCATAAAACAACAAAAATAGTACCCTGCTGTTAGCAGCATAATCGATTAAGCACATAAATACTACAATTTCAATTATCTAACCAACAAATACTACACTGATAACATCAACAACCATATTCCCAAAACATAGAACAGAGAACATTAAATGTGTGCCAAATTAGTGGTACAATATTATAAAATCTATTGAAAAAGGAATCAACGGGTTCTGGTGTCAACACCTAACATAATGATAGTAGATGCTATATTTTATCACTTTTTTCCAGGCATTTGCAGAAGTAACCATAAGAGTAGATTACAGGTAATTCCTACAATAAGCATCTACATTTTCTCACTTTTTGTTGCACTTTCCATGACAGTTAAGGAATGTGAGTATGCCTTTGGACAAATGACAGGTTCAAAACTGCTTCAGTAGTAAAGTGTTTGAAATAAGTAACATGGTAAAGAAAAATTACACACCAATCTCCTTCTGTGCTCAGGGATCGAGACTGAACCGGCAACATGCAAACGCTTATTAGATTGTCTGGCAGCTCTCCCTCTTTCAGATTTTGCTATAAAACCCGGTGATTCCCAAATTGTCCACAGTTCTTCCCAAATAGCTTGATTCATGAAAGGTGGTTTTTGCGCACGACCTTTGATCCTTACCCTAGTCATGAAGTCTCGAAGGCTTCTTGATCCAAGGTAGTTAAACAAAGTTCGAACCTTTTGGTTAATTGTTGCATCCCAAGTGTATTTCTCCTACACATGATTATAAACTTATGATTTGAAAAATATCTCAGTAACAAAAGAACGCAAGGATTCCAAACCAAACCAACTGATATTGCTATCTATCCGTTTGTTTCAAGTTATGTCATTTCATTTAACTTAATACATACAATACAGCTCATAATACACTATCAAACCTTGTTTCCTACTGCTATACACCTGCACTTATTTACATAGTTAAAACCATTTTCCCTATTGTATCACATGCCACTGTAATAATTACTAGTGTTATTATCAGAACTTGCATATATCCATTTTTCTTGCAATAGCTGTACATATGGTGGTACTATATACTATATAGGTGGCAGTTGATACATAGAGCAAACAATACACTATATTCAAAGAGTTGATACTACAAGAGTGAGGCAAGAAGATAGGCACTGCTTATAAGTTACGCACTAAAAAGTAAAGACAGTTTAAGAAAGTCATTATAGTGGTTCATAGATCTATCTTCTTCACTTATAGGATCAAACATAATACCTTGAACGAGTTAAACCAAATTTCTTTGTCTTCTTCAGGAACAATTTTCCAAGTATCCCATGCTCCTGTAAACCTTGATTTCCATATGCCAGTTATTGTGCTCGTCACGTTATTGGAGGGATTAAATCTACAAAGAAACATAGAACCATTAAAATTTAAGTTGTACGACTGAATATACACACATACATATATCTCTAAAAACCTATGGAATATTTTTAAACTTACGATCCTCCTTCAATTGTTAAGACAATACGCCTATCTTCATCACCGGGCTGTTGATCAACATCGTCATTTTCCATCTGAAAACTCGAGTAAAATAGAATGTTTCTTATTAGTGAAATTTATAACAATCAAGTATACAATAAAAATTATTATGATCACAGTAAAGTAGTAAAGTAATAATGCATTCGTATACTATGTAGCACAATAAGCTGACGATAAATTAAGCTATATAGTCTTAAAAATTATTATGATCACAGTACTAAAACAATAAAAAAATCACATCCCAATACTGAATAAAGGTAAAAAGTAGAAAAAAAGTAATTTACCTGAGCTTCAGAAACCATCATATCTACATAGCCTTTAAACTTAGTAACCCTTAAAACCTCAGTAAAAAAACCTAAACTGTTCTTGCCTAACAGAATAATCAACATCAAAAACAACACAAATACCAAAAGTAGGAACATTAAACTGATAAACCTCTTGCTGACTCAGATTTGTTTCACTTGCTTTAAAAAAATGAGCAGACACTTCTGGGCCAATCAAAAAAGTAAAATTCTTATTAAAAAACAAAAACAGATCCTAGTTTTGGGTATTCTTTTCTAAGCATGACTATTGGTCATTTAAGAAACTCTAACAGGCCTCCAATGATTGGGATTGATGTTTGGATTACTGGTGGTAGTTTTTTTTTGGATTTTGGGATTAGGAATGTGTCTATGATTTTCAAAAGGCATAATCATCATCAATAAAGTTATCTTGCCACTCTTCTTTCTCTTTTGCCTCGTTATCTTCTTCTGAACCGCTTTCGTATTCTACTTCCTCTAACTCTTCTTCTTCTTCAATCACATCTTCAACCTCTTCACTTGCATCATCTTGTAATTGTTGTACTTCCACTACTTCCAAGGCCCCTTCATCATCATGTAATTTTTCTACTTCATCATTTTCCGTGACAATGAAAGGTACTGAATTACCATCTTCCTGGTAGGCAGAGTCTATTGGTTGTGTTGGAGCAACAATAGTACTTCTAGCTTTCGTCTTACACACTGCCCACCAGTCATTTTTATCTCTGCGCATACTAGGGTACGAAATAAAGTATACTTGTTGCGCTTGATGTGCCATAATAAATGGATCATAATTCTTTAGCTTCTTCTTGTGGTTTATATCTACGAGCCCAAACTCATTATGGATTTTCCATCCTCTATGTTTTACTGGGTCAAACCACTCGCACTTAAAAAGTACAACCCTAGAACAATTCGTATACTCTAACTCAATAACATCATTCAACTGCCCGTAATAATCTCCATCTTCACCAACAAGACATAAATCAGTGTTCGAAGTTTTCCGGCCAAAACTGTGATGCATTGTGTGAAAGTTAAACCCATTCACATAATACAACTGCCATGTCCGTGCATGTCGACTTGGACCAATGGCTAAGCTCTTTATATTATCGTTGACCATGTTACTATTAGATGGATCAAGGACCTACAAATTAGACGAATAATCAGGCCTATATCAAGGAATTCAATCAGAAACATTCATTCATAAAAGCTACTAAACTCTTACATAATTTCTTATCCAACGCGCAAACCTCTCTTCTGTCGCACGAATGAGTTGAACAGTAGTCATATTTGGCATTTCTACTTTCAATTCTGCTTCAAATTTCCTAAAAAAAGGTTGAATTTCCTCACAATTTTGAAGAACATAAAAAGTAGCAACAGCATATTCGTCATCGTCTAAGTAACGCCGTTTGCAAGTTCCTGAAGGCCTTCCTGGATGATTGAAAATTGATAAGCTAAACTTGTTAGGATTTAGATTTCCGCCATCATCATTTCGACCAACTCTTCTTGAGTTTGTTTCAACGCGTGACTCAAAATAATGTGTGCAGAAGTGTGATATTTCCTCCATAATGTAAGCTTCACATATTGAACTCTCAACCCGCGCTTTATTTTTTACTTTCTTCTTTAGGTGATACAAATATCTACAAAAACCAAGAATAGTATGAGTGAAGCATCTAAAGTAAAAATTAATAATCAATTGCATTGTATTTAAAATTATCACCTTTCAAATGGATACATCCATCGGTATTGAACAGGACCACCAACTCTTGCTTCATACGACAAGTGAACTAACAAATGCTCCATGTGATCAAAGAATCCTGGTGGAAGTATCTTTTCTAGTTTACACATTGTTACCACAATGTCTCTCTCCATTTTCTCTAATTGCTCCACTTTCAATGTAGTTGAGCATAAATCTCTAAAAAAAAGACTCACTTCTGTCATTGCCTTCCATATCGGTCCAGGCAACATTTCTCTTAATGCAATTGGCAATAATCTCTCCATAAAAACGTGACAATCATGACTCTTCATGCCCCACATTTTACACCTTTGTAGATCTACGCACCTCGACAAATTGGAAGCATATCCATCTGGAAACTTCAAATTTTTAACCCACTCAAGGATTACTTTCTTTTGCTCTTTATTTAATGTGTATAAAGCTTTAGGCTTTAAAGTATTTCCATTGGCTTCCATGACCAATTCCAGCTCACGACGCCTGCAATACTCCTTGACATCTTGTCTAGCTTTAACGTTATCTTTAGTCTTATCCTTATCATCCATCACTGTATTGAAGATGTTGTCAAAAACATTTTTCTCCACATGCATAACATCAAGGTTGTGTCGAATAAGATTCTTACTCCAATAAGGTAAATCCCAGAATATACTTTTTTTTGTCCAATTGTGGCACACTCCAAATCCTGGTAATTTTTTTTCCGTGGGATAGCTTACATCAGTCACCTTTGGATATTTGTGAACTTGTCTCCATGTTTCCTGACCAGATAACCTAGGTGGAGGTGCATCATTCTCAACTCGTCCCTTGGTAAAAGAATCTTTGTTTCTTCTAAACTGATGATCCATTGGCAAAAATTGACGATGACAATCAAAAAATGAGGTCTTTCTGCCATACTTTAGATGAAAGGCTTTACTTTTTTCCATACAATACGGGCAAGAAAGCCTCCCATGAGTGCTCCATCCAGATAACATACCATAAGCTGGAAAATCATTGATTGTCCACATCAGTGCAGCTTTCAAATTAAAATTTCTCTCCCTAAATGCATCATAGGTAACGACGCCGTCTTCCCACAACGTAATCAACTCATCTATTAAAGGTTGTAAGAACACATCAATATTCTTCTTTGGACTATGTGGACCAGGAATAATTAATGTCAAAAACATGTATGGAATTTTCATGCACATCCAAGGAGGTAGGTTGTATGGTGTCACGATTACTGGCCAACAAGAATATGCGGTAGAGGACATCCCAAAGGGCGTAAATCCATCAGTACAAAGGCCTAGCCTAACATTCCTCGGCTCTGCAGCAAAATAAGAATGGCTTTGATCAAATTTCTTCCAAGCCTCTCCGTCGGACGGGTGAGATAACACACCAGGTTCTCTTTTATTTTCATGATGCCATGTCATGTATTGAGCTGTTTCCTTAGACATATAAAGGCGTTGCAATCTTGGTGTTAGCGGCAAATAATGCATGTACTGGTATGATATTTGTTTTCCGTTTGAACTTCCTTGTTCCTTAGGTTTATATCGAGCATGATCACACCTAAAACACTTGTCCCGACCCTCATTTTCTTTGCCATAATAGAGCATGCAACCATTTGGGCAACAATCTATCTTCATGTACCCCAGACCTAGTTGTGAAACCATCTTCTTTGACTCATAATAGTTAGAGAACATTGTAGATCTTGGAATAAATTCCTTTATTGCCTGCATCACCCGATTATAGCAACTTTGGCTCATGTTGAAATCTGATTTGATATTTAACATCCTTGAAACTGCTGACAAAGTTGAGTGTCCTTGACAACCCTTATACAATGGCTCATCTGCTTTTGATAACAAGTCAAAAAACCTTTTAGCTTCAGGATTCGGAGGTTGTGGAGGGCTTGGTGCTTCAAAAATCAGATCCTCAAATTGTGAGCCAGCCGCATCAATAACCATGTTACGAGCTAAATTCACAGCTTTAGCACGATTAGGTAATTCCCGATTGATCCTTTTAGAAGGTTTCTCACCATGCTTGTCCCATACATAGTAATTTGGGATAAATCCATACCTATACAAATCGTACTTAGCATCCTCTATACCTTTCCACCACAGGTTTTTACAGCTGTTACATGGGCATTGGACTGTGCCATCAACGAAACCTTTAGACCGAGCAAAACTATCTGCCTGTTTTATGAACTCCTCAATTCCATCATAAAACTCACTAGTGTCGATTTTATACATCCATTCACGGTTGAATGTCATTTTTTCTGCACTTCAGCAATTGTCAAACAACAATACAGAAAAAACAATAATAATCTGTAACAATTCACAATTTCAGGTTAATTACCATTCCCGGAAAATTTCACTATTCACTTTTACTATTCATTTTTCCCGAAACTTTCCCGAAAGTTGATTTTTATTTGATTTTATCGAGTGATAAATCATTTCCATGGCAAATTAAAAGTTTAACTTTCATAAGCTCATTTTCGTGAAAGTTATTAAGGAATTACACGGAATTACACGTTTTAGGGTAAAACGTCAATCAGAAATTCTACGCACAACGAAATTCAACCCCGTCAGGTGACCCCACATCAGTAAAATATTTTACACACCCATGATTTATTTGAGAATTAATCGTGACTGAGAAAAATATGACCAAAAACTTCCCAGCAGGTCACCCATGCCTGTACTACTCTCGCATGAGCACGCTTAACCATTTGGGCGATTAACCGTGAGACCACAAAACGCGTTTCTAAGACTTTTTGAGTTTTCAACTTATTAGAAAAAGTCAACATATTCTTTCCCTCCTCCATTGACAAAAAATGATCCCTTGATGTTATAAGTCATTTCGTGATTTTTAGGCTTACGGTTTGATGTCTAAAAGACATTTAATACCAACCGACACTAGACTGAGCCCAGTCTAGACATTATAAGTCATTTTAAATCATTTTTATAACATTAGAAAAGTAACATTTTACTTTTCTCAATTTTACGCAATATTCAGCGTTTTACGCGAATTACGCGTTTTAGACCCGTGTTTCCAGTTTTTAGCAGGGTTTTACACCCAAATGGAACCTACCACACACTTTATATTTTATTATGGAACTTATTGACATGTTTATCAATACTTTCAAATTCCATAATTTTACGACACCCGGTTTTACGTTTTGAGGCGTAACAACTTACGGTTTGCAGTTTTCGGAGTCAAAACACACTAGATATCTTGGATAATATCATCCAAAGTCCACACCCTTGCTCTCCAAGCTTAGGAAACGACCTAGGGAGGGGGAATTCAGCCTTGTGTGGCTCAATCTCATGCTAGGAGGCCTTAGATGAGAACATGTGTTAAACTTGGTGATCAAGTGTTGACAAGTCAACACTTCTAACCTCCTCAAGGCCATATAAAGCCTCCTTGCCTCTCCATGAACGTCCACAACACACACACAAACACCATTCCATTTTCTAATTCACTCCAAGTATTATCCAAAAGAATCAAGAGCTTAAACAAGGTAGAAACCCTAGATAGGTTATCATTCATCAAACACTTCCATAACCTCATATACTTGGTGATTTCTCTTGAGTTTAAATCCACTCATTTCACCTAAACCTTCATCATCCATCTTTCAAGAATACCAAGGGTAGAAAGATTGCATGAAGTGAAAAAGGGTTGAAGCAAGTCTATCAAAGTCCTATCCTTACATGTTAACTTCCTTTCATCTTTGAAAGCCAAAAGTTGTGAGCCAAACCCTAACTTGATTCTTGTTAAATAATCATGTTCATGTTATTTACATATTATTTGTGCTATATATTGTCTTGTTATCATGTCCATGATGTATAAAAATGACCAAAACAAGTTATTGTTATTGATTGTTACAACAAGTTACTAAAACAAGTAAACTAGTGACTTTCTTGGTAAGACCTGATCAAAATGGTAAAAATATGATGTTGGATCATTACATATTACAGTAGAGGACTTAACAAGGAAACCATAGCAATTTGAACCACCCAAAACGAGTATACGAGTCAAAAGTTATGGCGATTTGAAATTACCAAAGATTTCCGGCAAAACTGCCAAATAGCTTCCTGATCAAATTTGGGTTTTGAAAGTCCCACTTCTGGTCCGATTCATCAAAAAGTTAAAACACGAAAGTTGTCCGAAACGACGTTTTCGTTCAGGAACAAAGATGCTCGAGCCCTAAAAACGCTTTCCGAGTGATAAAATTCTTCAAATTCTAAACAGCCCATTTTTAGGCGAAAGTCACTAGATTATGGTTATACTTTGAAAGGAACAAGAGGTCTTATGACCTATAATCAAGACCACAAACATGACTAGAACCAAGGTTGAGTCTCATGACCTTGGAACAAGGACCAAAGGTCATGGCTAGGCCATGACGAAATGACCATAACAACTCACATAGGCGTAAACATGAAACAATGAGTTAGGCGATAACTTGAACAAGCAATTTGGATCTACTTCACTTAAAAGGAAACCATGAGATTTTACCAAGAGAACATGGTCATTTAAGGCTTATGAAGCTACCCCTAATAACAATCTTCATGTACAAATAAACTTTCCTAAGTTTATTCAAATATCGGACATGTAACCTTTCGGATCAAAACTTATATCTATATATTTCATCAACTACTACAATAGTAGGGAGCCTCATGTGAGGAGTTCATTATGTAAGCCGTCGAGTTGAGTTGTGGATTTACGAGTTAAAGTGTCCTGGCTCCTCGAACGCTTACTAACATGACTTCTGAATTATGTCGGCCCGAACGGTAGTGAACGATATACAAAACATACATGTTTCATGAATCATTTCTTTCAAAGACTTACATTATACATCATACCACATCATGGACTAAATGCAAGATATATATATAGGCACTACTTCATATTCTTTACTCCGATCCTAAGTCGCGACATTCTATTATAGGTTGCTCGTAGAAACCTTCACGATTCGACCGTTACATTCATTACTTGCTATCTTACTTAAGGTGAGTTCATAGCCCCACTTTCCATTACTTAATTGTTTTACAATTCCTTGGGGGGAATACATGCTATCTCTAAAATCGAACACAATGCTTTCTACTGTATGTTATTCGACTATGTTTTATTATCACTAAGTAACATCCTTGCCAAACCAAGATCCCTTAGTATGAACCATTTAATCACTTGCGAGGGTTACTTGCAAGTGAGCGCGAATATTGTGAATAGGCCTATTGGGATTGACGAATCCCATTTGTTTTGATTAGTTCAAACAAATGCATTAATATTTGAGACATTAGGTATGACGGCAAAGTACCTACCGGGATAAATCTGCCAATCGATATTGGTACACGTTAACGTTTTGGTTTCATAAGCTTAGTGTATAATACATTTTATGGGCGTATAATAACGTAGCCTACCTGTTTTGTTTTCCAAACATTGGTGTGAGTCTACAGCTCACACTACGATTATTGTGTTCAAACGATTTACCTACAAACACTACGATTATTGTGTTCAAACGATTTACCTACAAACACTACGATTATTGTGTTCAAACGATTTACCTACAAACACTACGATTATGGTGTTCAAACGATTTACCTACAAACACTACGATTATAGTGTTCAAACGATTTAACTACCAACACATTGTGTTCAACCGATTTAACAAACTCTATGAATATCACTCAACCTTTGTGTTGACCTCTCAAGCATGTATTTCAGGTTCATGACGATCAAGGATGGCACGGAAGGACACGGATACTCAAGAGGGCTATAAATTTACTTATCATTCAAAAACTCATTTATTATACATTGTAAACATGGAACCAATTGGGACCTCATTTTGTAATCTCTGATATTTATATATTTTGAATGATACATCTTTTAAAACGACTCAATTGGAGTTCGTTTTCTATCATTGTGACTATTGTGCCGTCAAGTAACACCCAGTTCGAATTCCGCTGCAACCATGAATTGGGGGTGTTACAGATTGGTATCAGAGCCATGGTTATAGAGAAACGGGTCTAAGTGAGACCTAAACTATAACTACAATCATAAACAAAAACATTTTATAGCCTTCCGCTCTCCGTGTCTTCCATCCTCCAGACGATTATGGACTTAGTAAGCATGTTATGCTTCACAAACATATTAGTATATTGATATATACACACTAAGCATTTTATGCTACATGAACACATATAAGTATATTGATATATACACACTAAGCATTTTATGCTACATGAACACATATAAGTATATTGATATATACACACTAAGCATTTTATGCTACATGAACACATATAAGTATATTGATATATACACACTAGGCATTTTATGCTACATGAACACATATTAGTATATTGATATATACACACTAAGCATTTTATGCTACATGAACACATATTAGTATATTGATATATAAACTCGGTTTATCTTCAATCATTTATCTAAACAATGAACTAAACATATCTGTGTATGCCTATTCTAGGGCATTTCGACACAATCACATTCTCCCAATCATGTTCCTACTCCAACATTATATGTTCAAGACATTGTATATTACAATGGTCTCATTCATTTTCCAAGACATTGTGAGATACAATGGTCTCATTCATTTTCCAAGACATTGTGAGATACAATGGTCTCATTCATTTTCCAAGACATTGTGAGATACAATGGTCTCATTCATTTTCCAAGACATGGTATTATACAATGGTCTTAACCATTTCTCAAATGTTTTGAGTCACACAATGACCTAACCTACTTCCCAGACATTGTGAATTGCACAATGGTCTAACCTACTTCCGAGACATTGTGTTTTGTGCAAATGGTCTCTAGAATTATTCCATCACATCATCAATATCATTTCTTATGATATCAAAAACCCGTCACAATCTATCGATTTCAAAACAAGAAATATGAGATTTCTAAAGGACAAACTAATCCATCATCGACGAAAGCTGAACTTTCTCTACATTCATCAAAGTTTTCTTATAAAACCTTCATTATTAAAAGTTCATGATCCTGGCCAAGTATGTTCTATTTTAGAACTACTTAAAACTTCCTTTCCATATGTATCTACCCTTACTATCTTCTATGCAATGGAATATGAAAACATACGTTACAAGTCTTGTATGGACGGGACTTGCAACTTAAGGTTTGACATCGCCTTTGTTTAGTGAACAATTCCCAAAACCAACGGACATATCAAAAGTATACCTAGTTTAGGTATGTGAAAATTTTATCGAACCTTGGCTAAATATAGACTAGTCACCTATATTTAACCTAGGGACAGTGGAATATAGTCTGACTAACTATATTCGACTTAGAATTTTCAAATACTGAGAGTAGTTGTACTAGGGTTATGTTTAGGTTGATTTCCTACATGAACACGATAAACCACCAGAATATATTAAAACGATCTAGAGGCACGATAATGCCTTACCACTCAGCGAAATCTTAACACCTTATTTGTGTTACCTAATTTCATTCTTGAAATTTTTCATTTATGAGATAATCCGAACAACTATCTTTGGATAGTTATCAATTCTTCTCTTCATCCCGTAGAAGTACCATCCTGTTTAGGATACCATTCCGTCATAAACTTTTAAAAATCTCTTAAGATTTTTAAAGCAAACTCAACATCGATACCTAAGAGTATTAATGTTAATCATACACTACCTTGTAACTCACCGGCTAAGTATGAATGTTGTGTCGGGAATTCTTGAGTAGGATGATTTATAATATCCTTATTTGAATGTATTGGGATGCCTTTCCATTTAAATAAAGAAATTATAAATCATCGAACCATACGTTTATATTCCTTTAGTTACATTGTTTGGGATGCCTCTCTATGTAAATAAAGAATTATAAACAAGTGGGCTTAATTATATCCGAAATAACATAAGTATGAAGTCAACCTACATTACATTGCTCGGGTATTGCTTGATACCTACATTACATTGCTCAGGTATGGCTTGATACCTACATTACATTGCTCGGGTATGGCTTGAAACCTACATTACATTGCTCGGGTATGGCATGATACCTACATTTTATTCGCCACAAGAAATCCTATCTTTTCACCGACATCGCTTCAAACCATGACATAAACACTAGGTACAACAACCGATTACCTACAAGGCTATGATTGCAACGACTATCCCAATTTCCATAAGTACGAGGTTTACATTTTGGTTTTCATAATGATAGTGCAATAACAAACAAACTCGTTGCGAGGCCATGTAACCATATGCATGTGCAGTCGTACCAAACTCATTACGGGGCCATGTAACCATATGCATGGGCAGCCGTACAATTCAAACAGGACTTGGTCCAACCACATGTTCAACGCTTATTCCATGATTCGATTCATATATCAATTTCCATTTATTGGATTCCTATGTAAATTGCTATTGTTGTTCAACTGTTATATCAATTGCTATTGATACTTGACAACTATATCAATTTCCATTTTGATATTTAACTATATCAAGTTCTATTTGATATTCAACTACTATATCGATTCCTATTAATATTCGACTGCTATATCAATTTCCTTTGATATTCGACTATTACCATACCTTTCCTATATAAAAGGAAGCCTCATCCTACACCATACACTGAAATGACAAATCAAATTACATTACCGGAAATCCCAGACTTTGGTCCTCATAAGTAACCACACATCTTTATCGACACCACTCTAACATATGACACACATAGAACTTCGGGACGAAGTTCCCCGTAAGGGGTAGAGACTGTAACAATTCACAATTTCAGGTTAATTACCATTCCCGGAAAATTTCACTATTCACTTTTACTATTCATTTTTCCCGAAACTTTCCCGAAAGTTGATTTTTATTTGATTTTATCGAGTGATAAATCATTTCCATGGCAAATTAAAAGTTTAACTCTCATAAGCTCATTTTCGTGAAAGTTATTAAGGAATTACACGGAATTACACGTTTTAGGGTAAAACGTCAATCAGAAATTCTACGCACAACGAAATTCAACCCCGTCAGGTGACCCCACATCAGTAAAATATTTTACACACCCATGATTTATTTGAGAATTAATCGTGACTGAGAAAAATATGACCAAAAACTTCCCAGCAGGTCACCCATGCCTGTACTACTCTCGCATGAGCACGCTTAACCATTTGGGCGATTAACCGTGAGACCACAAAACGCGTTTCTAAGACTTTTTGAGTTTTCAACTTATTAGAAAAAGTCAACATATTCTTTCCCTCCTCCATTGACAAAAAATGATCCCTTGATGTTATAAGTCATTTCGTGATTTTTAGGCTTACGGTTTGATGTCTAAAAGACATTTAATACCAACCGACACTAGACTGAGCCCAGTCTAGACATTATAAGTCATTTTAAATCATTTTTATAACATTAGAAAAGTAACATTTTACTTTTCTCAATTTTACGCAATATTCAGCGTTTTACGCGAATTACGCGTTTTAGACCCGTGTTTCCAGTTTTTAGCAGGGTTTTACACCCAAATGGAACCTACCACACACTTTATATTTTATTATGGAACTTATTGACATGTTTATCAATACTTTCAAATTCCATAATTTTACGACACCCGGTTTTACGTTTTGAGGCGTAACAACTTACGGTTTGCAGTTTTCGGAGTCAAAACACACTAGATATCTTGGATAATATCATCCAAAGTCCACACCCTTGCTCTCCAAGCTTAGGAAACGACCTAGGGAGGGGGAATTCAGCCTTGTGTGGCTCAATCTCATGCTAGGAGGCCTTAGATGAGAACATGTGTTAAACTTGGTGATCAAGTGTTGACAAGTCAACACTTCTAACCTCCTCAAGGCCATATAAAGCCTCCTTGCCTCTCCATGAACGTCCACAACACACACACAAACACCATTCCATTTTCTAATTCACTCCAAGTATTATCCAAAAGAATCAAGAGCTTAAACAAGGTAGAAACCCTAGATAGGTTATCATTCATCAAACACTTCCATAACCTCATATACTTGGTGATTTCTCTTGAGTTTAAATCCACTCATTTCACCTAAACCTTCATCATCCATCTTTCAAGAATACCAAGGGTAGAAAGATTGCATGAAGTGAAAAAGGGTTGAAGCAAGTCTATCAAAGTCCTATCCTTACATGTTAACTTCCTTTCATCTTTGAAAGCCAAAAGTTGTGAGCCAAACCCTAACTTGATTCTTGTTAAATAATCATGTTCATGTTATTTACATATTATTTGTGCTATATATTGTCTTGTTATCATGTCCATGATGTATAAAAATGACCAAAACAAGTTATTGTTATTGATTGTTACAACAAGTTACTAAAACAAGTAAACTAGTGACTTTCTTGGTAAGACCTGATCAAAATGGTAAAAATATGATGTTGGATCATTACATATTACAGTAGAGGACTTAACAAGGAAACCATAGCAATTTGAACCACCCAAAACGAGTATACGAGTCAAAAGTTATGGCGATTTGAAATTACCAAAGATTTCCGGCAAAACTGCCAAATAGCTTCCTGATCAAATTTGGGTTTTGAAAGTCCCACTTCTGGTCCGATTCATCAAAAAGTTAAAACACGAAAGTTGTCCGAAACGACGTTTTCGTTCAGGAACAAAGATGCTCGAGCCCTAAAAACGCTTTCCGAGTGATAAAATTCTTCAAATTCTAAACAGCCCATTTTTAGGCGAAAGTCACTAGATTATGGTTATACTTTGAAAGGAACAAGAGGTCTTATGACCTATAATCAAGACCACAAACATGACTAGAACCAAGGTTGAGTCTCATGACCTTGGAACAAGGACCAAAGGTCATGGCTAGGCCATGACGAAATGACCATAACAACTCACATAGGCGTAAACATGAAACAATGAGTTAGGCGATAACTTGAACAAGCAATTTGGATCTACTTCACTTAAAAGGAAACCATGAGATTTTACCAAGAGAACATGGTCATTTAAGGCTTATGAAGCTACCCCTAATAACAATCTTCATGTACAAATAAACTTTCCTAAGTTTATTCAAATATCGGACATGTAACCTTTCGGATCAAAACTTATATCTATATATTTCATCAACTACTACAATAGTAGGGAGCCTCATGTGAGGAGTTCATTATGTAAGCCGTCGAGTTGAGTTGTGGATTTACGAGTTAAAGTGTCCTGGCTCCTCGAACGCTTACTAACATGACTTCTGAATTATGTCGGCCCGAACGGTAGTGAACGATATACAAAACATACATGTTTCATGAATCATTTCTTTCAAAGACTTACATTATACATCATACCACATCATGGACTAAATGCAAGATATATATATAGGCACTACTTCATATTCTTTACTCCGATCCTAAGTCGCGACATTCTATTATAGGTTGCTCGTAGAAACCTTCACGATTCGACCGTTACATTCATTACTTGCTATCTTACTTAAGGTGAGTTCATAGCCCCACTTTCCATTACTTAATTGTTTTACAATTCCTTGGGGGGAATACATGCTATCTCTAAAATCGAACACAATGCTTTCTACTGTATGTTATTCGACTATGTTTTATTATCACTAAGTAACATCCTTGCCAAACCAAGATCCCTTAGTATGAACCATTTAATCACTTGCGAGGGTTACTTGCAAGTGAGCGCGAATATTGTGAATAGGCCTATTGGGATTGACGAATCCCATTTGTTTTGATTAGTTCAAACAAATGCATTAATATTTGAGACATTAGGTATGACGGCAAAGTACCTACCGGGATAAATCTGCCAATCGATATTGGTACACGTTAACGTTTTGGTTTCATAAGCTTAGTGTATAATACATTTTATGGGCGTATAATAACGTAGCCTACCTGTTTTGTTTTCCAAACATTGGTGTGAGTCTACAGCTCACACTACGATTATTGTGTTCAAACGATTTACCTACAAACACTACGATTATTGTGTTCAAACGATTTACCTACAAACACTACGATTATTGTGTTCAAACGATTTACCTACAAACACTACGATTATGGTGTTCAAACGATTTACCTACAAACACTACGATTATAGTGTTCAAACGATTTAACTACCAACACATTGTGTTCAACCGATTTAACAAACTCTATGAATATCACTCAACCTTTGTGTTGACCTCTCAAGCATGTATTTCAGGTTCATGACGATCAAGGATGGCACGGAAGGACACGGATACTCAAGAGGGCTATAAATTTACTTATCATTCAAAAACTCATTTATTATACATTGTAAACATGGAACCAATTGGGACCTCATTTTGTAATCTCTGATATTTATATATTTTGAATGATACATCTTTTAAAACGACTCAATTGGAGTTCGTTTTCTATCATTGTGACTATTGTGCCGTCAAGTAACACCCAGTTCGAATTCCGCTGCAACCATGAATTGGGGGTGTTACATAATCAAAATACATTATTTGAAAGACTTACAAAAAGATACGGAGTAATACCTAAAGACTTACAACATTTGAAATACAATATTTGAAAGACTTACAAAAAGATGATACCTAAAGATGACTATTTTGCTATCAACTACGTACTGGCAATGCATGGTGGCTAGCTTATTAAAGTTATAGTCAACATTTAATATTGAAAAAGACTACCCACTAATAAAAAAACATATATAACATATATATTAATTCATTCTTTCATTCTAATTTTGTTACAGTTGATCAAATACAATTATTTACTTTTCATATCAATCAGTCGATGTCTTGACGTCTCATATCTTCGTATCGAAATAACATCTATCTGGTGGTGTCAACTAACAGGTAAATACTTTTCATCATATGTCTTACATATGTTATTGACTTTTTTTTCCCTTAAACTTTAAGTCAGGAGATGAAATCTAAAAAAAATCGCAAGTAGCTAATATATTTAAGCTATGTCTTACATATGTTATTGACTTTTATTCAAGGCCTTAGAATAATAGTATTTGTCAATCCCATACGCTTTTGGCCCATACGCTTACTGCCCATGCGCTTACTGCCCATTAGCTACTTTGTGGATTATAAACTACTCCAGGTCTAAGTCAGGAGTGGGTCAAACTCCTTTGAGTATATCGGTACTAGTAGTTAGCTACCAAATAAAATAAACATCGCATTGCAGCTTACTGATATACCAAGTACATCAAAGAGACACAATGAACTTCCATGAAAATGGTAGTGGCCAGTGGCGGAGCCAGGAAAGTTGTATATAGAAGGCACTTATATGGTAGTTCTCAGTGTGCAAACGTGATGCCACATAATGACTGCCAAGCAATCCAGCATAGCTCAGATAACAGACAGCATAATCACCACAATTCCACCTAAACCGATTTCAACTAAATTCCAGCACAGCTAAGTTACTTTCTCTATACAAACTCTAGCTTAAAAGTTATCGATCTTAGACAACCCTGTACCAAAAACCAATTGCTCTATACATAACATCTCAAGAAAACTAAAGTACAAAGAAAACTAAAGCACTGAACATAACATTTTTTTAAGCATGCCCCTGAAGAACACCACCAAACACTAATTAGTATAACAATACATCATAAGATTACTATCTCTTTCATAGAATTTGTCACAGTTAATAATAGCAAAATAACAGCTCCAAAAACTACAATACCAAGAACTATTATATATATGCAGTTACATGCCATAGCATTCATTGTCTTAAGTGTAGACTCCGAGCATGACTAGGTCCGTAAATCCTGAGTTACTTGTTTTTTATTTTGTCATTTTACAGTCCTATAGTACATTGTTAGTCCATTCATTTAACGTACGATTTACTCAGCACATATATCGTGTTGGTTGCTCAAGCATCAATTCTCTACCAACATTATAGTATTACACTACATTTAGCGTGATTAAATTATTACATATTCTGCATAACCCCTACTACAGCAACTCAATCACATTCACTAAATCACATATAAATCCTATCCTAACGTCATTACGCTACATTTTGCGTGATTAAATTACTACATATTCTGCATAACAGCTTCTACAGCAACCAATCACATCCGCTAAATCACGTATATATCCTATCCTAACGTCATTAGGCTACAACTTTGTGAGTAAATTACTACATGTTGTACATAACAACTTCTACAACAACTCAATCACATCCACCAAATCACATATAAATCCTAATCTCACGTCATTAGGTTACATTTTATATGAGTAAATTACTACATATTGTAAGCAACAAGAAGCCAATGTGTCTGTGAACTAACTCTATCACATCCACTAAATCACGTAATACTATCCTATAGGAAGCTGTTGCGTCTCGATTACATCCGCTAAATCACATAAATTCTATTAGGCTACGTTTTTTGTTAGTAAATTCATACACATTGTACAGAATATAGCTAAATAACGTATAAATCCTATCATATCCTGTCTTCATTACGCTACATTTTTCGTAAGTGAATTACTACTACTACTACTACACATATTCTATAACATAACTTATAAAAGAACATTTGGTCGAACACTTGTTTTACACTCTACACATACAGTTCAATACGTTTTCAGCAGAAAAAAATACACGATACTAGTGAGACAATTCATCAAACACTTCGTCTACACTCACAGTTCAATATGTTTTCAGCGAAAAAATACACGAAACTAGTGAGACATTTCGTCGAACAGTTAATCTACACTTCATAAATTTCAGTTAAGCATGAATTATCAATGATCATAAATAAGCTAACACGTAAATAAGTTAAAATCAAATATCGATTCCATATACTTAAACATCATAAATAAGCTAACACAGTTGATTAATCAAATACTCGATTAAACATCATAAATAATCTAACACTCGATTAAAGAATCAAACACTCGATTAAATATGGTGACCTGAGCTGAGATGAGAGAGAGTGGTGTTCGATTCACAGATGAGCTGAGATGAGAGAAGATTAGATTAAAATTGGGAATCGTACGTATACATGAGATGAGAGAAGATAATCGATTCATACCTGAGCTGAGATGAGAAGGTGATTGGGGAGGGAGTGAGTGTTTTGGGGATTTTTTATTTGTTTTCAAATATATGGAGAAAATGTTTATTATATGGTAATTTTTTTTTTTTTAATGCTTTTGTGTCTAAAAAGTAAAAAATATATGGTAAGAGTAATTTATTGATAAAACCGAAATAACTATGAAAAAAAATGACTAAATTTGAGACATCATATAACTACGAAGCCAACCAGCGACGTATTTTGCGACACACACATAAAAGACGTTATTCCAGCGACATGTATTGCGATGAAAGCAAGGAAGGCGGTAAATCTGCGACTTCTATTGCGACTTTCAAACATGCCACTCTGGATAGCGACAATCATTGCGACATGCATTGCGACATTATTAACCTTGAGAATAGGTCGCGACATGTCTTGCGACATCTATCGACGGCCATGACGCTAAAGGTGTCGCTCTGATGTCGGAAATTTGCGACTTTTTAGTGTCCATCGCTGTTTCCGTCGCTATTCCACTAAGTTCTAGTAGTGAATGATTTACTTACAGATCGGATCCCATCGTATCATAGATCGATGTTGTTTATGACATTTTTTGTAGCCGCCGAACAACCCTTGCATCGTCTAGAAATCGAAGTAGTTAGGCCATAACAAAGAATATCTCCATTGTGTATGCTTAAATGCTTTGAATCATCAATCAATGGATGAAAGAATGATTATATAATTGATGTGATGGTGAAGGATGAGGATCTAAGGCTATGTTTGGCAAAATTAGCTGTGGGCAGTAGCAGTGAGCAGTAGCAATGAGCTGTGAGTAGTAGCTGTGAGCAGTAGCCAAAAAAGCTCACAGCTTCATAAAGAAGCATTGGAAAAATGAGCTTTCCTAAAAAATAGAAAAACTTACAGCTCTCATGCCAAACGAACACTATAAATCAAAAAGATCATTTTTCACCACTCATTGCACAAAAAAGCTCTAAAAAACTTTGTGCCAAACATAACCTAAGAAAAAACAAGAAAGAGAGGAAATTGTTACAGAATTAACTTTAGATCCGGTCAAAAAGGGATAGTGACGGTTTATTGAAAATCCTTAAAGCGAAATACCATTAATAACCTTTAATAACCTTTCAGCCTTAATAAAATAACCCTTCATCTTTTGTTTAATTACAATTTTGGCACTTTTAATCCTAACCTTTGATCAAATCATCTAATGGCCCAGATTCATTTTAATGGTACTGTAAAGTACTGTATCTAATATTGGTACTGAATGAAATACAACACTATATATATATATATATATATATATATATATATATATATATATATATATATATATATATATATATATATATATATATATATGGAAGAGATCAGGTGCGGATTAGCTTTTAAGTAGGGATGGTGCGGATAATATCACAGTACCATTCAAAAAAAATAATTCAAAAAAATCTGAAAAAAATAATAAAAAGAAAGAGGACAAAAAATTATTAAAAATCGCAGAAAAAAATTTCAGAAAATAATCGTTTTCATGGTTAAAAGGTATTATGATACTATGTTTTTTTTTAATATCACTTTAATACTCATATTTTCTTAATATCAATGTTATTTTTTTTAATATCGCCCCAACTTTTTTTAATATCGTAATAAAAAAAGTAGGCATATTAAGGTTTTTACTAATATCAAGGTGATTTTTTAAGTAAAAATGTTAATATCTCAGTTACTTTTAATATGTAAAATAAATTTTCTTTATTTCTTTTTAATGTCACAGAAACCATCAGCGTTTTTAAATATCATACTTCTGATATCACAGAAGCCATCATCGTTTTTTAATATCATACTAACTTTTTTATTAAAAGAAATTCAAAAAAATATGAAAAAATTAAAAAACTAAAGAGGAGAACGAATAATTAAGAATCGTTTAAACAAAAATCAAAAAAACATTGTTTTGATGGTTAAAACTTACGGTAATGTTGAGATCAGATCTTGACTTCAGATCTGGATTGGACGGTGTAGATTCATCCGTACGTCCGCATGAAAAAAATAAAATCCGCAACTAATCCTTGGTGTGTGTGTGTGTGTGTATATATATATATATATATATATTAAAACAACAACTAACTATCTAACAATACAGCCATAAACTATCTCATATGTTTAAATAGGATTGAACTCACAACCATCTAACTGAAGAGCTTTTCACACAATAAAAGGTACCTATAAGACACAAGTCATTAGGTAATGGCACTTCGACATTAATAAAAATATATTAATAAAGGTATTGCGGGTAATTGATGAATGGACAAATGACACCCAATTATCCATTATTAATAACATATGGGTCATTGATAAATGGACAAAGGATGTGGGTCATAATGTCGATTCATGAACATTCCTCTAATCCTGTTAAGCCACATTTTTTCAAACAAAACTATGAATATATCATGTACATTTAGTTCATTACGTAATTATTAGGGTATGAACTAAAATACTTTTTTCCTATTTTACCAACACCAAGATGAAAATATAAGTCATTTCACTTTTATGTTGGGTTCAAACCTAAACTCACAAGCCAAACGTATCCAATCTAGATTTTTTCAACAACAACAACATACCTAATCTCACTCGAAATGAGTATGAGGGAGGTGAAATATAGATAGATCATCCTCTTACCCATGGATAAACCCGGTGAGAAGAAAGGGTGCTTCCAGGAGGACCTTTGGCTAGTGTAAGTAGTGTACGTGTACAGGTGTGTTGTGCTCAAGATATAAGTGTGTGAGAAAGAGTGCAATAACGACAAGGAATATATAGAAACATAATACGAAAAGCAAGCATACAAGCAATAAGGCAAGGCAATAGACAAAAACCAACATTAAAAACTTAAAGAAAAGAGAAAATAATAATAATAATAATAATAATAATAATAAATACGCCACATGAACAAGAGATTACATAATATACACAATAAAAAGAGCATAAGAGGCAATAAAGGGGGCATAAGCAAAAACGTAAGGGCATACAAGCAAAAACGCAAAACACAACTGGGCAAGGGCACAAAAGGAAAAACGCATGCAAAGAAAAAGAGCCTAAAGACAAAAATAAAACCAAGACCTAAAGAGAGCAACAGAGAACTAATCAAGGCAACACTATGGGGATTTATACATAAGGACAAAGGGAGGCTCCTAAAAGCCTAAAGGGAGACTAGCTATCCAACTCAAAACCTAAAAACGCAAGAGGGAAAGCTACTAAGAGATCCTAAAATCCTAAGCACAAAACTACCCCAAAACCTCAAGCAACCTAACCCTACCCGCCTATTCCAATTATATCTCTCCACGCGTTCCTATCAGAGGTCATGTACTCATACAAGAGAAACTCTTTTATTTTCTAGTTAAGTCTATCCTCCCACCTAAGTTTTGGTCTACCCTTTCTCCTCGAGCTGTCGGCTAATAGAGCTTTGACTCTCCTCAGTTTGTGGTCTCCTCTTAACATGAAACTTATTATCTCAATGAACCTGTTAATCCAAACTCTATTCACTGACTCTTGTAACTTAAAAACTCACTGTAATTAGATGACTAGTTTCAAATGCAATGCCAAATACCCCCTTATGGGTGATAAACAGGTTTAACTTTTTTTATACTTTATGTTCAAGCCCTTACACACACTTGTATTGTATACTCGGGGTATAGGCGAGGCCATCTTATCAAAAAGGCGATCATGAGCCCGTCAAAAGACTAAGTTATAGCTAAGGTTTGGTGAGCCTATGTGAGAGGAGACATGTAGCATAATCTTTATTTTGCAAATTAGTCTTAGCCTAAAATATAATTAAGATTGTATTTGCACTTATATTTAGATATTTCACATTTTTTTTTCCGATTATTATTAGTTTACGATATATAAGAGCAAATAGGAACCGCAGCTATACGAGCTGAGCCAAGGCTCGAGCCCATAGATACCGATAGAAACCTTATCATTTTTTATTTCAGAAGTTTCAGCGCATTATGTAGTCGTGCTGGCAAAAACAAATGTAAGAATTTGAACAAACATTTCTACCTTTGCTGCCATAGACGGGTTCGTCAATTCGATCATTTCAATAACCTCCTTTGTAAACTGGATAAACCTAGCAGCGTCCCCTCCACATGCTGATAGATCAGATGGAACCATATCCCTCAAGCATCTCTTTAGTGCTCTTGGCTTCAACCAGTGCCCAAGAATGCTTGTAGGACGTAAAATTATTTCATCTGATATTCTGCATTGGCTCAAATGCGCTAATCGGGCAACATTTTCAAGTCTAGATTTTTTCAAATGAGTTACAAACACGGAGTTCTTTTGTCCCACACAATATACATAAACTAGCCTTAAATGCTGTAATTAAAATAAAAAGCATACGAAGAGATTTGAACCACTGGATCAAACTTGAATCCCGAGTCTTCTTTCGACCCATTGCACAGTTAACATTATAGACCTTTGGTTAATGTAGAACTGAGTACAGGTAACTTGAGTATATTTCATACGTCAACTTTTTTGATGTTCAAAAGGTTTTTAATTTCTCCGCACAATAGAAAAGGTAACCTAAATTAAACAATGCAAAACCAAGTCATCAAATTACATAATCCATAAGTCATAAGCTACAGTCCTTTTGTGTCATCAAGGAGGAAGTTCACAAAAACCTCAAAACATCACGAAATACACGCGTACCAAAACCATCTAGCGGATACAATATGTGAGGTCGTTGGCAGTCCTTTTGTGTCACCAAGGGCCTTAGTAAATTGGCTGAAAGCAAGTGTTTGTTATGGCACATTCATAACTTGAATCGATTGGAACATGTCAGATACGGCAATAACAAGGTAACCGGATTTGATCATACTTCAGGCTTTAAGTAGCGCAAAAGTTTTTTTGAGGTTGCTTTCCATAATTCCATGTACATCATCTGAGAAGCCCAATCTAAAGGGTATTAGACCCCATTGTAGGCTTAGGCGTCTTCTCACAGAAGTGCCGGTTGTGAAAGAGAAAACAGGGCAATCTGGCAGGCTCCGGGAGAGGAGAGACGCCATGTGTCTATCTTTCGTGTACGAAGAGAGCGTCAACCTCTAAGTTTAGCTGCAAAATCATCAATATATATATATATATATATATATATATACACTGATATTTAGGAATTATGACCAATAAGAATATGCTCCCACTGTAATGAAAACTACAACTTTCAAATCTGTAGATGGTTTAATAACAATATTTCACTTAAACTCAAATATATCTCAAGTACTTTGTCATGGAAACCTAAAAAACTAAGAAGAATGGAATTGCTGCTTTGTAATAAACACGTGGCTCTGGTGCAAAGTCTCCGTTAAAACAATTGGACACATAAAACTTGTGATTAGTGGTTGCTTTTTCGACCCATTTACGTAAATTATTTCTTTAAAAAACATTAAATGGGTCACATTAAACTAAGCCAAAAATGAAACAGCTCAAATGAGTCTATCAAACAGGTCAAAAGTCACACAAAGTGTATCCAACTGTTTAGTACCTTCCAAACTGATTTATTGAAAATATTCAGATTGTTTTTAACATTGTAGTTTTGTAATCACAATTGATACATAGTTATATAGACCAAAGAAAAGGACGATACAATAAGAGTTAGCTGGTGAACCTGAACCATTTCTATTCATTTAAAAAGATTACGCATTTGACTTGTTACTCAAAGTTTCAAACCATCTGCCCACGGCCCATTTTGCCATCTCAGCTTGTTTAGTGTGTATATTGTGAGTGTATGCCCATTCATATTTAAGATTAACTTTTCTTTTTGGGACAGATATGAAGTTTTGTTGTAATTTTCATACTAATAATAACAATCAAGACTTCTCACCCATTTTGGCAGCGGAATTGCAGATCTCTTCAGGAATACTTTCCGAAAAAGAAGAAGCAATGTCTGGGAGATCCATAACTTCATGTTGTTTCTCTTCCCTCCACCATTTCTCGATTCTTAAACTGACACTTCTCAAGACAGTCAAAGCCTTGTTGGGGAACTGACCCATGGCTGACTCACCAGACAGCATAAGAGCATCGGCTCGTTGCCTGACTGCTTCAGAAACGTCAGCTACTTCAGCTCTGGTGGGTGTAGGGTACTCGATCATAGATTCAAGCAACTGAGAAGCAACAATTACTGGCTTGTTCAACTGTCTGCACACTTCTACAATCCTTTGTTGAGCTAATGGAACCTGTTCTAACGGAATTTGTGCTCCCAGATCCCCTCTGGCTACCATGGCCCCATCTGAAGCTTGAATAATTTCCTCCAAGTTTTTCAATGAGTCAATGCTCTCTATCTTTGCAACTACTGCTATGTCCCTGCATAGGGCGACTCAAGCACAACAAACTGCCAAATATAATACCTTCCAATATCCATAGAAGAACACAACAATGGTCTTAAATTATACCCAACAACAGCCTCACTCATAACCAACCCCACTTTCCTGACAAGATGTGGGACCAGACCAACAAAAGTCGCAGGAGCATGTTGTGCTATAGATCTTTTTAGGCTTTGTTTTATGAGTTTGGTTTGTTTTACATTGAGTTTGTTAATGGGTATTCTATGTATATTTATTATTTCATTCGTGTATCAAGAACAAGTTCATAACAAGCAATCCAGATTAACGTAGCGGAAACATTGTCATACCAATTCATACACAATTTATACATCAATATGATTAAGGATCTTTCATGCAAATGTTAATTAATCATCATAGAAAATTACTACATAATCTTCAAATAATAAGACATGCCACAAAATAATTACTACCTAATGAACAGGTAAAAGTAAATGAGTACTTACATTCTTGAATCAATGAGACCTAGATCGGATCCCCAGGTACTAATCTATATCCGATCTTTCAACCAATACTCCAATAACACCAATAGTGACTCAAATGCTTCAACCTCTAAAGGATGAACACGCTTATTCTTTTACTGAATCCCTTGTTTGCAAAACACATGTAACAACAGGGTAATGATCACACAATGATCAAGAAACCAAGAACAACATCAAAATGATTTGATCTTGCCTCTTAGGGGTTCGGCCGAATGGAATGAGGAGGGGAAAGAGAGAGAGAGCATGTTTGTTATGTGGTAAATCACATGAAACGATAATGACCGAGTCAATAAGGCACTGGTCATAATCACTTCCATATTTTGCTCTCATTTTAAAATACACTAAATAAAATATATAATCTTTTATTTCATGTCATTTCCCAGCTACCCTATATGTGACTTGGTACACAGGTCACGTCATTCCTGGTTACTTGTCCGTTCGTCAAACTTGTTAGGCCAATTTCCGGATCTCGTAACTTCATGAACCAAATTGTTGTGATATATATATAGTGTATATATACACTTACAAGTAGAATTACCTTCCGTGCCCTTATGGACCTGATAACATGGGTTGATTCAACAAACCTTCATGCTTTGATTCAAAGCTTTCTGGATGTGGTTATTCTAACTACTGTTTGGGTAATTTGGTGCTACCGCAACAAGATTTGCTTCGACGAAAAGTCTCCACGGAAAGATACCCTCATGGATGAAATAAAAACTTTTTCCTTTTCTTGGATTGTTAACAGGTCCAAAACCTTTCGGCTTCTTTGGTTCGATTGGCTAAATGACCCTATGTCTGCTTGTAAAACTTGTTTGTAAATTGTTTCTTCTTCTAGCTTCTTGTTAGTTCAATAAAATTGCCGTTAAAAAAAAAATTACCTTCCGTGCAAGCGTGTGACCTAGAGAACAATATATAACATAGTTAATAGTACAGTTATGCGTTTGAACCATGCACACAAATCATTATCAATTTGTCTGTTGTTATTATTAGGATTTTTCTGTGGTTTTTTTTTAGGTTTGTAACGAGTTTTTGGTGGTGCCCTATTTTTCTTAAGACTTTGGTTGCTATTGCCTATTTGTGATGACAACAAGCAGTGTGGGATGGTTTTTGTTGAGAAATAGGACTCATCAGATATCGGGTATTAACCTCAAGGACTAACTTGGTCACTTAGGTTTTTTCAGGTTTAGTTCCTTGTGCATCTCTTTTGTTGCTTTGCTTGTTATAAAGGGTGAATGCTGCCATGATGTCAAAGTCACAAGGCTGGTGTATAAAGTTTGAAGCTTGGAAGGACCTGAGTGCAACTATGCTAAAGATATACCCGTTAGGGTTGTCTCATTGCTTATATGTCTTTCCAGCTGTTTCCTTGTCTTCTCCCTGGAAACGTCTCTTGCTTGGTTGTTGGCTATATATCTGCTACTCTCTCTCTCTCTCCTTCCTGATAATAACTTAGAAAACATTCTACTCTCTTGTACCCTATTGTTATATACTTGATTGAGATCAAGTACTTTGTATTTTATGTTTGAGAACAGTTTGGATATTTGGTTTGTAAGCTTGTTTTCATTAATCTAAGTCTTCAAGAATCATTAGATTCTATTTTTCTACATGGTATAAGAGACAGGTTGCTAAAACTTGCTCTGACTATCAATTAAAATTTTTAGGGTTTCAAAGAAATTTGGGGGTTTTTCAAAAACGTTGCTATAATCAAATTAAAAATTGTTAATTGAAAGATTGAGCTTGGTTTTGCTCAGTTCTAAAGGTTTTTTTTTTTTTTTTTATAAAACGCCCATTTTTTGAAATTTTAGGGTTTCATAAAAATTTGGGGCTTTTGATTCTCAAAGGTCCTTGGTGCTAATTAAGAGTGGTTCTTCCATCCTGGTGGTGCTGATTTGTCAATTGGGGGTGGTAATTTGGGTTTGCCCTAATTTCAAAAATTAGGGTGATCCTAGTGATTGGGCTCGTATTGGTTCTCTGCTATATCCCTAGACTAAGTGAATCTAGGTTGTAGTAGTGTACGTTGGGCTCGTGCTGTTTCTCTGCTATATCCCTAGACTAAGTGAATCTAGGGTGTAGGAGGGCTATTCTTCCGCTGCTGTTTTTTGAGTGCTCTGTAACACCTCTCACACCCTCTTTCCTTATTTATATTTTTTTTGGGTTTAGTTTGACGGGGAGTAGGAGTTGGGTTACTGGAGGTTGTATTTGTTTGTGGTGGTGGTGTTTTGATGTTTCTGATTATCTGTTTGCATAATTGCTGTTTGTTTTTTTTTGTTGTTGTTGTGCTTGTTTGCGCCCTTGACCTACCACTTTAGTGGCAAGGAAAGCTTGGGAACTTCCTTCTCTTCCTTATCTTTTGCTTGTGTATGATATTTGATTCATTATGTATGTACATGGTCATACTGATGATGAATTTGAACCTGTAATAATGTCACCTTAATCAGTAAATTGGACTTAAGTCACCCATTACATCTTCATCCTAATGATTCAGCTTCTTTAACGGTTGTTTCTATAAAACTAAAGGGAACTGAAAATTACAATAGTTGGTCATGTGCTATGCTCTTAGTTCTTGAGGGTAAAAACAAAATTGGCTTTATTGATGGTACATGTAGGAAATCTAACTGGGTAGACAATGGGACAGAGTTAATGCTGTTGTGTTGGGATGGATCTTGAATTCCATCTCAGAAGAATTGTTTCTTGGTCAAATTTTTTCAAAAAATGCTAGTGATGTTTGGAATGAGTTAAAAGATACATCTGATAGAGTTGATGGGTCTGTGACCTTTAACTTGCATCATAAGATAAACTCTCTATCTCAGAATGGTACTAGTGTTTCTGAATATTTTAACAAACTGAATACTTTGTGGAAACAATTTGATGCTATGGTCAAACTTCCTAGGTGCACCTGTCATGCTGCTGGTGATTTTAAAAGCATAATCAACTTATGAAACTTATGCAATTTTTAATGGGTCTTGATGATTCTTACATGCAAATTAGAAGCAACGTATTATCTAGAGATCCTCTGCCTGATGTTAAAGGTGCCTATGCTATAATCTGAAATGAGGAATCACATAGGAATGTTGTTGCTGGAAGTACTAGCATAACTCATAATTCTGCTTTCTCTTCTAGAATTGTTAATCAATCTAACCAACCCACTGTTACACCTATTAATCAGACCAATAATGCTTCTACAAACTTTAATAGAGTCCCTGATCATAGGAGAAATGTTGGTTCTGGTTCTACTCTTGTTTATGAAAACTGTGGTTTTAATGGTCATACCAAAGATAGATGTTTCAAATTGATTTGGTTCCCTCCAAATTTTGGAAAAAAGAGTAACAATTACAGATCTCAGAACAACAACAAAAATTTTTCTAACAACAACTCTGTTGCTTCTGGTTCTGGTTCGTCATCTGGTTCTAGCCCTTCTGGTTTTACAGATGAGCAGTTTTCTACTCTCATTTCTCTCATCAAAGAAAATTCCATCACTTGAAAGAATGTGCAAGCCAATATGGCAGGTATTGTGTTTAATAATAGTAAAGTTTTTAATCAAAACTTTAACAAGTTTTCTGTTCCAATAACAATGCTCATTCTAAAATGATCTTCAATAGTAAAGTGGTTGATTCTGGAGCCAACCAACATATGACATACTCAGATAAAGAATTGGTCAATGTTATTGACATTTCACATCTTAGAATAAAGGTGGGACATCCCAATGGGACTGAAGCCTTTATTTCAAAGATTGGAAATCTCAAATTATCTAATTCTTTAACCCTGTTTGATGTGTTGGTTATCCCTGAATACTGCATTACCTTGATATATGTTCATAAACTTGCAAAGGATAATAAAGTCTTAGGGGCTGTTTGATAAAAAATAATGATTTAGCACTGAATGATTCAAAACCCTGAATGATTTAGTAACTCTGAATGAAGTTGGTTCTGAATGAAAATATGACGTTTGACAAATTTTCTAAACTGGTGACTCACCTATATTAAATTATCATATTAACCTTTCATACAAATATCATTTTTTTTCTATTATTAGTTATTTTTAATAATATATGTAGTTAAATTAAATTATTACTCAACATGTTTATTCTTGTAAATTCCCAGTGTTTAAAAATTGATATTTTCATATGTGTGCGATGCATAATATCATGTTTAAAAGTATCGATATGCCTTAATGAAAAAGAATCGGATGAAAAAATGTATTACGTATCAACCTATAAGATTGATGTATGAAGCTACACAAGTCATGATCATGTAGCCTTTTAAAGAATAATAGTTAAAATATAAAAAATGTGCCAGAGGGCTACGCATGTTTAGCTACTGAATGAATTTGGATGGCTTTGGTGCTGCTCAATTCAAAGCCAAATAAAATGACACAGAGGCACAAGAAAATTTACCAAACGGTCATTCACCTCTGACCGATTCAACAAATAACTCTGAATGACCAATTAAGAGGCTATCAAACAACCCCTTAGTTGCCTTTGATGAGAGTAAATGCTATTTTTTGAAACAGGATTTGAATCAGGTAAAAGTTCTGGGGACTGGTAACCAATGTGATGGTTTATATTACTTCAATGATCAAGGTACCCAATCTGATTCTGTGAGTTCTAGAATTCTTGCCTGCTTGTCTCAACATGACTGGCACTGCAGGCTTGGTCATCCTGCAGAACCAGTCTTAAATATCTTAAAAGATTCTTTGGTTTGTGAAATTTGTCATAGAGCCAAACAAACAAGAAAACCTTTTCCTCTTAGTGACCATCTCACTAGTGCTTTAGGTGACCTGGTTCACTTAGATTTACGGGGGCCATATAAAGTCCCTAGTTCTGAAGGATACAATTATTTTTTGACTACTATGGATGATTAAACTAGAGCTGTTTGGGTTTATCTCATTAAAACTAAGGATGAAGTTCCTTATTAAATTAACATGTTTTACAACTTACTTGCAACGCAGTTCAATAAAAGAGTTAAGGCTTTTAGAAGTAATAATGGAACTGAATTTGTAAATCAAACTGTTAACAAACTTAGTGTTGATAAAGGGATAACTCATCAGACCTTTTGTGCCTATACTCCACAGCAAAATGGCATTGCTGAAAGGAAACATAGACATCTTTTGAATGTTGCTAGATCCTTTATGTTTCAGGGGGAATTCCCTTGAAAATGTTGTTTGAATGTGTTCTAACTGCTACTTATCTTATTAACAGACTTCCCTCATTTTTAATCAAAGGAAAATCTACTTATGAGCTGATATATAATGAGAAACATGTACTTGATCACTTGAATGTGTTTGGTTGTTTATGCTTTGCTACTATCTTGAATTAATCTGATAAAATGAGTAGCAGATCTGAGAAATGTGTTATGATAGGATACTCAATGTCAAAAAAAGTTATAAGCTATATAGTCTTGATAAGCATCAATTCATGTTCTCTAGGGATGTTCAATTCTATGAAAACGTGTTCCCCTTTAAAGGTTCTAACACTGATATTGCTGATGCTACTTCTGAAAATGTCTTTCAAGACTTAAACTGTAAGACCCGAAAATTTTAAACAAGTAAAATTCCCAAAATACCCTCTAAGTTTGAATTTTTTTGAAAGACGAATAATAACGCAAGACATTTCTATAAATTATAACCTAAAGTATTTATGCGTTAGGTAGGCAACATTTGGTACCTTTAAACTTAATGAATAAAACGAAAAAACATATGTATATACATATCACACGTTATGAAGTTATAGGAATCAATTTATATTAATTATTTTGTGCACTCATATTTATACATGGCAATTGTAATCAACCAAAAATCACTCCATATATCACGTCATTTCGGTCCAATCATATATTCAATTCCTCTTATAGATGTCGTTATTGATAAGAATTTTAGAGTCACCAAATAACCTACTCATAATAAAAGATTTACATGTTTTCTTATTTCCTTTTACACATATACGGTTTACCTAAATCAACCACACACCTTTCCTTTTGTTATTAAACAATATATCATTCCTTCTCCAATAAAACACACCACAAACATCAAACCCTATGAACAAGTAACGGTATAAGTTTTCTCCTCATCATTTTTCGATCACAAGGAGGCCGAGAAAGGAGGCGATCGTTGGGTATTTTTCTGGTTGAAAAGAGGTGATCGATGGTGTAAATTTTGGTTCGAGGTGGTGTGTTGAGATCAGGATTTCTTTGTTCGAAGGTGGTGATTGCTTGTGTTTTTCGTGGTATACTACCAGTTCGAGGGGTGTTGAATTCAGTTGGTTCGGTGGTGGTTCGGCTTAGTATTCGATTTATTCTTTGTCTCTTCTTTTAGTCACGCTACAAGGGTAACATGTTCTAACCCTATTTGATTTACTCTTCTTTATTTCGACCAGAATCATGTTGTTTTAGTATCTATTTGAATCAACTATGGTGCATGAATGAATACGAATTTAAAAGTCACATAAAATCATAAGTGACGAAACACAAACAACTATCTTATTTTCTGTTTTGAGAACGTTCGAATAGGTTATTAGTCATGATTGGACGTGTGTTTTTGCCTCGGTTGATCTGATGTTAGAGTCTTGGTTGTGTGTGTGCGATGTGTGTCGACTTCTGCATAAACTGGTGTCGCATGGTGCCATATGAAATGGGTCGAATTTGGTTTTTGGATTGTGTTTGCATGATCAGGTTTATGATGGTATACTAGTTTAAAATAGGTTGAGTAGGCTCGTATTTCTGGGACTGAAATGGTGTATCTTATGGTGTTGTGTGGGTTAAAAATTTGAGAGAGTGCATGCGCATGTGTGTGAGTTGTAGTAGTATATAACGTATGAAATTGTGGATGCATATTTGTATGTTGTGTCATGTGTATATCTATTTAGAAAGCTAGCATGAGCAGATATATATATACATATAATATATTTTTTTAGCCATTCATGAATGATACACGTATGCGTTTGGGTGTATATGTTTATGAGTCGTGTGTATGCATATTCGTATGAGTCATGAGTGTGGTAGGGTCGTAATGCCAGGGATGTTAATCTCCATTTGAGTGTCTCGTTTGTTTTCATTCTTGATTGTGCATGGTGAGTGTAAGTCGTTTAACATTTTAACATGGGATAAAAGTAGGGTGCATTGGTATTGGTGGTCAAAAGAAGGATAAAACATAATAACTTGGTCGTGGTTAAAACGAGGTCGGGAATATGTTATTTAACTTGTGAAGTGGTGAAGTCCTAAAATGGTCATTATGATATTAAATTAAAATATAAACTCTAAAGCTTAGAGTGCGTTGAGAATTTTGCGGTAATGTTTGACATTACATTAACTTCATTCCCGTTTGATTTCAACCTCTGATTCATTTGTTAACCATTTAGATGCCTCTTCGGGCATTTTGAGAATTCGTATGACCATGAGGTGTTTGACACATTCTGTGATTTCTCTTACTTTTGTTGAGCTTATCTAAGTCTCCCTACACTACTAGATTTTGCCCTATTCATTTCAATTCCTATGAGAAATCTTGTGGTAATTAATCACGAGTATAGGAATGTCTCCCTCACTTCTGAATGAAAGGTTTACTATGCTGATCTGTCCTTTCTTGGAATGTTAAATTCGATATTATTCCGGTATGGATTGGTAGACTGAGCATCAAGATACTAACTACTGTGATACTACGTCTCTCCTTTGATATTTTGAACCACTCTTATTTACCTTCTATCATGATTTCCGATTGTTAAACTTTTGTTACCCTTGCTAACCTAGAAACTCGTACGTTATTTCTGCGGTTGTAAATTTTTTTTCCTAGTATCTATTCCTGTTTTCGTGGGATGAATCTCACCTTGAGAGTCATTTTGCGATCTGAGAGCTTCTGATATAATCCCTGAATGAACCACAAAGATTTACACCAGATTGTGAATTTGTTTTGACCTAGCACTGAAAGATTGTTTAGTCACGACTCGAGGTTGAATATAATTTCCATAAAGGCATGTTTATATGATGCAATTATTATGACGCCTGGCCAACGTAATAATATCATATAACTTGAATTTATGGGGATCATAGGATATCTTTGAGAAGTGCCTGAGAACAGTAAAAGTTTGATGAGATAGAACCCTATCCGTAAAAGAACGATGTGTTGCTTGATTTTGAAACTCCATATTGAACAACACCAGCCAAATTGAGAGGATTGGAGGAGTGGCAACCAAAAGCTATGAAATGGTTTGTTTGTCTTAGTGTATTTCTTTGGAGTGCTTCAGTTTCATTCGCAATGAAGACGGATGAAAGTAGGAGACCTGTATTAACTTTTGAAAGCTGAACCGTATTTATGTTAGAAACCATTATTCCCTACTTTTAATCGACGATGTATCTGATCAATTTTAGTACGCGGATTTTTCCTTAAGATGGATTTATGGCTTGAAGTATTCTTAGAATTTCCTTTCGTATTCGTAACGGCCTCTATGATTATTAATGATGCTAATAGTATTAGGTGATGCTTTGACTATTTTATGGGCGTGATGAATCGTGTTTTCGTGAGTACTTTGGCAAAGTCGTCATAGTATGACATCTTACTACATTTAGAGACGAAGAAGAAACATGAGAATAATTTTCGTATTATGTGGAAATAGAAGGAATCATTTGTGTATTCTGGAAGTATGATATTAGTTGGAAGATGTTCATGACTTGCATTACCGTTGATGAATTTTATGAGTAAAGAAGAGAAGCTTAGTTTGTATGAGAACAGAGTTTTGAAAAAGCTGAAATAGAAATTAGCTTCAACTTCCATACTTTCAGGTAGTACCAATTTCGGGACATTTCAAGAAGAGACTTGGTTATGCCATTATGCCGCACGGGAAGGTTATTGCTTATGCATCAAGACAATTAGGACCGTTTGAGGAGAATTATTCAATGCATGACTTGGAATTGGCGGCAGAGTGGTTGCTCTTAAGATTGGAAGATATATCTTACAAGGTAAATTTGGTGGCAGATGCATTTAGGAAGAAATTTGAAGTTTTGATTTGTCTTGGAGATTGAGCTTAAGAAAATCAAGACTTGGAACTCAGGGAAGTTGAGTCATGGCGAACATGAAGGTTGAATCCAATTACAAATTTTCGAAGCTCAGGAGCAAGATAGCGAACTATGATCTGTGTTAGAAGACTGGAGAGAAGTTGTTATGATTGAGGCACTGTTTTACTTTCTCTATCCCTCTTAGTTGTACTAAGATGTATAAGGGATCTAAGCAGAATTTTCAGATGGAATGGCATGAAACTGGTTGTGATCACATTACATTAGTGACGATGTGCTTAGTATGTTAACAAGTCAAGGCTGAACTTCAGCATGCAAGGGAGTTCCTTTAACTTATGGACTTTCCGACTTAGGAGTAGGATTAGACTTTTCATGAACCTTGTAACGAAACCTCCTTGCACATTTGAGAAGAATGGTATAATTTGAGTGGTGATGGATTGTTTGATTAAGTCAGCTCATTTTGCCTCTTAAAATGTGTATTCAGTTAGCAAGTGGGCATAAATCCTTCAACAGAAGATTATTCAATTACATGGCGCACCTGAAGTGATCGTGTCAGAGATTTGCGTTTTACCTCTCAGTCCCAAGAAGAACTATTGAAGGCTTGAGGGACCAGACTCAAGTATAGTCATGCTTTTCACCTACAGAATGACAGACAAGCAGAACAACTATTCAAACTTGGAAGAAGTGTTGAACAGGAGAGTTGACAAGTGTTTAGTCCGATTATATTTGCTCATTAGATTAAAGGCATGCAAGTGACAAGGGTTGTCCATTTAGATTTGGTATGAACGGTGATGTAGAGCACCTTCTGGTTGAATTAAGTCGGGAAGTTGCTTATTGAATGTTCAAAGTTGATTACAGCGACTAATGGATTAGTTATCATGGTGGAAGAGAAATTTTGAAACACTAGGCCAGGAATTTGTGCGTTCCGTATGATGTCCCCATGAAAAAGAGTTAAATGTTTTGGCATATAAGGAAGACTTGGTTCGTAATACGTTAGTCCCTAGATTCATTATTATCCGTGCGGTGATCCTACATATCCCATTTTTCATTCTGATACGATTCGATACTCCGGTATGTACGTAGTTAATCATCAGTACGAATAGGATTCCAACCTCTTTAGGAAACTCTGGTTATGTCTAATAATTCGATATATGCTCCTCTAATTTTAGCAAGATCCTTAGTTCGTTCAGTACCCGATTTATTTGTGAAATTTTCTACCAGCTAACATCACTCCTGTATTTATTCCATATTCATCTGATGTTCATGTATCTCTTGTGAGATTATGGTTATCATCTATTTCATGTTCATTTCACATTCGTTGGATTAAATTTATGATTTGTATCTTGACGGAAATTATCCTATTTTGTCTGGATCGAGTCTTAAGAAACTTTTCCATGTGTTAAATTTCCTTGGAGAAACTATTCTAAGCAAGTTAATCACTTCCTTTTCATTTTGTGAATTGGTACATTTCCGTTTGATCTCTTCATTTCAATTTCGCGGACGAAATTTTCTTCTTAGAGGGGAAGAATTGTAAGACCCGAAAATTTTAAACAAGTAAAATTCCCAAAATACCCTCTAATTTTGAATTTTTTTGAAAGACGAATAATAACGCAAGACATTTCTATAAATTATAACCTAAAGTATTTATGCGTTAGGTAGGCAACATTTGGTACCTTTAAACTTAAGGAATAAAACGACAAAACATATGTATATACATATCACACGTTATGAAGTTATAGGAATCAATTTATATTAATTATTTTGTGCACTCATATTTATACATGGCAATTGTAATCAACCAAAAATCACTCCATATATCACGTCATTTCGGTCCAATCATATATTCAATTCCTCTTATAGATGTCGTTATTGATAAGAATTTTAGAGTCACCAAATAACCTACTCATAATAAAAGATTTACATGTTTTCTTATTTCCTTTTACACATATACGGTTTACCTAAATCAACCACACACCTTTCTTTTAAACAATATATCATTCCTTCTCCAATAAAACACACCACAAACATCAAACCCTATGAACAAGTAATGGCATAAGTTTTCTCCTCATCATTTTTCGATCACAAGGAGGCCGAGAAAGGAGGCGTTCGTTGGGTATTTTTCTGGTTGAAAAGAGTGGTGATCGATGGTGTAAATTTTGGTTCGAGGTGGTGTGTTGAGATCAGGATTTCTTTGTTCGAAGGTGGTGATTGCTTGTGTTTTTCGTGGTATACTACCAGTTCGAGGGGTGTTGAATTCAGTTGGTTCGGTGGTGGTTCGGCTTAGTATTCGATTTATTCTTTGTCTCTTCTTTTAGTCACGCTACAAGGGTAACATGTTCTAACCCTATTTGATTTACTCTTCTTTATTTCGACCAGAATCATGTTGTTTTAGTATCAATTTGAATCAGCTATGGTGCATGAATGAATATGAATTTAAAAGTCACATAAAATCATAAGTTACGAAACGCAAACAACTATCTTATTTTCTGTTTTGAGAACGTTCGAATAGGTTATTAGTCATGATTGGACGTATGTTTTTGCCTCGGTTGATCTGATGTTAGAGTCTTGGTTGTGTGTGTGCGATGTGTGTCAACTTCTGCATAAACTGGTGTCGCATGGTGCCATATGAAATGGGTCGAATTTGGTTTTTGGATTGTGTTTGCATGATCAGGTTTATGATGGTATACTCGTTTAAAATAGGTTGAGTAGGCTCGTATTTCTGGGACTGAAATGGTGTATCTTATGGTGTTGTGTGGGTTAAAAATTTGAGAGAGTGCATGCGCATGTGTGTGAGTTGTAGTAGTATATAACGTATGAAATTGTGGATGCATATTTGTATGTTGTGTCATGTGTATATCTATTTAGAAAGCTAGCATGAGCAGATATATATATACATATAATATATTTTTTTAGCCATTCATGAATGATACACGTATGCGTTTGGGTGTATATGTTTATGAGTCGTGTGTATGCATATTCGTGTGAGTCATGAGTGTGGTAGGGTCATAATGCCAGGGATGTTAATCTCCATTTGAGTGTCTCGTTTGTTTTCATTCTTGATCGTGCATGGTGAGTGTAAGTCGTTTAACATTTTAACATGGGATAAAAGTAGGGTGCATTGGTATTGGTGGTCAAAAGAAGGATAAAACGTAATAACTTGGTCGTGGTTAAAACGAGGTCGGGAATATGTTATTTAACTTGTGAAGTGGTGAAGTCCTAAAACGGTCATTATGATATTAAATTAAAATATAAACTCTAAGCTTAAACATTTGACATATATAAACCTTATAGTTTGATACTTTACACTTATAGCCCTAAACTTTACTAAATTGACATAGTAAACCCTAATCTTTGGAAATTGGTCACAATCAACCCTAAACTTTGATATTGGTAATAGTAAGCCTTTAAGTTTATTCAATTGTCATTTGTAACCCTAAAGTATCCAACTTACTAAAACGGGAAACTTACTTAAAATGGGAAGTTACTATTTTTGGAAAATTACTAAAAATGGAAAGCCGACTAAAACGAGTAATCTGATTTAAGATAAGTTATTAATAATAAGACGATCATTAATTCGTGTAGATTCGCTAAAGAAGGAGTAACTTCCGATCTTTATGTCTTCTAGTGTGTTTTGCATTTGCGGTTAAGGTACAGATATTCTGCCTTTTTAGTAAAGGCCATCCTTCTCTCTTTTGCTTAATGTTTCGATTATGATCCCTTCAGTTAAGCCGTTGCTATGTTCCCTTTGTTTGATTCGTGTTTGTTGATACTTGATATTGATATGAGCTTGATATTCGTTTGCATGCTATATTTCTTTTCTATAGCATTCTTGATTCTATGCCCATTATGTGTTATTTGTATATGATTTGATTAATTTGTAGCCAGTCATGGGGAGTCCATGGCCTTGCCACTGATGCACCAGTGGTATTGACACTATCTGTGGAGGTGGGTTTTTGTCCACAGCGTTCCCTTTAAGCTAGCTATTCAGGCCTATATTTATTATTGTATATGTTTACTTAGCCTAGAGCTTTGTGCATATATATTTGTTTTACAGGGGGAGTATGGATGCATCCTAGGTACTTTGTTTAGTATAATTTGGTGAATGGACTTGCGTGTGTGCAATACACCCCATTTCACATTTGGTATATCGGAGTCTGCAGCTCCTATGTACACTATGATATATGTTTGTTGGGCATTCCTATTAGTTCTACTTTTCTGTGATCTTTATAATCTTGTCTTCTCCATTGTGATTAATTTATGATTACTTTATTTCTTTTGCTTACACTTATGACTCATTTCATTTCGTTGATTGTTTGATATCTATTATCCGTATTCCTTTGATCATATTCCATGTTTCCGTATTCTTGATTTCTATCTCAGCAGGTTTGCTTGGACCTATGTCGTATTCACCTTCATTTTCCTATTGTTATTAGTTTTCGTTTTTTTATATCTGTTCACTGGGCTTTTTAAGCTCAGCCGCATTTCTTTTCCTGCGGCAGGTTTTTAGAAGGAAGCTAGGTTGGGTGAAGAGTGCTTAGGAGCTCTTAGTGGACTACACTGTTGATAGCTTCCCATGGATTAGAGATAGACTTAGAGATTCCCCTCTTGGTTCTTAACTTGTAATAAATTTGGAAGTTGAAATGCTTAGAATTAGTCATTTATCTTTTCTTTAGAACTGTTTTGTGAACCTTGTATTATTAATGTATTCCGCTTGCTTATGTTCTGACTTGACCCCATAATGTTACACTTTCGCCCTTTTCGGGTTAGGGTGTTACAATTATGGTATCAGAGATCGGTTTGGTCGGCGGATTCAAACCCGTAGAGCTTAGGTTATGACCTGTAAGTATTAGGCCCACTAGGTTTTGCACCATAGGAGTTATGAAACAACCTTTGAGAACTTGCGTTAGGATTTCCACTCTGAAACTTAAGTTATGACCGGTGAGGATTGGGTAGACTGTAGGGAATTTGTTTAGTTATCGTTGCTTCCGTATCACTCTGATTCGTGCCTTACTTCTATTTGAGCCTTTTAAGATTTCTCCTTATGGAGATTTGAAGCCTATTATTTTGCATAACATGAGAGTAGTGACCAAGTAAGTTTAGAATGCGTTGAGAATTTTGCGGTAATGTTTGACATTACATTAACTTCATTCCCGTTTGATTTCAACCTCTGATTCATTTGTTAACCATTTAGATGCCTCTTCGGGCATTTTGAGAATTCGTATGACCATGAGGTGTTTGACACATTCTGTGATTTCTCTTACTTTTGTTGAGCTTATCTAAGTCTCCCTACACTACTAGATTTTGCCCTATTCATTTCAATTCCTATGAGAAATCTTGTGGTAATTAATCACGAGTATAGGAATGTCTCCCTCACTTCTGAATGAAAGGTTTGCTATGCTGATCTGTCCTTTCTTGGAATGTTAAATTCGATATTATTCCGGTATGGATTGGTAGACTGAGCATCAAGATACTAACTACTGTGATACTACGTCTCTCCTTTGATATTTTGAACCACTCTTATTTACCTTCTATCATGATTTCCGATTGTTAAACTTTTGTTACCCTTGCTAACCTAGAAACTCGTACGTTATTTCTGCGGTTGTAAATTTTTTTTCCTAGTATCTATTCCTGTTTTCGTGGGATGAATCTCACCTTGAGAGTCATTTTGCGATCTGAGACCTTCTGATATAATCCCTGAATGAACCACAAAGATTTACACCAGATTGTGAATTTGTTTTGACCTAGCACTGAAAGATTGTTTAGTCACGACTCGAGGTTGAATATAATTTCCATAAAGGCATGTTTATATGATGCAATTATTATGACGCCTGGCCAACGTAATAATATCATATAACTTGAATTTATGGGGATCATAGGATATCTTTGAGAAGTGCCTGAGAACAGTAAGAGTTTGATGAGATAGAACCCTATCCGTATAAGAACGATGTGTTGCTTGATTTTGAAACTCCATATTGAACAACACCAGCCAAATTGAGAGGATTGGAGGAGTGGCAACCAAAAGCTATGAAATGGTTTGTTTGTCTTAGTGTATTTCTTTGGAGTGCTTCAGTTTCATTCGCAATGAAGACGGATGAAAGTAGGAGACCTGTATTAACTTTTGAAAGCTGAACCGTATTTATGTTAGAAACCATTATTCCCTACTTTTAATCGACGATGTATCTGATCAATTTTAGTACGCGGATTTTTCCTTAAGATGGATTTATGGCTTGAAGTATTCTTAGAATTTCCTTTCGTATTCGTAACGGCCTCTATGATTATTAATGATGCTAATAGTATTAGGTGATGCTTTGACTATTTTATGGGCGTGATGAATCGTGTTTTCGTGAGTACTTTGGCAAAGTCGTCATAGTATGACATCTTAGTACATTTAGAGACGAAGAAGAAACATGAGAATAATTTTCGTATTATGTGGAAATAGAAGGAATCATTTGTGTATTCTGGAAGTATGATATTAGTTGGAAGATGTTCATGACTTGCATTACCGTTGATGAATTTTATGAGTAAAGAAGAGAAGCTTAGTTTGTATGAGGACAGAGTTTTGAAAAAGCTGAAATAGAAATTAGCTTCAACTTCCATACTTTCAGGTAGTACCAATTTCGGGACATTTCAAGAAGAGACTTGGTTATGCCATTATGCCGCACGGGAAGGTTATTGCTTATGCATCAAGACAATTAGGACCGTTTGAGGAGAATTATTCAATGCATGACTTGGAATTGGTGGCAGAGTGGTTGCTCTTAAGATTGGAAGATATATCTTACAAGGTAAATTTGGTGGCAGATGCATTTAGGAAGAAATTTGAAGTTTTGATTTGTCTTGGAGATTGAGCTTAAGAAAATCAAGACTTGGAACTCAGGGAAGTTGAGTCATGGCGAACATGAAGGTTGAATCCAATTACAAATTTTCGAAGCTCAGGAGCAAGATAGCGAACTATGATCTGTGTTAGAAGACTGGAGAGAAGTTGTTATGATTGAGGCACTGTTTTACTTTCTCTATCCCTCTTAGTTGTACTAAGATGTATAAGGGATCTAAGCAGAATTTTCAGATGGAATGGCATGAAACTGGTTGTGATCACATTACATTAGTGACGATGTGCTTAGTATGTTAACAAGTCAAGGCTGAACTTCAGCATGCAAGGGAGTTCCTTTAACTTATGGACTTTCCGACTTAGGAGTAGGATTAGACTTTTCATGAACCTTGTAACGAAACCTCCTTGCACATTTGAGAAGAATGGTATAATTTGAGTGGTGATGGATTGTTTGATTAAGTCAGCTCATTTTGCCTCTTAAAATGTGTATTCAGTTAGCAAGTGGGCATAAATCCTTCAACAGAAGATTATTCAATTACATGGCGCACCTGAAGTGATCGTGTCAGAGATTTGCGTTTTACCTCTCAGTCCCAAGAAGCACTATTGAAGGCTTGAGGGACCAGACTCAAGTATAGTCATGCTTTTCACCTACAGAATGACAGACAAGCAGAACAACTATTCAAACTTGGAAGAAGTGTTGAACAGGAGAGTTGACAAGTGTTTAGTCCGATTATATTTGCTCATTAGATTAAAGGCATGCAAGTGACAAGGGTTGTCCATTTAGATTTGGTATGAACGGTGATGTAGAGCACCTTCTGGTTGAATTAAGTCGGGAAGTTGCTTATTGAATGTTCAAAGTTGATTACAACGACTAATGGATTAGTTATCATGGTGGAAGAGAAATTTTGAAACACTAGGCCAGGAATTTGTGCGTTCCGTATGATGTTCCCATGAAAAAGAGTTAAATGTTTTGGCATATAAGGAAGACTTGGTTCGTAATACGTTAGTCCCTAGATTCATTATTATCCGTGCGGTGATCCTACATATCCCATTTTTCATTCTGATACGATTCGATACTCCGGTATGTACGTAGTTAATCATCAGTACGAATAGGATTCCAACCTCTTTAGGAAACTCTGGTTATGTCTAATAATTCGATATATGCTCCTCTAATTTTAGCAAGATCCTTAGTTCGTTCAGTACCCGATTTATTTGTGAAATTTTCTACCAGCTAACATCACTCCTGTATTTATTCCATATTCATCTGATGTTCATGTATCTCTTGTGAGATTATGGTTATCATCTATTTCATGTTCATTTCACATTCGTTGGATTAAATTTATGATTTGTATCTTGACGGAAATTATCCTATTTTGTCTGGATCGAGTCTTAAGAAACTTTTCCATGTGTTAAATTTCCTTGGAGAAACTATTCTAAGCAAGTTAATCACTTCCTTTTCATTTTGTGAATTGGTACATTTCCGTTTGATCTCTTCATTTCAATTTCGCGGACGAAATTTTCTTCTTAGAGGGGAAGAATTGTAAGACCCGAAAATTTTAAACAAGTAAAATTCCCAAAATACCCTCTAATTTTGAATTTTTTTGAAAGACGAATAATAACGCAAGACATTTCTATAAATTATAACCTAAAGTATTTATGCGTTAGGTAGGCAACATTTGGTACGTTTAAACTTAAGGAATAAAACGACAAAACATATGTATATACATATCACACGTTATGAAGTTATAGGAATCAATTTATATTAATTATTTTGTGCACTCATATTTATACATGGCAATAGTAATCAACCAAAAATCACTCCATATATCACGTCATTTCGGTCCAATCATATATTCAATTCCTCTTATAGATGTCGTTATTGATAAGAATTTTAGAGTCACCAAATAACCTACTCATAATAAAAGATTTACATGTTTTCTTATTTCCTTTTACACATATACGGTTTACCTAAATCAACCACACACCTTTCTTTTTATTATTAAACAATATATCATTCCTTCTCCAATAAAACACACCACAAACATCAAACCCTATGAACAAGTAACGGCATAAGTTTTCTCCTCATCATTTTTCGATCACAAGGAGGCCGAGAAAGGAGGCGTTCGTTGGGTATTTTTCTGGTTGAAAAGAGTGGTGATCGATGGTGTAAATTTTGGTTCGAGGTGGTGTGTTGAGATCAGGATTTCTTTGTTCGAAGGTGGTGATTGCTTGTGTTTTTCGTGGTATACTACCAGTTCAAGGGGTGTTGAATTCAGTTGGTTCGGTGGTGGTTCGGCTTAGTATTCGATTTATTCTTTGTCTCTTCTTTTAGTCACGCTACAAGGGTAACATGTTCTAACCCTATTTGATTTACTCTTCTTTATTTCGACCAGAATCATGTTGTTTTAGTATCAATTTGAATCAGCTATGGTGCATGAATGAATATGAATTTAAAAGTCACATAAAATCATAAGTTACGAAACGCAAACAACTATCTTATTTTCTGTTTTGAGAACGTTCGAATAGGTTATTAGTCATGATTGGACGTATGTTTTTGCCTCGGTTGATCTGATGTTAGAGTCTTGGTTGTGTGTGTGCGATGTGTGTCAACTTCTGCATAAACTGGTGTCGCATGATGCCATATGAAATGGGTCGAATTTGGTTTTTGGATTGTGTTTGCATGATCAGGTTTATGATGGTATACTCGTTTAAAATAGGTTGAGTAGGCTCGTATTTCTGGGACTGAAATGGTGTATCTTATGGTGTTGTGTGGGTTAAAAATTTGAGAGAGTGCATGCGCATGTGTGTGAGTTGTAGTAGTATATAACGTATGAAATTGTTGATGCATATTTGTATGTTGTGTCATGTGTATATCTATTTAGAAAGCTAGCATGAGCAGATATATATATACATATAATATATTTTTTTAGCCATTCATGAATGATACACGTATGCGTTTGGGTGTATATGTTTATGAGTCGTGTGTATGCATATTCGTGTGAGTCATGAGTGTGGTAGGGTCATAATGCCAGGGATGTTAATCTCCATTTGAGTGTCTCGTTTGTTTTCATTCTTGATCGTGCATGGTGAGTGTAAGTCGTTTAACATTTTAACATGGGATAAAAGTAGGGTGCATTGGTATTGGTGGTCAAAAGAAGGATAAAACGTAATAACTTGGTCGTGGTTAAAACGAGGTCGGGAATATGTTATTTAACTTGTGAAGTGGTGAAGTCCTAAAACGGTCATTATGATATTAAATTAAAATATAAACTCTAAGCTTAAACATTTGACATATATAAACCTTATAGTTTGATACTTTACACTTATAGCCCTAAACTTTACTAAATTGACATAGTAAACCCTAATCTTTGGAAATTGGTCACAATCAACCCTATTAGTTCTACTTTTCTGTGATCTTTATAATCTTGTCTTCTCCATTGTGATTAACTTATGATTACTTTATTTCTTTTGCTTACACTTATGACTCATTTCATTTCGTTGATTGTTTGATATCCATTATCCGTATTCCTTTGATCATATTCCATGTTTCCGTATTCTTGATTTCTATCTCAGCAGGTTTGCTTGGACCTATGTCGTATTCACCTTCATTTTCCTATTGTTATTAGTTTTCGTTTTTTTATATCTGTTCACTAGGCTTTTTAAGCTCAGCCGCATTTCTTTTCCTGCGGCAGGTTTTTAGAAGGAAGCTGGGTTGGGTGAAGAGTGTTTGGAGCTCTTAGTGGACTACACTGTTGATAGCTTCCCATGGATTAGAGATAGACTTAGAGATTCCCCTCTTGGTTCTTAACTTGTAATAAATTTTGAAGTTGAAATGCTTAGAATTAGTCATTTATCTTTTCTTTAGAACTGTTTTGTGAACCTTGTATTATTAAAGTATTCCGCTTGCTTATGTTCTGATTTGACCCCATAATGTTACACTTTAGCCCTTTTCGGGTTGGGGTGTTACATAAACCACTTAAACTTTTTTGACATAGAACATCCTGAGATACCCAATGATGATGAGAGTAGCCTGAATAGTGATTATAAATCACAAAGTGAAGGCAACTACTCTCCTTCATCTGGCATAATTTCTATCACTGAACAAAACAGTGATAATGTTTTTGCCGATAAAGATGAGATGGTTGCTACACTTGAAGAAAACAACAATTCTGAAGGTATTTTGAATCAAGATTCAAATCTGAATGCTCAGGAAGAAGCACCTTTGAGAAGGTCTTTTAGACCCTCTGTCTTTCCAAAAAATTATAATGATTTTGTTGTTGACTCTAAAGTCAAATATGGGCTTGAAAAGTATGTCAACTACTCTAAATTAAATTCTGAATATCTTTGTTTTACTACCCAACTTAACAAAATCAGTGAGCCAAAATCCTTTTTTGAAGCTTCTAAATATTCCCACTGGATTGATGCAATGAATAATGAAATGGAAGCTTTAAATAAGAATGATACTTATGAGATCACTGAGTTGCCTCCTAGCAGGAAAGCCATAGGTAATAAGTGGGTTTGGAAAATAAAGTGTAAGTCAAATGGAGAAGTTGATAGATATAAAGCTAGACTTGTTGTCAAAGGCTGTAATCAAAAGGAGGGAGTTGACTTTGATGAAACATTTTCTCCTGTTGTCAAAATGGTTACCATTAGATGTTTGCTTGTTGTTGCCATTCATAATGGTTGGCCTGTTTTTCAGCTTGATATTAATAATGCTTTTCTTTATGGTGACCTAGAGGAAACTGTTTATATGAAATTGCCTGAGGGTTATTTCCCTAAAGATGATACCAGGGTTTGTAGACTTAAGAAGTCTTTATATGGCTTAAAACAAGCTCCTAGGCAATGGAATGCTAAATTGACTGATGTCCTCATTGAAAATGGTTTTAGTCAAAGTAAATCTGACTATTCTCTTTTTACTAAGTCTGATAATGATGTGTTTCTTACTTTGCTGGTTTATGTTGATGATATTATCATTACTGGCAATAGTGTTACTGAGATTGAAAAGTTTAAAGCATTTCTTAATTCCAAGTTCATGATCAAAGACTTAGGAAAATTAAGATATTTCCTTGGCATTGAAGTTAATGATACTAATGATGGTATTTGTATCAACCAAAGAAAATATTGTCTTGATCTGTTGTCTGAGTATGGTATGCTGGCTTGTAAACCTGCTAAAACTCCTCTTCAATCTAAACTTGTTTTAACCAATGAAGCTACTAATAATGATCCTATCCTTGATAACGTTACTGATAAGGCAAAAAATGAACCATTTTTAAGAGGTCATTTAAGCCCGAATTCGAATTTATTTGATCAAATATTGCCCTAAATAGTTTCTTTTGTCATTTTAGGTACTTTTGGAGAGAAATCTAGAAAAGGAAGCATTTTGGACGTTTTTGGAGCATAAAAGTGAAGAAAACGACAAAGTCTTAAATTTCCTTGCTGGGAACAGTACCTGACGGCATCGCACCTTCCTTAATGACGGCGTCAAGAGTAACACAAGAGGTGGAAGTGGATAAAATCCATGACAGTCCATTGAAAACGTGACGGCGTCACCCAAGGCCGTCATGGTTCAAGAGTTGGTGACGGCCCAGAACTAATTTACACATGACGGCGTCACAATTGGATCTAGGCAATACGATTTCATCTTAGGCGGTGAGTTGACGGCATCACAGATTCCTTCTTGACGCCGTCACTTTGTAAAATCTATATATAGTTTTCCAAATTTTATTCATTAGAGTGTAACTTTGAGGGTGCAACTTTGAGGGGAAACCCCAGGTAGAATTTTCCAGCTTTTTCAAGGGTTTCAACCCTTTGAATCCTTCATGTTTTAATTGAGATAAGTACTCTTTCAATTCAATCAATATTTCTAAGTGTTGTTTGAATATATCTTACGCTTGTCTTCAATTTAACATGCTAGGCTAGATTTCTTTTGTGTTTGCTTAGATGTAGTGAAACCTAGATGTTAATTATGGGTTGATTGTTTGTTTAAAGTTGTTACGGATGATTGTATTCGATGTTAGGCTTAAGAAAACTGACAGACTTCCATTGGTAACTTGCTTGAACGTCTTAAGAAACATGATCGGAGGTGTACTACGATATTAGGTTGTATTTAATGCGTAGGAGAATTCTAATGATCCCATGTTAGGAGCTTCTAACAGCTCGACATGGAGTGAAGTAGGTCCTATACAGTTAGGGAATATTGTACACGGCCCTACGACTAGTATTAAGGAATATGACCCGTCATCCATGCAATTGTAACAAATGATTAACCTGTAAAAGATATCTAGGGAGTAATGAAATCTAAGTAAACACAACTTTTCCTATCATTGTTTACACCATATTAGTATAATTAGTTTATTTTCATTTTTGTTATTTTAATTTAATTGCATTAGTAGTTATTTGGGTTAGTTGACTAGCAACTAATTCCGCCCACTCTTCCGAAACCCGAGATTTTACTTGCTTTTATAAAAATATAAAAATACCAAAAGAATCATCCCTCACCTCTAGACTTAGTTCAAGAGACTTTTTAATCCTAGCGACACTATTTCTGAGTGGAACGATCAATCCCCTGGTACTTGTCACTATACTATACTACAACGATCAGGTACACTGCCTGGTGGGGATTGCAAGCTTCTCAAGATCCCTTGAGAGGTAAAACCTTTTGTAAGGTTGCAAAACCATGCATCAAGTTTTTGGCGCCGCAGCCCGGGGAATAGGTATTGTCTAGGTTAGAATTTCTTGTTATTAGGTCTACTTGCTAGATTCCTTTCTAGTAAGATTTTGTTTTTTTAGGTTTTCTTTAGTCTATCTCATTTCTTTGTTTCCTTTGTTCGTAAATTATCTCGGTGGATAACAATAGCGTTGATCGTTTGATTCCCGTTATTCGTGTTTTTCGTCGTAGGATTTTCCAAATGCCCGCCCTAATTCCTGTAGAGGAAAATGAGAACCCACCTAACCTCTCACCTGACCATCATTTTGGTTATAATTCTGAAATGGAGGAGTCTGACCATGATGATGACCGTAGGATTAGCCCTTTTTATTGTACGGACTCCGATGAGGACCTAGATGATGGTGATGTTATTAATGATGATAAGATGGATGTTGATACGAGCCCTTTTAAGCACGTTGATCTTAGAACTAGAATTGAAAAAGATAGCTTCTTTAACATGCAATTCCTTTGTAAGATTGGATTTAGGAGCTTTGATGCATACCTTAACTCATCTTTGCCTATGAACATAATCTCACATGCCAACTATAATAAAATCATGGTAAATGAGTTAGTCTATCAGGGGAATAATATTGTTGCTAGGAACAATGTAAAACCGTAAAATCTCAAACATGCAAAATTAGCAAAACGCCCTTGCAATTTAAAATTTGCAAAATTAATTATTTAAAGTACAAAAAAATTCCAAATAATTACAAATTACAACATATGGAGTATGACAAACCTTGTAAACTTAATTTACACTTAAAGTTACCTAAAGAAGTTTATAAATACACTTTTGACAATTATTTAGGTACAATACCATTTTAATTATTTATGAAAAGTAATTAAAAGCTTTAAAATAAAAGATATGATTATGAAATAAAAAGGAAATAATGGAAAATCTGATTTGGTCATAATTCTCATCCCAAAAACTCGCCCCAATCAAGTTACAATCATTCCTATAATATCTCATAATTCCGTATAGTTATTTTTCCCCAAAATAAACCCTAAACACCAAAAAAATCATTAGCTACGCCTCCAAAAAATTCTCTGGACTTCTAGGAATTTTTTTGGGTCGTGTTCAAGGTTAAGGAACATGGTAAAAATACTGAATAAGGTTGGGAGTGGTCAAGTGGAGCTGTTCTCATTTTCTGTCATGTTTATTGTAGCCGAGAGATCAAAAATCCACACAACTTATTCTGATTGATCAGCAAAACATCTTGTATTTTTCTAGCACTCTTTATATTATATAACATCTATATAAAATTTTTGATTCGAGCCATGCATGAATTATAAGGCTGTACGAATTTAAATAGAATAAAACCCTAAACCAATTGAAAAATAAGAAGATAATGCATGCGATTTTTCTGAGGTTCATATACATTTTTTTAACATGTTAAAATAATCATATAATACTGGAAAAATAGAATATAAATTATTTGGGGTATGTAGAAATTATTTCGAATTATTTTGTTAATTACCGATTGAAATAAAAGGAAAAATAAAAAGAAAAAGGCATATGCTATTAGGGTTAGGGTTTGGTTAAGTAAATGAGTTTATTAAATGTTAATGAATTTCTAATAAATTTATGATGATTGGAAAAATTAGGGTTCATGGTTTTGGGGTTTTAATTGAAACCGTATGGAATATGATAAATAGAGGGACTTGTTTTGTAAATTTTGAAACTTGATGGACTATTCTGGAAATCATAAAAGATCAGTAGGAAATGGTATGAAGTTAGTATAAGGGTTAAATGGGTAAGTTTCATAATTAAAAGGTTTAATTTGTGAAATATATATAATCATATATATTTAATTGTAAATAATAATATTTGAGGGGTGTAAACGGTAATTCTGGAAACTTAATATGAATTCTGGACCAAATATGTATTTAAGGGTATAATGTGATAATATGATGATTTGTGAGGGCCTTATGATAAATTTAATAAGTAATTAATGGTTTTTGGTAAATTAAATAATAAAAGGACTAGTTTTGTAATTATGTGAAACTAAGAGTGTAAATGGTAATTTCTGTAACATGAAAGTAATTCTGGACTTAAAAGCTATTTAAAGGTATCAAGAGTATTTTTGAAAAGTAAAACGGGGTTTACTTGTATTTTACATAATTAAAAGGTATAATATGTATTTATTATAACTTGAGGGACTAAAATGGTAAATATGGCATATTAAGCATTGTATCTTCTGAATAAATGGTTAAGAGTTGTTATTGTAAACTTTGGATAAATGTGGGGCTTATTTGATAATTATATTAGTTTATTGTTTAATTATGGAAATATGTTTAATTAAAGGTTTAATATGTAACTTTTATAACTAAATGGGTGTAAAGTGTAAATCTGATATCTGAGGCTGGTTTGACTTATTTCTAAGTGTTAGAATGTGATTATTTCAGTTTGTGGCCTTAAATTGGGTAATTGACACTTTAAACCCTAAACTATACTAAGATTTCAAAAGAAACCCTAATCTTGGAAAGTCAACATAAAATCATATCTGTGACTTATGATAAGGTAATAAATTGACAAAATGATCAAAATAACCTAAATGAACATGTCTATAAATGGAAACTTGCCAATTATGGAAATCTTGCTATTTATGGAAACCTGCTATTTTTGGAAAGTACTAATTATGGAAACTTCTGAAAATTGGAAACCTTTCTAAATAAGGGAATTTTCTAAAAATAGAAACTTACTAATTCTGGGAATCTGATAAAATAGAAAGTTATTCAAAGTCAGTAAAGATACTAAATCTGGAAAGTTTCAAAAAATGGAAAGTGTTTGCATTGAAAATTATATTAAAAATTGATGGTCATTCTCATTTATTGTAACGTTGTAATGTGTCGTAGTTTGTGTTATAAGAATAGTCAATGGGCCTTGGTCTTGGTAAGCTAATATGCTATTAGTTATGTTTCATAAGCCTTTATAATCCATGTAAACCAAGTCCAAGCCCAAGCCCATGGAAAGCCTATTAAGGCATCATGTATGGAACTATAAAAGGCACCTTACCTCTCATTTGTAAGGTGTGCTTGTGTGTGTATTGTGTGTGTTTTTAATAAAAGTTCTCTTCATCTCTTATCTCTATTTCTTCATATATTACGCCACACATATCTCATCAAGTCACCATCTTTACTTCATTTACATGCTATATTTGTGTTAAAGTTGACATATCTAAGGTCCTACAAGTGGTATCAATCGCCTAACAATGATTTAGGAGTGTTTTTATCAAGTTTTTTGTTAAAAAGTTTCGTATTTTTCATTTATACGTGTACTTTTTCTTTAAAAAGCTTTGATTTTTACGTGTTTGAGTGTTAAAGTTGTTGTTTTTATTGAAGTTTTAGTGATTCTTAGTGTTTTGGGAAAGATTTGATCAAAAGAAACAAGTGGAAAAAGAGTTTTTGGTTGAAAAATCGAATTTTTGAAGTTTTCTGGTCATCTTACGCGTAACTTGGGTGAATAGTATGATTTCTTAGCTGTCTACAGTACGGTTTACGCATAAGATTATGTCAAAACCCCTTTCCTACGCTTAAGTTTAGTCAAAACCCTCGTCTTACGCATAAGTTCACTTTCCTACGCATAAGATTGATTTTCTACGCAAAAGGTTGGAAGTCTACGCATAAGATTGAGATCATACGCTTAAAATCCTACGCTTAAGTCTGTTCCTACGCATAAGGCTACATTCTACGCTTAAGTTGGATTCTACGCATAAGTTTTCTACGCATAAGATCCTACGCATAAGTTTTCTTCAACGATCAGAGATTACTCAGTACTTTCCTGACTTGGATAAGTTTGTGGAATACTTCGACACGGGATATCTTTCAAGCTTGGATAAGTTTGAGAGATCAATTTGGTTGAAAAAACCTTACGCGTAACATTTTTACGCATAAACTCTAAGTTTACGCGTAAAATCAAAGTCTACGCATAAACAATATTGTTTACGCATAACTTTAGATCTTACGCACAACTTAAAGGTTACGCATAACATCTTACGCGTAAGATTATTCAAGGTTTACGCATAAAATCAAGCTTTACGCGTAAGAATTTGACTTTTTGACAACCAAACTTCAAACGGCCATAACTTTTGAACCGTAACTCCGTTTTTGACGAATCAGCTGTCAAAACGACCGTGAAACAGAGAAGAAGGACACGCTGAATTTATTCATTCAACCCAAGTTTCGAGGCTTAAAAACGCTCCGAGAAGAAGTTATTGAGGTTTTAAGGTTTCAGATCAAATTTTTCACCCTAAAAACTTGCATCAACTTACACTAAACACAACTCCTACTTCGTTGAATCGATCCAAGTATCAACTTTATCAATCTACACTTCATCAATGGCAACTCAGCAAGATATTCATGCAGCCGGTGCGGAAAACCGACCTCCAGTGCTTGAAAAAGGTAGATATCTCCCATGGACAAGCCGCATGCTTCGTTACATCAAAACAAAGCCTGATGGTAAATTAATGATCAACTCCATTACAAATGGTCCATTCAAGCCAAGACAAGTTCAAATTGAAGGTAATCCAAATACAACACCTCCTACTCAACCATTCATGCGTGAACAAACAGAAGCAAATTACACAGAGGAAGACAAGAAGCAGATCGCCGCAGATGATATGGCAATGCATTTAATCCAACTTGGATTACCACAGGAGATCTTTGCTGCCATCGACAGCTGTGAAACTGCTTATGCTATGTGGGAACGTGTTAGAAGGATATGTCATGGAACAGAGATTGGACAACAAGACGTTGAGAACAAACTTCTTACTGAATGGGAGAATTTCACATCCACTAAAGGTGAACAAATTGAATCCTACTACACAAGGTTTTGCACTTTGATGAATGAGTTAATCAAAAACAAGTTGACACCTCGAACAATTGCAATAAACATCAAATTCATCAATAACCTTCCAGAAGAATAGGGTCGTTATGTTACAATTGTAAATCAAACAAAGGATTTACATAAGGTGAATTATGATCAACTCTATGATTTTCTGAAACAAAACCAAGCTGAGGCTAATGAAGTAAGGAAAGAAAGATTGGCAAAGAATCATGATCCTCTTGCATTAATTGCTACTACACCAACACCGCTACCAGTGAACACACAACAACCTTCATCATCTTCTACTCACAACTACATGCAACCATCATACATTCAACAACCAACACCGGTCTACCAACAACAGTTCTACCCACAGCAACAACAACATGTTATTCCACAACAGCAATACCAACAATTCCAAGAACCAGAATTCACTGAAATGATGAAGCTACTGCAGCATTGACCCAAGCGTTTGCTTTTCTGTCAAAGGCATTCCAAGGACGTTATTCTACACCAACAAACAACAACCAAAGGATTTCATCGAACACTCGCAACAAGCAGATTGCTCAACCGAGTTTCAATATGGGCAACGGAGGCCAAATGGTTGGAGTTTATGGGAATCAGCAAGGATATGCTACTGGATTTAATATGGGCAATCAGAATATGCAGAATGCAGGTCAGTATGCAGGGAATCAGCATGGTCAGTATGCAGGGAATCAGATGGGTCAGTTTGTTGGAAATCAGAGGGGTCAGAATGTTGGTAATCAGGCAATGGGTAATCAGAATAGAAATGTTGCAGCTCCAGTAGTTGGGAATTTGGGAAATGTGAATCAGGGTAATCCGGTAAAGCGTTTCAAATGTCAGGGTGTAGGTCATATGGCAAGGAACTGTCCTACTAAGCCGAACAAGAAAGACACAGCGTACTTGCAGAAAGCATTACTGTTGGCACAAAAGAATGAGGCAGGGTTTCAGTTGAACGCAGAGGAGAATGATTTTATGGCTCTTATGGATGACATGGAAGATAGAGAGGATATCGATGCGAACTGCATATTCATGGCGAATCTTCAGGAAGCTAAGTATGACACGAATTCTGATACACTTCCTGTTTATGACACCAATGCACCATCTGAGGTATCAAACTTCAACACATGTCACAATAATGATATATTTGATATGTCTCCTCATGAGGAACAAAATTTTGAGAAGCAAGCATCCACTTATGATACATACCTGGACATGCCAAGTAGTAGCAATACTCCTTCAGCAACTCCAAATGTGAATCATAATGGAGGCCTCGTTTCACAACATGCTGAGAAAGATGAGGAAACACGTGCTTTGTTTGAATCATTATTGAATAATTGTCGTATTGAAATTGAGAATGTAAAAAAGGTCAATCGTGATGTTAACGCCGCGAATGTTAAATTGACCGCTGAGCTTGAGAGTTACAAAGAAAACGTTAAAGCTTTTGAATTTCATAACAAAAGATTGTCTGAATTAGAAACTGGTTATCAAAATTCCGTTTCAAGGGAAAAACAATTGCAACTTAAGTTTGATACACTTGATGTTAATTCTTTCAAAAAGATAAAATCTTTAAACACGGAAATTTTTTATTTACAAAAACAACTTTCTAAACAAAAATCAGCTTATACCAATCTTGAAAAAGAAATGGACGAGCTGAAAAAGGACTTTGCAAAGAAAAAAGGCAAACTTTTGGCCGAAATCGTTGAGTCAGAACACATGATTGCTCATTTAGAAGAATTAGTGGTTAAGTCGGGTCAGTCAAGTCAAACAATGAAAATGATTTCAAATCAAACTAATCCGATTTACCATACGAAACATAAAGTGGCTCTTGGTAACAACACCCCCAGTAATCTCAAGAAAGCTCAGCAAGAACAGAATGTTTTGTATAATGGTAATGTGATTTACACTAAACATGATCCTCCCGTCGTTCGGGATTCTGTGCAAACGATAGAACATGTCAAAAAGAGCATAAATAAAATGAAACAAAAGGATTTGAAACCCATTGATTACAACAAATTGAACAAACTTTCGGGAATTACTTTTGTTCCACAAAAAGAACCATCTGTGTTTTCCATAAAACGACCATTCTCAAAAATGTTTTCTAAGAAAGTAATTGTTTCCAAATCTCTTTCAAAAATGGAACAAATGTCTTCTAACAACACTTTTAATACAAGTGAGGCTAGAGACATTCTGGATGACGTTAAAAAGAGTATTCAAGAACTTCAAAATATTGTTGCTTCTAAAACTACAATCAGTATTAACAACTGGCATTCCAGTTTTCATATTGAGTAGAAAAAAGTTTTTGAAAACGAAATTACTATCCCACTGAATAACATCAGTGCAAGGGTAATCCATTTTGAACAAGCTTTCTTAAAAGAAACGGCCGACTTTGTCAAGGACCACAAATCCTTGGTAAACGAAGCTTATGAAACTCGTGAAAACATGAATGTTTTGGAAAACCTAAATGATTCTCTCTTCGAAGCTGTTATGACTACTGATATTATGTCCATCATTTTACAAACATATTATGTTCAAGACGATGAACGACTAAGAGCTGAGACCTACGCAATTGTTTGAAAATATGACAATGCTCTTATAAAGCTTGAAAAAGAAAATGTTTCATATTTTAAACAACTTGATCGAAAAAAGGAAGAATGCAAGTATGACAAATTGTCGTATGGCGTGCCTTAAAGAACATGAAAGAGCAAAATGATCTTTTGAGGGCTCAGCTTGAAAGTCACAAAGGAAAGGGTGAGGAAACTAAGTTTGCAAAACCATTGACTTCAGAGAAACCAAATGTTTCTAACACGGTTCAAAAACCAAAGATGTCAATTTCAAGGTTTGCTCCAAAAGTCGATGAGAAAAAGAATTTGACAAAACCAGTCACTCCAACACCCTTGCCCAAGAAAAGTGCAAATGAAAAGATTGTTGATAAAGGAAAAGCGGTTGTCGAAACTCCTAAAGTGATAGCACCTGGCCTTTTTAGGATTAGTCCCACTAATGCGTCAGCCTCTACTTCTAAGACAAATGCGTGCAAAAAGGATAATTCTAAAGAGTCCAGTGATGCTAAAAAGGACAACAATATAAATCCTAATGCGTGTGCCTTACCTTCTACAGGATTAGAAAGCACCTCTAGGAGCAGCAGACTAAAGCCTAGGAGCAATACAAGGAACAATAGAGTCTCGTCTGCCTCTACGAGTAGTAGCAAGAATAAAGTTGAAGAAATAGAAGAACGCCCCAGGAATTTATCGCTTTGTAGTAAGAAACATGATTCATCTGAATGTAATGTCGAAAGTACTGGTTCTAATGCATGTAATGACTCTGTTTGTTTAATATGCAAGAAATGTTTAATTAATGATGTTCATGATGAATGTGTTTCTAAGAATGTGAATGTTACGCCTAAACAGAAGTATGTTCCAAAAGGAACTAGTGCCCGATCTAGATCTATAGAAAGATTAGTTGCACGCTTTAGGTCTACCACTAGTAGTCGAATGCCTAGGAACTACCTTAAGTTTTGTATGTGGAAACCTACGGGTAGAGAATTCATTCTTCAGGATGGCAAATTGAAAGTTGCTCAAAATGGAAAAGTAGATACCTTCTATGAATGTGATTCAGATTTTACCCCTAACCAAATGGAACCAAATTCAAAACGGTTTCCAAATACAAACTCTTCTGTTCTTGGCAGGTTATCGAAATATGTCTTTGGATCGTCGACTCGGGTTGCTCCAAGCACATGACCGGGAATTTAATGCCGCTGATCAATTTCGTCTTGAAATTCATGGGAACTGTACGCTTTGGAAATAATCATGTAGCAGCTATTCAGGGTTATGGAGATCTTCAGTTTGGGAATTTTTTAATCACTCGAGTTTATTATGTCGAAGGGTTGGGACACAATTTGTTTTCTGTTAGGCAGTTTTGTGATGCGGATTTAGAAGTGGCATTCAGAAGAAACACGGTTTTTATAAGAAATTTGGTCGGTGATGATCTCTTAACTGGTAATCGTAGTACAAACTTGTATGCTATCGACATCAACCAAATGGCTTCTACATCACCAATTTGTCTTATGACAAGGGCAACCGAAACTAAGTCCTGGCTGTGGCATAGACGTTTATCCCATCTCAATTTTGACACCATCAACAAGTTAGCCAAAGACAACATCGTCACCGGACTTCCTAAGTTCAAATACACCAAGGAACACCTATGTCGATCATGCGAACAAGGAAAAAGTAAAAGAGCATCATATAAACCCAAAACCGTACCTAGTTCGGAAGCAAGGTTACATATGTTGCACATGGACTTATGTGGCCCAATGAGAGTTGAAAGCATTAATGGGAAGAAGTATATTCTCGTTATTGTTGATGATTATTCAAGATATACTTGGGTAAAGTTTTTGAGATCAAAAGACGAAGCACCAGGCATCATCATCACCTTTCTGAAGCGTATTTAAGTTCTACTTCAAGCTCCAGTAAGGATTATTAGAACAGACAATGGCAAAGAATTTACTAACCAGGAGTTAAGAACTTACCTTGAAGATGTCGGTATCACACATCAAACATCAGTTGTTAGAACTCCACAGCAAAATGGGGTAGTTGAAAGAAGAAATAGAACTCTTGTGGAAGCTGCTCGCACAATGCCGATTTTCTCTAGTGCACCTCTATTCTTATGGGCTGATGCTGTAGCCACTGCTTGTTTTACTCAAAACCGATCCCTAGTACATCTAAGATTCAATAAAACCCCATATGAGCTAGTGAACAACCGTAAACCTGACATCTCTTACCTTCACGTGTTTGGTGCTTTGTGCTATCTGACGAATGACAGAGAAGATCTAGGAAAGTTAAAAGCTAAGGGTGACATTGGAATCTTCATTGGATATTCAGAAAACTCGAGGGCATTCAGGTTATATAATAGAAGAACAAAAAAGATAATGGAGACGATGAATGTGAAGTTTGACGAGATTTCACAAATGGATTCTGAGAGATACGCTCTAGAACCCGCGCTTAATCCGATGGCTTCTAATCAAAACGGATTAGGACCCGCACCAAACCAGCAGACATCTGGACACATCAGTTCAGGACTCGTACCTCAAGGAGCTCAGTCAACAAACACGGATAAACCTTCAGAACAAGAACTGGAAAATTTCTTCGAGTTAATTTTTGATGAATATTATGGTGGAACTTCGACTAATGCATCTCAACAACATTCCGCTGCACCAGCTCAAAACCATCAACCACCACCATCACAAGATGCATCTACAACAATCGAAGCTGAAGCACCAACTACATCAACATCATCTACATCTACTCAAGCAACTCCAATACTTGAAACTGTTCTACTAAGAGTTGATGAGCAAAACCAAAACACAAATTTTCAAGAAGAACCAACAAATAATTCAAACAATGTTACGTTAGAAGAAGAAGAAGAATTATTTGAAAACCCGTTTGCAACAAACACTGCTGAATCTTCTTCAAGGTTACAAGAACCATCTAACACACATTCGTTACACCCAAGGTACCCTTCTACGTTTAAATGGACAAAAGACCATCCAATAGAACATGTTATTGGTGAACCTTCAAAGCCAGTTCAGACAAGGAGACAACTTGCCACTGATCTCGAATTGTGCATTTATGTTTGCTCAATCAACCTCAAAGAACTAAAGAACATTGGGGAAGCAATGGCAGAAAACCCTTGGATTGAAGCGATGCAGGAGGAATTTCTTCAATACCTGTTACATGATAGTTGGGAACTTGTTGAACGACCACTTGATAAACGTGTTCTTGATCTCAAGTGGTTGTGGAAGAACAAACTGGATGAGGAAATGACTGTTATTCGCAACAAAGCTCGTCTCGTGGCTAAAGGTAATCCACAAGAAGAAGGGATAGACTTCGAAGAATCATTCGCGCCTGTAGCTAGACTTGAAGCAGTCCGGATTTTCTTAGCCTATGCCGCTCACAAAAACATCACAGTCTATCAGATGGACATTAAGACAGCTTTCTTAAATGGAACTCTAAAAGAAGAAGTGTATGTGAGTCAGCCAGAGGGATTCATCGACAAAGATCATCCAGACCACGTCTACAAGCTTAAGAAAGCAATTTATGGTTTAAAACAAGCTCCAAGAGCGTGGTATGACGAACTATCATCTTTCTTGCTCAAAAACAATTTCACAAAAGGAACGGTTGATGACACCTTGTTTATCAAAAAATTCAAAGATGACATTTTGATCGTTCAAATTTATGTGGACGACATAATTTTTGGATCAACCAATCCTAACCATTCAAAACATTTTGAAAATCTAATGAAAAGTAAATTTGAAATGTCCATGATGGGGGAACTAAAATTTTTTCTTGGTTTACAAGTACATCAATCCCCACGTGGTATTTTTATCAATCAAGCTAAATATGCAACAGAGATTTTGAAAAAACATGGAATGGAAAACTGTGATTCTGTTGGTACACCAATGGTCACTTCACCAAAAATAGGTGCTGATTTGTTTGGAAAACCCATCGATCCGAAAAAATATCGGAGCATGATCGGTTCTCTCATGTACCTAACTGCTAGCCGACCCGATATTCAATTTGCTGTTTGTCTGTTAGCACGGTTTCAGGCAAAGCCTACCGAACTTCACCTCAAAGAGGTTAAACGGATCTTTCGGTACCTACGAAGCACCATTAACATGGGACTTTGGTATCCGACGGATTCGAGGTTTAATCTAACAGCATTTTCAGATGCAGACCATGCTGGTGATCAAGTTACAACAAAGAGTACATCAGGTGGAGCACAATTTTTTGGGTGAAAAGCTTGTAAGCTGTTCGTCAAAGAAACAGGATTGTACTGCGCTATCAACCGCCGAAGCCGAGTATGTGTCCCTATCTGCGTGTTGTGCCCAAGTTCTTTGGATGAGGACACAGCTCACAGATGATAGCTTTACTTTTGACCGAATACCTATGTATTGTGACTCAAAAAGTGCCATAGCCATCTCGTGCAATCCTGTACACCACTCTAAGACGAAGCATATCAAAGTCCGCTACCATTTCATCAAAGAACACGTGGAAGAGGGTACTGTTGAATTATTTTTCGTTAAGACTAATTATCAACTCGCCGATCTTTTTACTAAAGCCCTTCCAAAAGAAAGGTTTGACTATTTAGTTCGACGAATTGGCATGTGAAGCCTAACTCCTGAGGAGCTAGAACGTCTTCTCGAATCTTCTTGAAAAATGTTTTCAAAACCGCTTCGCTGTAAATATTTTTGAAAAAATAAAATACAAAATTTGAAAAACCAACAAAAACAAAATACAAAATTTTCAAAAAATACAAAAACAATATAAAATCAAAAATCCAAAAATATTCTTCTCACGACATGTCTCTCGTATAAATCAATATTCTGTACGTTTCTAGAAATGTCATTCAACAATGATACGGGCATGTACAGATGCTTGAGCGGGAGTTCTTTAAATGTTTTTCGAAAACATGTCGTTTCTCAAAAAGTTTCTTCACTATGGCTTTCGTATACATCAGTACGAAACCCGTACGTTAAATGATGACTTCTGATTATTTTCAAATCAAGGACTCGTACGTTCAAAGTCAAAATCTTTTTCAAAAAAGTTCGAGTCTAAATAAACGAAAAAGATTTCAAGCATAAACTCATTTTCAAACAAAATTCTTGAGCACTTTTTCAAGATTGTTCAAAAGATTTCTCAAAATCTCTCAAAATTAGTGCTCAAGAAAACTCCTTCTAAACCCTTAAGTAATTTTAAATATGCTATCATTAAGGGGGAGTACAAACACTAAAATGTTCCGATTTCATGCAAAATCAAATCTGTCTTTCTCTCCAAAAAGCTTTTTATTAATCAGTTGATATCAAAAATATCACGCTATGCTATTTTTGAGGGGGAGAAGACATGATTAAAATGTGATCAAATATGTTTAAAGTTTGTGACTGAATCTCAAAAGAGCTCGACTCAGTAAGTACCAATGAATTGACGAAGCTTAAAATGTTAGTAATCGAAAAGACTTGTCCTGGACGGGTAATAATTTCAAGCTAGTCTAACTAGTGATGTAAGCGTGTCTCGAATAGGACTTGTCTGAGTAGAATGTACCGTATCGAGAGACTTTCTTTGGACTTGACCAGGACGGGTAATAATTTCAAGCTAGTCTAACTAGTGATGTAAGCGTGTCTCGAATCGGTCATGTTCACTGAAACTGGATCAATTCAAAAAGTGCAAACTCCTCCCGCATGTGCAAATCTCTTAAAAATTACATGAGCACATGTGAAGGGGGAGTCCTTCAAAAATGCAAAACTCTCGAAGTGTCAACAATATGTTTTATTATCATAAACACTTTGAGAGATTTTCAATAAATGGTTTCATGGCAACAATAGGATAGTCATGGAGTTATAAGGTGACTAAGGTTAGGAAAAACCGTCCTATGATCCGCCAAAGCCGGAGGGATCTACCCAAGGACAATTCCAATAGATTAGAATTAGAAGTCCTTAGGTATGATTGAAAAAAAGGAGAAAATGAGAAAGGAGAAAGAAGGGGTTGAAGAATTAAAAAGAAAAGCTATGAAAAAGGGTGAAAAGAAATAGCCCTCCAAATGTTCAACCTTAGGGCAGACACTGGGTTCAACTCATATGCTACTGGTTGTTACTAAGGTGACACCGGTATTGAAGACAAAGACGTCATGGACCCAGTGACGCACTGCACTAAACCTTCTTAACCACTCAAGTTCTCTTAAAAGAGCTTGTTTCATTCTCACGGGGAACCGGTGTAATCTATCGACCTGTCTCTTAGAGATGGTTGATATTGAAGCAGGAGACCTCTCCCTAATCTCCGCATAGGAAACCAAATGTGCACTTATCGAGTCTAGAGCCCCGAGATTCATCAAAAGATCTCATAGGAATACATGATATTTCTACACTGGTTGTTCATCATTAAGGACGCCAGATATAAACTTTAGAGTCCTACACAGATCTTAGCAATCTGCCAGAACATTTATGAGAGGATTCACTTTTGTGATTCTCAGTGATTGAATGGAAATTCCTGCCAGGGTCAATATCAAACAGCCCTGACAGCAGGTCACTTCGGTAATTCTTTATGGGTTACGCTTAGTGTTCACAGTTGTTTCAAATGGTCTACAGTCGTGGAGTGATCGCCAGCGACTCACCCAGTCATTGAGCTACTAAGTAGGTCTTGTAAGCTCTCTCAAGAGTATCTGACATGGGAACGGCCATGGTAAGGATTAGAAGGAGTCTTCACACTATGCTGTTGACAATCTATAATTCCTTATCAGTAAGTACCGGATGTCTTATTACTAACTGTTTATATGCAGGGACACTTCATCTCCATGGAAACGGATTCTACATTCTCATACATACATCTGGAAGTTAAAGAAAGCTCCCTCAAAGATCTATACAACACAAAGTTCAAAGAAAGATTCTACGCCAAAAAGAAGAATCTACAAAGTATAAAGACTAAAGATCAAAGTGAAAGAAAGGGAACTACATGCATATGAATATAAAAGTCCAAAGATGTATGAGCATGTTGGAATGGCAAACAACCACCACAGACGCAGAAGTGACGAAAGGAAGATAACTCCACATCACAAAGGAACAAAGAACGATGAAAAGTCAGTCATCAAAGATCACAAAGCATGAAGGAACAAAGACTAAATACTATTCTACTACGACACACAATAGTGGACAACAAAGAACAAAGAAGACCTAATCACGTGGAACATCATTCGAATGACCACCCATTAGGGGGAGATTGTTAGCATTGAAAATTATATTAAAAAGTGATGGTCATTCTCATTTATTGTAACGTTATAATGTGTCGTAGTTTGTGTTATAAGAATAGTCAATGGGCCTTGGTCTTGGTAAGCTAATATGTTATTAGTTATGTTTCATAAGCCTTTATAATCCATGTAAACCAAGTCCAAGCCCAAGCCCAAGCCCATGGAAAGCCTATTAAGGCATCATGTATGGAACTATAAAAGGCACCTTACCTCTCATTTGCAAGGTGTGCTTGTGTGTGTATTGTGTGTGTTTTTAATAAAAGTTCTCTTCATCTCTTATCTCTATTTCTTCATATATTACGCCACACATATCTCATCAAGTCACCATCTTTACTTCATTTACATGCTATATTTGTGTTAAAGTTGATACATCTAAGGTCCTACAGAAAGATAACCTAGAAAGGGAGTAATCTGATTTCAAATGAACTATCGAATAATTCTCGACTTCTAATCCGTCTAGGTTCTGTGAAGAAGGAGGAGGTTCTATTCCTGTTGGATACTTTTCTAGTGTTTGCTCTGTCATCTGGTTGAGGTACAAATATTCTGACCTTTTCAGTAAAGCTTTCACATGACTCTCTCCTTTTCTTTTGATCTGACGTTCTGTTTAGGGTTCCCGATGCCATTGCTATGAAACCTCATTTTATTTTCTGAACCTTTCCTATGATGAACCATTGTTATCTGAACCTTCTGATTTGGACTTTCTGATTTGACCTTCTGATTTAGACTTTATGATATGGACCTCTGATATGTATTTCTGATCTGATTATTTTGATGACCTATGATCTGTATCATTTATGACATTCTGTTTGACCTATTCAAGTTTGACACCCGAGCCAAATTTGTTTCACTAGGCATGGGGGTTCCATGTCCGTGTCAGTGATGCACATCTGACATGACTCTAGGGCAGTAGAGTGATGTTTTGCCACGTCCCTTTCTGTTATATGATATGCGCGCTTTATGATATGATTTATAATGGCCAATCTGATTTCTGTGGGGGCGTATGGATGCATCCTAGATCTGTTTTCGTTATCTGTTATCTGTTATCTGTATCTGGTGATTGATGCTGCGTGCATCCACGTCCTTCACAACTCTGGTAGGTCTCCCCTACATATGCTGCCTTATGTGTGATTATGACTATGACTATGATTATTTTGAAGGCATTTTTATGAAGGCTTTATATCTGTTTCTGGGCTCGTGGTTGATGACTAACCCTTACCTTATCTCTTATTACTATTTCATACTTACCTTTGATTACATTCTGTTATTTCCTTTATACCTTATTCAGTATTCATCTCTGCTGGGTTATGGGTGAAGAGTGCAAATAGGAGCTTTTAGAGAGGAATTGCTTGATGAGTTAATAGTGGTTCTGAAGATGCTTAAGATTAGTCATTTTGTACTTAGTTATGATATTGTATTCCTTTATCATGGAACCTTTTGTAACCCTTTTATCCATTTGTATTATTAAAGTTTATGCTTGTGTTTGTTCTGATTGACACCATGAATGTGACATTTTAGGCCTTGTCGGGTTGGGGTGTTACAATTATCGTATCAAAGCCCAGGCTGCGACTTGTAGTGCATTAAATCTTGACCTGTGAAGTTCGGACCATTAAGTTTCTGCTGTAGGCACTCATAAGATAACCTCTGAGAATTTGCTTTAAGAACTCCCTGTAGCAACCTAAGTTATTACCGTTGCGGAATGAGTAGACTGGGACATCTGACTAGTAGCACTGCTTCCGCATTACTCTGATTCGTGCTTCTGCCTTCAGTTATGCCTTATGAGAAATTCTATTTCTGTGGCTAGAAAGTTTTGAAACCTAAGTTCAGTAACGAAGTAAGTTTTAAATCCCTCGAGAATGACATTGATACCGTATACCATTCAAATCCACTTTCTGATTCTCAGATTCCATTTCTGCCTGACAAACATTCTAATATTTTATCGACCATTCTGAAGGTTATTCAAACATGATGTGTTAGACACATTCTGTGAATTCATTTCTTATGATGTGCATATAATGTATCCTCTGATACTATTTGACTTTGCATAATCTTTTACTCTGATAATTGTTAATTACAGAAATAGGAAAAAAAATTGTTTTCCTCCCTCTGAATGATGAACTCTGTTTGCCAATCAGTTTCCTTTGGAAGAATATGATGTTAATATTATCTTAATATGGATTCGTTAACTTAGCAGGATGATGCTGACGACTGATATTCTATACATCTCACTTTTGACGATCATTTGATGTTGTAGTACCATTGATTTATAATCCACCTATCACTTTGGTTTAAAACAAACGACATTCCAATACCTTGAACTGTTCTCTCATCGATTTCAACATTTTGATGTATCATGTACTAGACTCTGAGATATATAAACCATCCGTCTGGTTTGATGACTGTATTCGTTCTATGAATCTGTTTAATCTTGATATATCTGATTTTGAGGTCTCTTGATTTCGAGTTGGCTTGTGACCTTTAGTAACTTGTTTCATTCTACTCCTAGTATGATGTTTCTAAAAACACATGAATCTTTAAGATTGATGCTGCTATGAAAGTACAAAACTCTGATCTCTTCTGATTTACAAGTTTCTCCTAGCACCTAATAGTGTCCATTCTTGAAAAGCTCTAGCACTAGAAGTATTTTGTAGTACAAAAGTTTTCAATGTTCTCTGATAAACCTTTTGGTATTCCCTCCTTCTTGAACAATAGAATCTGAACGGATCTCGGTCGAAGAAGCCATGGAAGTTGAGAGATTGAATGAGCTGACGTAATATGATGTTAATCACCCTGATATTTTATTCTGGGATGATCTGGTCGATTTATGAAGAAGAGAAGGAGAAATATATGACGGTGGATCGACTATCGTGAACCTAATTAAATCACTATCTGAAATCATTAATCCTTCCCGCGTATTAATAAATGATTTAGTCTACCTTTGAAACTCAGTGATCTGATTACATTTGATGGACTAAAGAAGCAACCTCAGGAACTTCTAAGAAATGGGTTAAATAATCAAGAATAACCTCCGTAAAGTATTGCAGTTGTTATGAAGAAAGAAGGTAATGAAAAGTGATTCTGAAGCTACCTTTGCGCTCATTATTGCGAACCCTGATGATGCCAATTGTTTTGGCAAAATTGTCAACTATTCTTACGCGTCGAATGGAATTATGTTTCTCGAATGTTTAGACAAATGGTCATTGTATGACTCATTAGTACGTTTAGAAACAAGGAAGAACATGAGAATCAATTGCGCAAGTTGTTAGAAATCTGACAATCAGTTGTGTATTCTGGAAGTTTTATGTATGTTGAGGTAATGGTGTTCTTAATTTAAAAAATCACTATAAACTCCGACAGCAGATTAAAAGAAGCTGGAATCTTCTGAATCATGTAGAAAATTTTATAGGATGCTTACAAATTGTGTTACTGTTAATAAATTTCGTGAACAGAGAGAAACAGCTCAGTTTGATTGAGAACGGAGTTCTGGAAAAAGCTGAAATAGAGATATGCTTCCGCACTTGCAAGTGGTACCTGACTTGGAACGCTTCTAAGAGAGACTCAGACATGAACGTGTACATCGCAGAAAGATGATTGTTTATGCATCAAGTCAACTATAAACGTATGAGTAGATTGTTCACTGCATGATCTGAAATTGACAACAGCAGTGGTTACCCCGAAGAGTGGAAAACGATCCTTACATGACAGAAGTGTTGGCAAGCAGATGAAAAGATCTAGTCAAGACGGTGAACCTGGAGCTGATGAAGACATACAGTCCCACTTCCCTATTCATCTTGGTTGTACTAAGATGTATTGAGAGCGGAAGCAGACTGGATGATGAAGGAATTCAAAGATCGTGCTAGAAGTTCACATCACTCCATCACATTCCAAGAGGAACTGCAGAAGGATTGACGAACTAGACTGAAGCTCATGATTTCGTTCACCCCCAGGTTGATGGACATATAAGATAAATGACTGGACTTGAAGAGATGGGAGATAGTAAATTTTTGAATGAACTGATATTGAAGCAAACCCCTATGTTTGGATGGACTGATTCTGTGAAGGAAAAAGTTGACGGAGAATTCTCATTTCCGTTGACCCACTTAAGTTTGTTATCTGATTATAAATCTTGCAAAGATTTCAAATTCTCTAGAAACATCTCAGTTCTGTGTTCATTCTGCGTTTTCTTGATAATGGCCTCGTTTTGAGAATTTTGGTGAATTGTGAAGATCTATGTTCTTGAACGCAGTACGTTACTTCTATTAGGAAATTTTGGAATTTCCATTACTCTTTTGAGCAGTCTGTTTTCCTCTAAGCTATGATATCTGATTCTGTTAATTTCTGGACTGTAGAAGTACTAGTGGACTAAGAATAGGTTGTTTGTTCACGACTCGAGATAAAGTATGATCATCATGAGGGTATAATTATGTGGTGCTCGTATTATGATGCCTGATCAACGTGATAATACTTACACCATATAATGTGCACTTATCGTGATCATAGGATATCCGAGGAGTGCCTTTGGAATCCTGAAAGCTCTGATATCTTATCTAAATTATCCGCGATTAGTGAAACTCTGGATCCTTTCTTCCTATGCTTATGTTGTCTTTGATTTGTTAGAGATCTGAATAAGTTTAAAACTCTGATTTTCATTATGCTAACATCTTTATATCTGTTATATATCTTAAGCTTCATTATGGAGCTTTCCCACTATCTGAATATCATCATTTAATCTGATTTATGTCTATATTCAATATGTATTTCTGATAAGATTCACCTAGCGTCATCTGTTATATGTTGCATTGGTTTGACCTGATTCACTCAGATTTGTTTTGTTCTAAGGGATCCTAAACCTTTTTAATCTGTATTGAGTCATGAGAAACTAGTATGTTTTTGGAAGATTCTGTTGGGAAGAACCTCCCTTAGCGTGGGGATATCTGCGACGATCTTTTGTATTTTGCTACGAATCCGCCTGAATTTACGATTTCAAATTTCGCGGATGAAATTTTTTTTAGAGGGGAAGAGTTGTAAAACCCTAAAATCTCAAACATGCAAAATTACCAAAATGCCCTTGTAATTTAAAATTTGCAAAATTAATTATTTAAAGTACCAAAAAATTCCAAATAATTACAAATTACAACGTATGGAGTATGACAAACCTTGTAAACTTAATTTACACTTAAAGTTACTTAAAGAAGTTTATAAATACACTTTTGACAATTATTTATGTACTATACCATTTTAATTATTTATAAAAAGTAATTAAAAGCTTTAAAATAAAAGATATGATTATGAAATAAAAAGGAAATAATGGAAAATCTGATTTGGTCATAATTATCATCCCAAAAACTCGGCCCAATCAAGTTACAATCATTCCTATAATATCTCATAATTCCGTATAGTTATTTTTCCCCAAAATAAACCCTAAACACCAAAAAAATCATTAGCAACGCCTCCAAAAAATTCTCTGGACTTCTAGGCATTTTTCTGGGTCGTGGTCAAGGCTAAGGAACATGGTAAAAATAGTGATTAAGGTTGGGAGTGGTTGAGTGGAGTTGTTCTCATTTTCTGTCATGTTTATTGTAGCCGAGAGATCAAAAATCCACACAAATTATTCTGATCAATCAACAAAACATCTGGTATTTTTCTAGCACTCTTTATATCATATAACATCAATATAAAATTTTGGATTTGAGCCATGCATGAATTATGTAACACCTAAAATCTAAAAGCAAGTGAAAAGACCAAAATGCCCCTACATATTTAATAATTAATTAAAAGCTTATAAAAGTATCCAAATAAATCCCAAACTACTAACAATGCATAAGTTATGATACCAAATATTTTTAACAACTTCATTACACATTTATACAAGTGGTAAAATTACCAAAATACCCTTAGAGTGGCCGATTGAGATAAAAAGTAAATTAAAGTGAATTATTTTGATTTTAAATGGTTTAAATCTTTTAATTATGGAAGATTATCATCACAATTAATTCCCAACCTATAATTCCGAAATTTTGGTCCCTATCCCCCCCTCATCACACGGCATTCCATCTTTTATAGTCAATCCATACCTTTTTTTACACTAAACCCTAATTACCGATTGAAAAATAACACACCAAAGAAATCTCTTAGCCTCCATTCGACTCTCCCATCACTCTCAAGCATTTTTATGTGATTCATAAACATCCTAAGAAGCCAAGAAAAATCCCATTCGAATTGTTGAAGCCTTACACGATCGTAGCATTGTTTTCTTTGTGTCGAGCCCTAAAACAATGGTAAATTCGTTATGCTTCATACGACCTCTATAAAAATGATTTCTTATTTTTCTAATGTTCCTTACATCATATAAGACCCACGAAAATTGGTTTCAAGGTTGGAAGATCATTGGTGAAGTCGTGGTGATTTTGGATCATTTGGCCTATACGCGTATGCTATAAATCGTACAGCCCTCTTCACACGTTCAAGTCTTGGTTTGGTATTTTTCTCAGGTCCCTTACACCTTATGAACACTAAATAAAATGTTTCATTCGATCCATGCGCATTCTATATCATATTCGTGAATTAAACCCTAAAAAAACATGTTTAAAATGTAAAAGACACCATGCGATCCATAATAATTCTAAATAAAATTTATTTACATATGTTATAATGAAATATGATCTGTAAAAATGTTGGAAGAATTATCTTGGCTTAGATCATGGTATTTCGAATTATTTGGTTTTGTGTAAATCGTAAATAAAAAGGAGAAAGAAAAATAAGTTGAGGGCCCTAGGGTTTTGGTTTAGGGCTGGAAAAGGTGACAATTAATAATATCTAATGATGAGATGATGATTGAAAATCGATTAGGAGGATTAGGATTTCTAAAACCTATGTTTTTGGTTTATACGATTTGGCTAAAAGGTTTTGGGTGAGTTTTGTAAACTTTAAAACTTAAAGGTTAATTCTGGAACTTAATTCGGGCTGTATAAGATTCGAATAAAATATAAGATGAGGGTGCTAAGTGTAATTTTGCATATAAATGGATTTAAAATGTATTTAATGATTAATTAGGGTTTGTTTTGAAAATAATTAAAAGAGAGGGACTAAAAAGGTAATTTCCAAAAACTTGGAGCTGTTTTGAGTATTTAAAAGTATTCAAGGGATTATGTGCTAATTTGGTAAATTAATGGCTTAATATGTAATTATTAAGAATTAAAAGTTGTAATTGTAAATTAAAGGGTTACATATGTAACCTTGATAACTTGAAGGACTTAAAGTGTAAATTGTGAATACTTGAAGGTATATTCGTATAACATGATAAAATAAGGGATCATTATTTAAAATGGATAAGCTAAGGGTTTAATGTGTAACTTTGAATACTAAAAGGTTTAAAGTGTAATTTTGGAAAGTAAAGGGTTAAAATGTAAAGTTATGAAACCCTAAGGACCAAATGTGTAAATATGTTAAAAGATACTTTGATTCCATTAATAATGATTCAACTTTCTAATTATGGAAACTTTCTAAAAGTGGAAACTTACTATTTATGGAAACCTGCTAAAAGTGGAAAGTCACTTTAAATGGAAAGTTACTAAAACTGGAAAGCCGACTAAAATGAGAAATCTGAATTGAATAAGTTATTAACAACAAGCCGACAATTAATTTGTGTAGATTCGCTGAAGAAGGAGTTTTGCTTCCGACCTTTATGTTTTCTGTCATGTTTGCACTTGCGGTTTAAGGTACAGATATTCTGACCTTTCTCAAAAGGTTTCTCATGATCTCTTTCATATTCTGATCCGTTAGTTCCCGAATTGATGCCATTGCTATGATCCCCTTTACTTGAACCTTCTCTGTTGATCCCACTCGATATGACCTCCGTTATGAACCTATGTTATGAAAACCTTCTTAATGATACCATGGAAATGTTTTGAGAAGAACCGATTTGAAAAGATGTTTATAAATGATGCTAAATTTCTTTTTAAAAGAAAGGTTATTTAACTTTCATGAACACTATATTTTGAAAGACCATTTTTATGAAAACTGTTTTAAAAGATTATTTAAATTGGACTTTTAATAGAAACTTTTGAAACGGACTTTTGAACTGAACCATGAATTGATTTTTGAATATGAACCTTGACCTGATAAACTCTGATTGGACCTTGAATACTATTTCTGATATGAACCTTTTGTTATGAACTGCTATTATGAACCTTTGATATGATTCTGAGATACACCTTTGCTATATGACCTTTTGTATGATATGAGACCTGACTCTTAGTTTGATACCTGAGCCATTTCTGTTTCCCTACCTATGGAGGTACCATAGGCGTGTCTGTGATGCACCACTGGCATGACTAGTGTGTGGCCCTAGTGATTTGGCTACACCGTCCCCTTTCTAATATATGATATGCGCGCTTTATGATATGATTTGTTATGGCCACTATGATTTCTGCGGGGGCGTATGGATGCATCCTAGATCTGTTCTGTTTAGTGGATTCAACTATGATTATGATTATGATATATGTCTGGTGACTGGTACTGTGTGCTATACATGCCTTTCACAATTTCTGGGAGTTCGCTACTCCACCCATTTGAAGAATGAGGACACCCCTCATATTATCTGATTATCTGAGAGGACTCCCCTCTATATGATTATGAAGAATTATGGTATTGACGGCTTATATGGTATGATATGTTTCTGGGCTCGTGGTAGATGACTATCCTTTCTTCTTTCTATTCTATTACTCTTTTATCTATTCCTTATTCTATTTCCCCAATGCACTATATTTCAGTTCTGTTTCATTATCATTGCTTTGTATATGTATCTGTTCACTGGGCTTTTTAAGCTCAGCCGCATTTCCTTTTCCTGCGGCAGGTTTTAGTAGGAAGCTGGGTTATGGGAAGAGAGTGTGACTGGACTTAGAAGACTATGCTTTGGACTAGAGACGATTTGATGAAGTTTCACTTTATTAGACATAGTATTTATTGTTTTGTAACCTTGTAGTTTCAGATTTTTCATTTGCAACACTGAATTTCTTTGTATGTATGAATCATATGCTTGTGTTTGTTCTGATATGTCACTGTAATGTAATACTTCTACCCTTATCGGGTTGGGGTGTTACAAATTATAAGGCTATACGAATTTAAATAGAATAAAACCCTAAACCGATTAAAAAATAAGAAGATAATGCATGATATTTTTCTGAGGTTCATATACATTTTTGTAACATGTTAAAATAATCATAGAATACCGTAAAAATAGAATATAAATTATTTGAGGGCTGTAGAAATTATTTTGAATTATTTTGTTAATTACCGATTGAAATAAAAGGAAAAATAAAAAGAAAAAGGCATATGCGAGTAGGGTTAGGGTTTTGTTAATTAAATGAGTTTATTAAATTTTAATTATTGTCTAATAAATTTATGATGATTGGAAAAATTAGGGTTCATGGTTTTGGGGTTTTAATTGAAACCGTATGGAATTTGATAAATAGAGGGACTTGTTTTGTAAATTTTGAAACTTGATGGACTGTTCTGGAAATCATAAAAGATCAGTAGGAAATGGTATGAAATTAGTATAAGGGTTAAATGGGTAAGTTTCATAATTAAAAGGTTTAATTTATAAAATATATGTAATTATATATATTTAATTGTAAATAATAATATTTGAGGGGTGTAAACGGTAATTTTGGAAACTTAACATGAATTCTAGACCAAATATGTATTTAAGGGTATAATGTGATAATGATGATTTATGAGGGCCTTATGATAAATTTAATAAGTAATTAATGGTTTTTGGTAAATTAAATAATAAAAGGACTAGTTTTGTAATTATGTGAAACTAAGGGTGTAAATTGTAATTCCTGTAACAGGAAAGTAATTCTGGACTTAAAAGTTATTTAAAGGTATCAAGAGTATTTCTGAAAAGTAAAACCGGGTTTACTTGTATTTTACATAATTAAAAGGTATAATATGTATTTATTATAACTTGAGGGACTAAAATGGTAAATATGGCATATTAAGCATTGTATGATCTGAATAAATGGTTAAGAGCTGTTATTGTAAACTTTGGATAAATGTGGGGCTTATTTGATAATTATATTAGTTTATGGTTTAATTATGGAAATATGTTTAATTAAAGGTTTAATATGTAACTTTTATAACTAAAGGGGTGTAAAGTGTAAATCTGATATCTGAGACTGGTTTGACTTATTTCTAAGTGTTAGAATGTGATTATTTAAGTTTGTGGCCTTAAATTGGGTAATTGACACTTTAAACCCTAAACTATACTAAAATTTCAAAAGAAACCCTAATCTTGGAAAGTCAACCTAAAATCATATCTGTGACTTATGATAAGGTAATAACTTGACAAAATGATCAAAATAACCTAAATGAACATGTCTATAAATGAAAACTTGCCAATTATGGAAATCTTGCTATTTATGGAAACCTGCTATTTTTGGAAAGTACTAATTATGGAAACTTCTGAAAATTGGAAACTTTTCTAAATAAGGGAACTTGTTAAAAATAGAAACTTACTAATTCTGGGAATCTGAAAAAATAGAAAGTTATTCAAAGTCAGTAAAGATAGTAAATCTGGAAAGTTTCTAAAAATGGAAAGATAACCTAAAAAGGGAGATATCTGATTTCAAATGAACTATCGAATAATTCTTGACTTCTAATCTGTCTAGGTTCTGTGAAGAAGGAGGAGGTTCTATTCCTGTTGGATACTTTTCTAGTGTATGCTCTGTCATCTGGTTGAGGTACAGATATTCTGACCTTTTCAGTAAAGGTTTCACATGACTCTCTCCTTTTCTTTTAATCTGACGTTCTGTTTAGGGTTCCCGATGCCATTGCTATGAAACCCCATTTTATTTTCTGAACCTTTTCTATGATTTGACCTTCTAATTTGGACTTTATGATATGGACCTCTGATATGTATTTCTGATCTGATTATTTTGATGACCTATGATCTGTGTCATTTATGACATTCTGTTTGACCTATTCTAGTTTGATACCCAAGCCAAATTTGTTTCACTAGGCATGGGGGTTCCATGTCCGTGTCAGTGATGCACCTCTGACATGACTCTAGGGCAGTAGAGTGATGTTCTGCCACGTCCCTTTCTATTATATGATATGCGCGCTTGATGATATGATTTATTATAGCCAATCTGAATTCTGTGGGGGCGTATGGATGCATCCTAGATCTGTTTCTGTTATCTGTTATCTGTTATCTGTATCTGGTGATTGATGCTACGTGCATGCACGTCCTTCACAACTCTGGTAGGTCTCCCCTACATATGCTGCGTTATGTGTGATTATGACTGTGACTATGATTATTTTGAAGGCATTATTATGAAGGCCTTATATCTGTTTATGGGCTCGTGGTTGATGATTAACCCTTACCTTATCTCTTATTATTATTTCATACTTGCCTTTGATTACATTCTGTTATTTCCTTTATACCTTATTCAATATTCATCTCTGTTTCATATTACTTTGTTGTTATATCTGTTCACTAGGCTTTTTAAGCTCAGCTGCGTTTTCTTTCTCCCGTGGCAGGTTTTAGATGGAAGCTGGGTTATGGGTGAAGAGTGCAAATAGGAGCTTTTAGAGAGGAATTGCTTGATGAGTTAATAGTGGTTCTAAAGATGCTTTAGATTAGTCATTTTGTACTTAGTTCTGATATTGTATTCCTTTATCATGGAACCTTTTGTAACCCTTGTATCCATTTGTATTATTAAAGTTTATGCTTGTGTTTGTTCTGATTGACACCATGAATGTGACATTTTAGCCCTTGTCGGGTTGGGGTGTTACAAACAAACCATTACATATGTTTGTAGGGAGTTTCGTATATATGGTTGAGTTTATTGTTATGGAAACTTTAGGATAATTCATTGATGAGAAGTTAACCCAAATCATATTTGGAGAACCCTTCAAATGGTTAACAAATCTTGATGAAGAACTTGGGGATGGGTTGATCACCTTTTCGGACGGGGATGAAGATTTTGTTTACCAAATGCCACGTTCACACCCTAGATTTAAGGACCACTCAATTGAGGCATGCAATAGAATTTCCCCGATTTATTTGTTGAGTGAGAATGATAAAAGGAAAGGACTTAAATATCCCCATGAAAAGAATAAACAGTATTATCATGGATGTTTAGAGTTAAGTGATGATTATAAGAAAGATGAAGCAACGATTAGATGGCTCACACTTGGTTATGTGAGCGTTAGTGACACTAGGTAGACCATGACCTTGAGTCTAGCTACAAGACTCATAAGTAAAGAAAAGCGCTTCTTGGGAGGCAACCCATGTTTTGTGTGATTTTGAATTGTTTGATTACTATTTGTTTCCGTATGCATGCTTTATTTTATTGTTGGTAGATCATGTTTCAAACTAAATTGTGAAAATGCTTTATTTTGTTGTTTAACGTTGTCTTAACTTTATATAAAGGTATTTTGCAAAAGCTAAGTGTAAGGGGAAACCCCAAATTTGTTTATAAGAATGAAATTGATCATGATTCTCTACAATATTAAATGAACATGTATATTAGTATTTGTTAGAGTCAAATGCTTGTATCGAGTCATAATCAGTGTTGCAAAAATCGGCCGAATCGGCCGATTAATCGGCGATTAATCGGTAATCGGCCCTGGAACTTGGAGGGATTTCCAAGGTAATCGGCCGATTAATTGGCCGAGTCAAGAAAATCGGCCGATTAATCGGTCAAAAATCGCTAATCGGCCCTCGACCGCCTCAGTACCGATTCACGATTTTTGCAACATTGGTCATAATGATGTTTTGCAGGATTTTCCAGGAAATAGGACATAAGTTTTTCAAGAAATTTTTCGGAAACTTAACGAAAAGATTTCTGCAGGTCACTTCTGACGGCGTCATGAGTTAACTCCTGGCGGCGTCATGTGTAAAATTCTGGAAATTTTGCGAGTTTTGTTTTTCTAGCGGAGTCTTTAAGTTTTTGTTAATAAACTCCAGGAAATCTGCAAACATTCTGTTAGCATTAAAATATATAGAAGTGATGGTCATTCTCATAGTGTAACTTTGTGTCGTTTGTTAAGTTTATTAATTATTTAGTCATTGGGCTCTGGACTTGGCAAGCTAATATGTTATGTGCTATGTTTCATAAGCCTTGTTATCTAATCATGTAACAAAGTCCAAGCCCAAGCCCATCAAAGCCTATGTATGGAACTATATAAGGCACCTTACTTCTCATTTGTAAGGTGTGCTTGTGTGTGTATTGTGTGTGTTTTTTAATAAAAGTTCTCTTCATCTTTATACTAATTTTCTCTCATATTAACGCCACACATATTGCATCAAGTCACCATCTTTACTTCATCTAGTTCTTATGTTGTTATTAAAGTTGATATATCTAAGGTCCTACAAGTGGTATCATTCGCCTAACAATGATTTAGGAGTGTGTGGTAATCGTACTTTTCAAGTTTTTTTCTTAAAAAGTTGCATTTTTTCTTGTAAAAGTGCACTTTTTCTTTAAAAAGTCTTGATCTTTAAGTGTTTTAGTGTTAAAGTTATTGTTTTTCTTGAAGCTTTTGTGATTCTAAGTGTTTTGGGAAAGATTTGATCAAAAGAATCAAGTGGAAAAAGTGTTTTTGGTTGAAAAAATCGGATTTTTTGGCTGTTTGGGACATCTTACGAGTAAGATTTTGAGTATAGTACATGTTACAGCTGTCTACAGTACTTTCTACGAGTAAGTTTAGGTCAAAACCCCTTTTCTACGCACAACATTGGTCAAAACCCTCTTCTTACGCACAAGATCAGATCCTACGCATAAGATCCCACGCCTAAGTTGAGTTTCTACGCCTAAGATTGGAGTTTACGCATAAGATCTTACGCATAAGTTCTTACGCATAAGATTTACGCATAAGTTGTTACTCAGTACTTCCCTGACTTGTATAAGTTTGTGGAATACTTCGACACGGGATATCTTTCAAGCTTGGACAAGTTTGAGAGATTTGTTTAGTTTATAACCTTACGCATAAACATTTCTTACGCATAAGTTACAGCTTACGCGTAAAGTTCAAGTTTACGCATAAACTTAGTGTTTACGCTTAACCTTACACTTTACGCATAACCTTAACCTTACGCATAAGTTTCCAAGTTACACGTAAGATTCTAAGTTAAGCGTAAGAATCACTGTTTACGCATAAGTTCAGGGTTTATGCATAAGAATTTGACTTTTTGACAACCAAACTTCAAACGGCCATAACTTCTGAACCGTAACTCCGTTTTCTACGAATCAGCTGTCAAAACGACCGTGAGACAGAGGAGAACAACACGTTAAATTGATTTATCGATTTAGGCGAAGTTTCGAGGCATAAAAACGCTCCGGGAAGAAGTTATTGAGGTTTTAAGGTTTCAGATCAAATTTTTCACCATAAAAACTTGCATCAACTTACACTAAACACAACTACTACTTCGTTGGAACGATCCAAGAATCAACTTTATCAATCTACACTTCATCAATGGCAACTCAGCAAGACATTCATGCAGCCGGTGCGGAAAACCGACCTCCAATGCTTGAAAAAGGTAGATATCTCCCATGGACAAGCCGCATGCTTCGTTACATCAAAACAAAGCCTGATGGTAAATTAATGATCAACTCGATTACAAATGGTCCATTCAAGCCAAGACAAGTTCAAATTGAAGGTAATCCAAATACAACACCTCCTACTCAACCATTCCTGCGTGAACAAATAGAAGCAGATTACACAGAGGAAGACAAGAAGCAGATCGCCGCAGATGATATGGCAATGCATTTAATCCAACTTGGATTACCACGGGAGATCTTTGCTGCGGTCGACAGCTGTGAAACTGCTTATGCTATGTGGGAACGTGTTAGAAGGATATGTCATGGAACAGAGATTGGACAACAAGACGTTGAGAACAAACTTCTTACTGAATGGGAGAACTTTAAATCCACTAAAGGTGAACAGATTGAATCTTACTACACAAGGTTTTGCACTTTGATGAATGAGTTAATCAGAAACAAGTTGACACATCGAACAATTGTAACAAACATCAAATTCATCAAACAAAGGATTTACATAAGGTGAATTATGATCAACTTTATGATTTTCTGAAACAAAACCAAGCTGAGGCATTCACTGAAAATGATGAAGCTACTGCAGCATTGACCCAAGAGAATCATGATTCACCTTATGGGCAACGGAGGCCAAATGGTTGGAGTTTATGGGAATCAGCAAGGATATGCTACTGGAATTAACATCGGGAATCAGAATATGCTGAATACAGGGATTCAGAATGCAGGAAATCAGTATGGTCAATATGCAGGGAATCAGTTGGGTCAGTTTGTTGGAAATCAGAGGGGTCAGAATGTTGGTAATCAGGCAATGGGTAATCAGAATAGAAATGTTGCAGCTCCAGTAGTTGGGAATTTGGGAAATGTGAATCAAGCTAATCCGGTAAAGTGTTTCAACTGTCAGGGTGTAGGTCATATGGCAAGGAACTGTCCTACTAAGCCGAACAAGAAAGATCTAGCGTACTTGCAGAAAGCAGTGATGTTGGCACAAAAGGCAGAGGCAGGATTTCAGTTGAATGCAGAGGAGAATGACTTTATGGCTCTTATGGATGACATGGAAGATAGAAAAGATATCGATGCGAACTGCATATTCATGGAAAATCTTCAGGAAGCTAAGTATGACACAGATTCTGACACACTTCTTGTTTATGACACCAATGCACCATCTGAGGTATCTAACTTCAACACATGTCACAATAATGATATATTTGATATGTCTCCTCATGAGGAACAGCATTTTGAGAAGCAAGCACCCACTTATGATACATTCCTGGACACGCCAAGTAGTAGCAATACTCCTTCAGCGACTCCAGATGTGAATCATAATGGAGGCTTCGTTTCACAGCATGCTGAGAATGATGAGGAAACACGTGCTTTGTTTGAATCATTATTGAATAATTGTCGTATTGAAATTGAGAATGTGAAAAAGGTCAATCGCGATGTTAAGGCCGCGAATGTTAAATTGACCACTGAGCTTGAGAGTTACAAGGAAAACGTCAAAGCTTTTGAATTTCATAACAAAAGATTGTCTGAATTAGAAACTGGTTATCAAAATTCCATTTCAAGGGAAAAACAATTGCAACTCAAGTTTGATACACTTGATGTTAATTCTTTCAAAAAGATAAAATCTTTAAACGCGGAAATTTCTGATTTACAAAACCAACTTTCTAAACAAAAATCAGCTTATATCAATCTTGAAAAAGAAAGGGATGAGTTGAAAAAGGAATTTGCAAATAAAGAAGACAAACTTTTGGCCGAAATCGTAGAGTCAGAACACATGATTGCACATTTAGAAGAATTAGTGGTTAAGTCGGGTCAGTCAAGTCAAACAATGAAAATGATTTCAAATCAAACTAATCCAGTTTACCATACGAAACATAAAGTGGCTCTCGGTAACAACACCCCAGTAATCTCAAGAAAGCTCAGCAAGAACAGAATGTTTTGTATAATGGTAATGTGATTTACACCAAACATGATCCTCCCGTCGTTCGGGATTCTGTGCAAACGATAGAACATGTCGAAGAGAGCATAAATAAAATGAAACAAAAGGATTTGAAACCCATTGATTACAACAAATTGAACAAACTTTCGGGAATTACTTTTGTTCCACAAAAAGAACCATCTGTGTTTTCCATAAAACGGCCATTCTCAAAAATGTTTTCTAAGAAAGTAATTGTTTCCAAATCTCTTTCAAAAATGGAACAAATTTCTTCTAACAACACTTTTAATACAAGTGAGGCTAGAGAAATTTTGGATGACGTTAAAAAGAGAATTCAAGAACTTCAAAATATTGTTGCTTCTAAAACTACAATCAATATTAACAACTGGCATTCCAGTTTTCATATTGAGCAGAAAAAAGTTTTTGAAAATGAAATTACTATCCCACTGAATAACATCAGTGCGAGGGTAATCCATTTTGAACAAGCTTTCTTAAAAGAAACGGCCGACTTTGTCAAGGACCACAAATCCCTGGTAAACGAAGCTAATGATACGCGTGAAAACATAAATGTTTTGGAAAACCTGAATGATTCTCTCTTCGAAGCTGTTATGACCACTGACATTATGTCCATCATTTTACAAACATATTCTATTCAAGACGATAAAAGACTGAGAGCTGAGACCTCCGAAATTGTTTCAAAATATGAAAATGCTCTTATAAAGCTTGAAAAAGAAAATGTGTCATATTTTAAACAACTAGATCGAAAAAAGGAAGAATACAAGTATGACAAATTGTCGTATGAGCGTGCCTTAAAGAACATGAAAGAGCAAAATGATCTTTTGAGGGCTCAGCTTGAAAGTCAAAAAGGAAAGGGTATGGAAACCAAGTCTGCAAAACCATTGACTTCGGAGAAACCAAATGTTTCAAACGCGGTTCAAAAACGAAAAATGTCAATTTCAAGGTTTGCTCCAAAAGTCGATGAGAAAAAGGATTTCACAAAACCCTTGCCCAAGAAAAATGAAAATGAAAAGATTGTTGATAAAGGAAAAGCAGCTGTCGAAACACTGAAAGTGATAGCACCTGGCCTTTTTAGGATTCGTCCCACTAGTGCGTCTGCCTCAACATCTAAGACAAATGACAAGTGCATAAAGGCTAATTCTAAAGAATCTAGGGATGCTAAAAAGGACAACAATATAAATCCTAATGTGTGTGCCTTACCTTCTACAGGACTAGAAAGCACCTCTAGGAGCAGCAGGCTAAAGCCTAGGAGCAATACAAGGAACAATAGAGTCTCGCCTGCTTCTAAGAGTAGTTGCAAGAATAAAGCTGAAGAAGTAGAAGAACACCCTAGGAATTTATCGCTTTGTAATAAGAGACATGTTTCATCTGAATGTAATGTCGAGAGTACTATTTCTAATGCATGTAATGACTCTATTTGTTTAATATGCAAGAAATGTTTAATTAATGATGTTCATGATGAATGTGTTTCTAAGAATGTGAATGTTACGCCTGAACAGAAGAATGTTCCAAAAAGACCTAGTGCTAGATCCAGATCTATAGAACGATTAGTTGCACGATTTAGGACTACCACTATTAGTCGAATGCCTAGGAACTACCTTAAGTTTTGTATGTGGATTCCAACGGGTAGAGAGTTCACTCTTCAGAACGGAAAATTAGAAATATCTCAAGCTAAACAAGTAGCAACTGTCTATGAGTGTGACTTAGATTTTACTCCTAACCCCATGGAACCAAATTCAACACGGTTTCCAAATACAAACTCTTCTGTTCTTGGCAGGTTATCGAAATATGTCTTTGGATCGTCGACTCGGGTTGCTCCAAGCACATGACCAGGAATTTAAAGCTGCTGATCAATTTCGTCTGGAAATTCATGGGAACTGTACGCTTTGGAAATGATCATGTAGCAGCTATTCAGGGTTATGGGGATCTTCGGTTTGGAATATTTTAATCACTCGGGTTTACTACGTCGAAGGGTTGGGACACAATTTGTTTTCAGTCGGGCAGTTTTGTAATGCAGATTTAGAAGTTGCATTCAGGAGAAACACGGTTTTTATAAGAAATTTGGTTGGTGATGATCTCTTAACTGATAATCGTGGTACAAATTTGTATGCTATCGACATCAACCAAATGGCTTCTACATCACCAATTTGTCTTATGACAAGGGCAACCGAAACTAAGTCCTGGCTGTGGCATAGAAGATTATCCCATCTCAATTTCGACACCATCAACAAGTTAGCCAAAGACAACATCGTCACCGGACTTCCTAAGTTCAAATACACCAAGGAACACCTATGTCCATCATGCGAACAAGGAAAAAGCAAAAGAGCATCATATAAACCCAAAACCCTACCTAGTTCGGAAGCAAGGTTACATATGTTGCACATGGACTTATGTGGCCCAATGAGAGTTTAAAGCATTAATGGGAAGAAGTATATTCTTGTTATTGTTGATGATTATTCAAGATATACTTGGGTAAAGTTTTTGAGATCAAAAGACGAAGCACCAGGCATCATCATCACCTTTCTGAAGCGTATTCAAGTTCTACTTCAAGCTCCAGTAAGGATTATAAGAACAGACAATGGCACAGAATTTACAAACCAGGAGTTAAGAACTTACATTGAAGATGTTGGAATCACACATCAAACATCAGTTGTTAGAACTCCACAGCAGAATGGGGTAGTTGAAAGAAGAAATCGAACTCTTGTGGAAGCTGCTCGCACAATGCTGATTTTTTCCAGTGCACCACTATTCTTATGGGCTGATGCTGTAGCCACTGCTTGCTTTACTCAAAACCGATCCCTAGTACATCTAAGATTCAATAAAACCCCATATGAGCTAGTGAACAACCGTAAACCTGACATCTCTTACCTTCACGTGTTTGGCGCTTTGTGCTATCCGACGAATGATAGAGAAGATCTAGGAAAGTTAAAAGCTAAGGGTGATATTGGAATCTTCATTGGATATTCAGAAAACTCGAGGGCATTCAGGGTGTATAATAGAAGAACGAAAAAGATAATGGAGACGATGAATGTGAAGTTTGATGAGATTTCACAAATGGCTTCTAAGAGACTCGCTCTAGAACCCGCGCTTAATCCAATGGCTTCTAATCAAAACGGATTAGGACCCGCACCAAACAATCAGACTTCTGGACACATCAGTTCAGGACTCGTGCCTCAAGGAGCTCAGTCAACAAACACGGACAAACCTTCAGAACAAGAACTGGAAAATTTCTTCGAGTTAATGTTTGATGAATATTATGGTGGAACTTCGACAAATGCATCTCAACAACATTTCGCTGCACCCGGTCAAAATCAACCACCACCACCACTGGATGCATCTACAACAATCGAAGCTGAAGCACCAACTACCTCAACATCATCTACATCTACTCAAGCCACTCCAGTACTTGAAACTGAACTACCAAGAGTTGATGAGCAAAATCAAAAAACAAATTTTCAAGAAGAACCAACAAATAACTCAAACAATGATGCGTTAGAAGAAGAAGAAATATTTGAAAACCCATTCGCAACAGACTCTGCTGAATCTTCTTCAAGGTTAAAAGAACCATCTAACACACATTTGTTACACCCAAGGTACCCTTCTATGTTTCAATGGACAAAAGACCATCCAATAGAACATATTATTGGTGAACCTTCAAAGCCAGTTCAGACAAGGAGACAACTTGCCACCGATCTCGAATTGTGCATCTAAGTTTGCTCAATCAGCCTCAAAGAACCAAAGAACATTCGGGAAGCAATGGCAGAAAATGCTTGGATTGAAGCGATGCAGGAGGAATTTCTTCAATACATATTACATGACAGTTGGGAACTTGTTGAACGACCACTTGATAAACGAGTTCTTGATCTTAAGTGGTTGTGGAAGAACAAACTGGATGAGGAAATGACTGTTGTTCGCAACAAAGCTCGTCTCGTGGCTAAAGGTTATCCACAAGAAGAAGGGATAGATTTCGAGGAATCATTCGCGCCTGTAGCTAGACTTGTAGCAGTCCGGATTTTCTTAGCCTATGCAGCTTACAAAAATATCACAGTCTATCAGATGGACATTAAGACGGCTTTCTTGAATGGAACTCTGAAAGAAGAAGTGTATGTGAGTCAGCCAGAAGGATTCATCGACAAAGATCATCCAGACTACGTCTACAAGCTTAAGAAAGCAATTTATGGTTTAAAACAAGCTCCAAGAGCGTGGTATGACGAACTATCATCTTTCTTGCTCAAAAACAATTTCACAAAAGGAACGGTTGATGACACCTTGTTTATCAAAAAATTCAAAGATGACATTTTGATCGTTCAAATTTACGTGCACGACATTATTTTTGGATCAACCAATCCTAACCATTCAAAACATTTTGAAAATCTCATGAAAAGTAAATTTGAAATGTCCATGATGGGGGAACTAAAATTCTTTCTTGGTTTACAAATCCATCAATCCCCTCGTGGTATTTTTATCAATCAAGCTAAATATACCATAGAGATTTTGAAAAAACATGGAATGGAAAATTGTGATTCTGTTGGTACACCAATGGTCACTTCACCAAAAATAGGTGCTGATTTGTTTGGGAAACCTATCGATCCGAAGAAATATCGGAGCATGATCGGTTCTCTCATGTACCTAACTGCTAGCCAACCCGATATTCAATTTTCTGTTTGCTTGTTAGCACAGTTTCAGGCAAAGCCAACCGAACTTCACCTCAAAGAGGTTAAACGGATCTTTCGGTACCTACGAAGCACCATTAACATGGGACTTTGGTATCCGAAGGATTCGGGGTTTAATCTAACAACATTTTCAGATGCAGACCATGCTAGTGATCAAGTTACAGCAAAGAGTACATCAGGTGGAGCACAATTTTTGGGTGAAAAACTTGTAAGCTGGTTGTCAAAGAAACAGGATTGTACTGCACTATCAACCGCCGAAGCCGAGTATGTGTCTCTATCTGCGTGTTGTGCCCAAGTTCTTTGGATGCGGACACAGCTCACAGATTATGGCTTTACTTTTGACAGAATACCTATGCATTGTGACTCAAAAAGTGCCATAGCCATCTCGTGCAATCCCGTACATCACTCTAAGATGAAGCATATCAAAGTCCGCTACCATTTCATCAAAGAACACGTGGAAGAGGGTACTGTTGCATTATTTTTCGTTAAGACTGATTACCAACTCGCCGATCTATTTACTAAAGCCCTTCCAAAAGAAAGGTTTGACTACCTAGTTCGACGAATTGGCATGCGAAGCCTAACTCCTGAGGAGCTAGAACGTCTTCTCGAATATTCTTGAAAAAGTTTTCAAAATCGCTTCGCTGTAAATATTTTTGAAAAAACAAAATACAAAATTTGAAAAACCAACAAAAACAAAATACAAAAATATAAAATTTTCAAAAAATACAAAAACAATATAAAATCAAAAAATCCAAAAATATTCTTCTCACGACATGTCTCTCGTATAGATCAATATTCTGTACGTTTCTAGAAATGTCATTCAACAATGATACGGACATGTACAGATGCTTGAGCGGGAGTTCTTTTTAATGTTTTTCTAAAACATGTCGTTTCTCAAAAGTTTCTTCACGATGGCTTTCGTATACTTCAGTACGAAACCCGTACTTAAACGATGACTTCTGATTATTTTCAAGTCAAGGACTCGTACGTTCAATGATAAAATCTTTTTCAAAAAGTTCGAGTCTAAACAAACGAAAAAGATTTCAAGCATAAACTCGTTTTCAAACAAAATTCTTGAGCACTTTTTCAAGATTGTTCAAAAGATTTCTCAAAATCTCTCAAAATTAGTGCTCAAAGATAACTCCCTCAAAACACTTAAATAATTTTACAATGAGCTATCATTAAGGGGGAGTATAAAAACAAAATGTTCCAATTTCATGCAAAAACAAATTTGTCTTTCTCTCCAAAAAGATTTTCATTAATCAGTTGATATCAAAAATATCACGCTATGCTATTTTTGAGGGGGAGAAGACATGACTAAAATGTGATCAAAGATGTTTAAAGATTGTGGCAGAATCTCAAAAGAGCTCGGCTCAGTAAGTACCAATGTTGAGCTATAGACCTTGATAGATCTTCTTGAGCACTCTAGAATCGTTAGTAATGTCACTGTAATCAATAACACACTAATAGACAATCTCTGCAACTTGTATTTATAAAGCGGAAACAAAACACAAGCTTGATACTAAGAACTCTTGATCCTCTATGGATCTTTTAATTATAATTAGAATTTTCTAAAAGTTTTTCAATACATAAATCGTGTGTTCCTTTTATACTCAAGGAACCCTAAACCGTTTCTCAAGAAACATATACTCTAAAACTTCTAAAAGATATGCATTATCACTTCCTAAATAAACTCATGCATATCCAAACTACATTACATAAAACACGGAAATACTATATCCGCAGAAACTAATAAAGCTGAACTATGTCTTCAGCAGATACACTGCTTCAGCAGAAACCAACTCTTCAGCAGGATCCTTTCAGCAGAAACAGCAGCAGAATTCTTACATCACAAAATTCCCAACAATCCTCCCCTAATCTTGAATTTGACCTGGTTAAGTTCAAGATTCTTGATAGATCTTCAAAATAACATACCAAGAGGATTGTAATTAAATAGCACCAGCAAAGAATTATTTTCAGCAGAATCTCTATGATCAGCATATACTTGAAAGCTCCATTCTTTGCAGCAACAAATGACTAAATGTACATCAAAACAAATTAGTTTCATACTATTCTCATCACTTCCAGGTGTGTTAAATCCTGTGAGAGGTGAATCATTGAAAATAATGGATTTGATGTCTCTTTACCAATAGCCATCACTACTGGAGTAGCCAAGTGTTCAAAGGTACACTGATAACCACATGATTTTTAGAAAATCATCAACTATAAACGGATTTGAGATGTCTTTACCTGTAGCCGTTTGCTCAGGACTAGCCAATTATTTTGATGAAAATCATCTTGGTTAACTGATTACCAAATATAGTTTTCCACTGCCTTTACCATAAGCCATATACATGTGGGCTAGCCAATTATTCAGAATCCATAAAGGAAAAATCCATGGTCAATTGACAACCATTTCAACTATTCAGCAATAAAGCATGGGTGAGTTGAAAACCCTATGGTTTTGAGCAAACCATTACAGCTATCAACAGATTTGATGTGTCTTTACCAAAGCTGTACCCTTTGGACTAGCCAACTTTATGATAGAATAGTCACCATCAGGTAAGTTGATAACCAAATCTGCATACAAATACAATACAACAAAATGTTAATTTTTTTTTTCTTGACTAAGAATAAAACAAATATACAACATAATATCTCTACTCAGATGCTGCTCTGGAAGTCTTAATCCTTTGTTTGAAAACCTTCACCAAAGATTCAACAAACAATCTTGTATTACCAACTGGATCAGGAGGAATTTCCAACTTCTGTTGTAACATTTTCTCCATCAGAGATACCTTCAAAGGATATTTACTGGTAAGATCCATAATAATCCTTAGACCAGTAGTAGTTTCCAGTACATGAACATAAGGCATAGGATAGAACTTCCAACTCTGAAATTTCCATTTCTGATTGTTCTTCCAGATATCATAACTTGCACCAGTAGGAGTAGAAGAATCAAACAACACTTGAAGATCACCCAACAAATATAATCCTGAACCTTCAGGAGTATGAGTGGCATAATACTTAATAACCAACTCATATAGAGTGTCTAAATCTTGATAATTTACAAGATGAAGAATCTGCTGAAGAAATGCAAAGGATATGGAAGTATTATCCAATCTGTAAATGGTATTGATTTTACCATCTTTACTTAACTCCCAACTCACCAGAACAACTCTAGTTCCTTCTGGCCAATCATCAGATGATCCTTCCCTTATAAATGAAGCATCAGAATTATTCACATTAATTAGACTTTGTTTTGAATGTGATGATCCTACTTTAGCCATTCTCTTTCCTCTTCTTCCAGGAACATAAATAGCATCATGAACTGCTGCTTCAGCAGAATCACCTTCTACAGCATCAGTATCCACTGATGGAGTATCCAATTGTTCATCAGCAGAATCTTCAGAAGATTCAAGTGCAGCTGAGGCATATTGTTCATCCATAGCCTTCCTGATTTGTTTATTTCTAGCAGCTTGAATTTCAACTTCTCTTGTCTTCAGTTCATGAAATCTGGCAAGCTTAGCCTTTTGTGCAGCTTCTTGTTCCTCAACCAACCTCCTAGCAGTCTCTTCACCCATTCTTTCTTGCTCCAATTGTCTCCTAGTTCTCTTTCTAGTTGGAGGATCTGATGTCATCACTTTTGCTTTACCTTTATCCACAATCTTCCTTGTTGGAGGATCTGAAGCAGTAACATGAGGTACATCAGTAGAAGTATCAGGTAAAGATACTTTCTCAGTAGCACTAGTATCAGCATTGAGGAGAGGAATATTCTTGGAAGCACCCATTCCATCTTTATCATTCCTAGCCTTGATTCTGTTATAAATCTCAACCAGTTTGTTAAATGGAAGTCCCCACACCTGTTGTTTAGACCAAGCATTATTAAACAAAGAACTGCTTTGATTTTTCACATATATTCGCATATAATCTCTCTGCTGTGCTTGAGTCATAGGTTTATCTCTTTTAGCTTTACCTTTTAATTCATCAGCTGTCGTCTTCCTCATCTTTAACATTTTCACAATTTCAGATTCATAATCTTGTTCCTCTACCCTTTTTCCAATAAGGTCAGCAGTTACAGTAGGATTTGCAAGCATTTGTTTTCCAATCAGCTGCCAATCTGACTAATCAAACTCTAGAACAGCTGCATCCAATTCCCTTTGTCTTGCAATGGGTAAGGTAGAAACATATCTTTGAGTCTCTGAATCTAATTCAGCATCAAACTGAGCTTGTACTTCCTCAGCTAGATTAGTATTCTTCTTATAATTTTCCCATTGTTGGAGCAGTTCTTCTTGTCCAGCTCTTTCTTCAGCTGTAACAAGCTCATCCAAATCATCATCTGTTCCTTCAACAAGATTAGCAAGAGGAACATTATCTGCAGCAACATCATCATTAGACACATACACATCTGCCATAGGTTCATCATGTACATATTGAACCTCTTTATCAGAAGAAACTTGTAAATTCTCAGATGAATGATGAATAGGAGAATTCAAGTATTCTCTCCCAGCTACAAAGTATGTTTCTCCTGATGTATTTCCTTTATCTGCAGATTGATCAGCAGCAACCCTACTTAATGATTGTTTCTCCTGAAGTATATCCACAGCTTCAGTCATCAGCACATCATTATCACCACCAGATACTTTTGAAGCTTCAGCAGCTTTCCTTGCCAAATACTGTCTTGTACTTCTTCTTTGAACTAGTAGCATTGGTTTAGATTTAGGTGCTGCAGCAGCTTTAGGAGGAACAACATGAGACTGTCTAGCAACTTCAGCTAGAATCTCAAGAGAATCCAAATTTGCCTCCTTTGCTACTTCAGTAGAATCCAATCCATCTTTGCTTTGCTTTTGCTGATTTATCTGGGCCTCCAAATCTTTAACCTTGCTTTTCAAACTTTGAATTTCATTACCAAGAGTAGTCCTGGTCTCAGCAAGTTCTTTCTGTAGATCTTCAGTCATTTTCATGTACCTGCTAAGGGAATCATATACAACTGTGAGAGTAATAGGGTCCTCTGCTCTACCAGCAGATTGCTCAGTGGTATGTGGAGCTTCATTGAACCCAGCAGGAGAAACAGACTCATGTACAACATTAGGAGAACCTATATTAATTTGCTCTCCCAAAGAACTGGGTGAAGGTAGTCTAGTAAGATCAGGTTCAAAAGTCTATAAGTCATCTTCAAACTCATGAATTTGCTCAGTTGGAGCATCCTGAACTGGTGAGATGGAAGGGCTAGGTGACATTTGTACAAGGGTAGGTGGTGGTAAGTCAGTAGAATCAGGTAAAGGTTCAGCAGTTGTAGCTGGCGCTTCCTCCATTACCACTGAAGGATTACCATCAGCAGCAACACCAAAAGTTGATGGATTACCATCATCAGCAGCATTAGAAGCAGGCACATTACCAGCATCATCACCCTCAACTACATTAGCATTGCCTTGTGGCAACATTGCTTCCAACATAGGGTGATGTTCCCCAGTATAATTAGTTTTCATTGAGGCAAACAACTTAGAACCTAGACTTTTAATGGGTATATGGGTTATATATTCAGTGGTTATGTCTAAGATTATTTGTAAGAATCTAGGGTACATTAAAAACTTATGCTGTTCCTTATCTATATTTTCTAGCATATTTTCAAAAATAAACTTAGAAAAATTATAAGTTTCACCCTTAGAAAGACAAACAATACCACAACCCAATTGCAGAGAGAACTGGTTCCATCCACCACACTTGTTGCTCATACATTGAAGCAGCAGATGCACCAAATACCTCCACTTAGGACAAAATTGATTCTTGTGCCACTTGGATGTATCAGTACTTTGATATCTAGCTTCTCTTAGCCCAGCAAGAATCTCTGCAGTGTTGGAATGATACACACCATTTTCATCATCCAAGTTAAGCTTTGCCCTTATCAACCCTTCTGTCACCACATATTCTACACCATCTATTTCAGCTACAATCTCTGTAGCAGATCTTTTAGTAGCAGATGTCCAAAATTGCTTCACCAAGGATTCACACACCAAATTGGGACAATACGTCAAAGCATAATTAATCTTCGACCTTTGTAGAAACTCCACCATCAAATCGAATTCTTCATGTCCCTTCTTTGTTTTTAGAATAGCATATTTGTTATGGTCGCCCTTCAATTCAAGTTGAGCCATTTGACTGAATGTGTGTGAGATGGTTATGAATTACTCCAGAGAATAATGGGTTTATTTGAAGTGATAAGCGAATAATTTTGATTCGAAAAGATATGCAGAGTGAGTTAAATTTGGAAGTTCCCCAATCATGGTCAAAATTATCAGAACAACTTATTGACCAAGTCTGACAAAACTTCTAAATTTGAAAATTTTCCCTTTAGCAGAAATGAAAGTCAAATCTGCTGAAGCATAGTCAACTATCAGCAGAATCAACCAAAGGTAAAAATATCTTCGGTCAATATCTTGGTTTTACTGTGCCACCCAACTCGCATTAAATATCGTAACTCCTAAAATTGGCTTATTTAATCACCCCAAATCATCTTTCAAACCCTAATTTTGATTAACCCCAATTCACCATTCAAAACATGTCTTTACACCCAGAAACCTCAGATCCAAATTCCTCTTCTCCATCATCAGAAGAAGATATACCACCATATCCATGGGGGTTTGAAGGTTCTGACTTTGAAAGAGCATTGGAGAATCGATGGGATGCACAAGAAAGACAATGGAATGCTCATTTGAAGGATGAACCATGAAATGCACCCAATCCTGCTGAGAGAGAGCTTGTCTCTCCTTTCATCTATACCTCTGATGAAGACTCTTCAGAGGAAGAAAATGAAGATCCATCCTTTCTTCCTCTTTCCACACCAGAGAGATCCCAACCAAGATCAAGTACTAGGGATCCATCTCTTCCAACATCACAAAATTTGGTGTTGGATCTTCCTGCTCCAGGACCTGGTCTTCCACATCAAGAACATATTGGACAGAGCAAGAAGACTGAGATCATACGTAAGGTAAAGGAGAAGCTGAAGTAGATGATTGAGGAATGTAACCATGAGGCAAAGTTCTTGAGTATTCTCTTGACTTTAATTCATGAGCACCTTCCCAGTCTTCCTTCTCTTCTTCTTACATTTTCATCTTCAACTTCTTCATTGTACTTGTCATAGCCTCAAGTATTTTGTAATAAGTGATAGAAGCTAGTAGTACTGAATTAGTCAATAGTTTAGGAATGGTCATTGTATCTCAATTGTAACATTGAATGTAAGCTGTAACTTGTTTCTATGAATGAATGAAAAGATCTTATTTGAATTTATCCATTGTGTAAGACCTTCAACATGTTTCAATTGATCAGTAGAAACCATGTTCAGCATATTGACCACATTCCTTTGACTTTAGCTCTTGGTGACATTAATCATGGGACTTTCATTCTCAGAACATCTGCAAAACAACCATCAAACAAGCAAATACACCAAACAACTTGCACAACTGTTAGAGGGTTAGTGTTAAAAACTTGTTAAAAACTCAGAAATTATACAACTTATACAAATATTACAAAGTTTACAGTCATCATCCTCCCCTGAGGCATATGCCTCCCCTGAGACCTATGCCTCCCCTTAAACTTTGCAGTTAAGGGTTTAGCATTCCAATATGGACCACCAAACATTGAAACCTTGGTCCATCAAATGCCTTGGTTAATAAATCTGCCACATTTTCATCTGTGTGAATTTTGACCACTTTAACCAAATGTTTCTCATAAGCATCCCTTATAAAGTGATATCTGATTTTAATATGTTTGGTTCTATTATGAAAAACTGGATTTTTAACAATGCAAATGGTACTTTGATTGTCAATGAAAATTGTAGTATTCATGAAATTATACCCATAATCCAGTAATTGATTCTGAATCCATAGAACCTGTCCACAACAATTGGCAGCAACAACATACTCTGCTTCAGTAGTAGAGGTAGCAACTATGGTCTGTTTCTTGCATTGCCAAGAAATCAGTCTTCTTCCAAGAAATTGGCAACCTCCAGTTGTGGATTTTCTATCCAAATTGGCACCAGCATAGTCACTATCACTATAAGCTGCTAGCTGAAATGGAGACTCTTTAGGATACCAAAGACCTAAGTGTGGTTGGCCTTTAAGATACTTAAAAATCTTCTTGACAGCATTCATATGAGAGGTAAGTGGAGTGACTTGGTGTCTTGAACATGCACTCACAGCAAATGTAATATCAGGTCTTGAGGCAGTCAAGTACATTAAAGAGCCAATCATAGACCTGTATAAATGAACATTCACAGGAAGATCAGGAGTAAGATTGTTCTTTGGTTTAGGAGCCTCATATGGAGTAGTAGCAGTCCTGACATTTTCCATAGCAAACTTAGACAACATATCTTTTACATATTTCTCCTGATGTATGAATATACCATCAGGTTTCTGCTGAACTTGTAAACCCAGAAAGAAAGTGAGTTCTCCCATAGCACTCATTTGAAATTCTCCCTTCATCAAATCCTCAAACTCTCTACACCTTGCTTCTTTGGTAGAACCAAATATAATATCATCCACATACACCTGCACAAGAATAATATCCCTTGAATCTTTCTTGAGAAATAAACTCTTGTCAATGGCACCTCTTCTGTAGCCATTCTTCAGCAGAAATGTGGAAAGTCTTGCATACCAAGCTCTGGGAGCTTGATGCAGTCCATAGAGAGCTTTGACAACTTTGTACACATACTCAGGATGATCAGGGTCTTCAAATCCCTTGGGTTGAGTCACATAAACCTCCTCTTCAATCTCTCCATACAAGAAAGCACCTTTAACATCCATCTGATAAACCATAAAGCCCATGTAAGAGGCATAGGCCAAAAATATCCTAATAGCTTCAACTCTGGCCACTGGTGCAAAGACCTCATCATAGTCAATGCCTTCCTCTTGTCTAAAACCTTGAGCCACTAGTCTTGCTTTGTTCTTCACCACAATACCCCGAGCATCTCTTTTATTCTTCAAAATCCATTTTGTCCCAATGGCATATTTCCCATCAGGAAGAGGAACTAAAATCCAAACCTGCTGATTCTTAAATTGCAGCATCTCCTCTTGCATTACCTCAAGCCAACTTGAATCTGCCAGTGCTTGAGGAACACTAGTTGGTTCAATCTGAGAAAGAAAGCATGCAAACAAACAATGTTTGAAGTCTGTGTGATTGTTTCTCTTTTGATTGTAGACATAAGAGATAAAAGCAACTTCTCCATATTTTGTATTCTTGACAGTGCTTCTAGTTTAAACAGGGTCTTTAGGATCACCAATAATCTTTGATAGGGGATGAGCATTGTGAATCCTTTTGGTAGCTGTAGGTGGAACATCAATGTTGGCATCAATGTTGGTGAGTGTAGGCTCAAACTCAGTATCATATGAAGCTGAGTTAAACAAGCCAGGCTTTGGTTGATAATTCCCAAGATCAGAAGGACTTGGAAATCTGGTAAAGGGCTTATCAAAATCTGCAGAGACTTCAGTAGAGATGGGAGAGTGAACATCAGCAGAATCAGCATCTTTGACATTATCAGTGGGAATAGGTGTGCCTTCAGCAGTATCCTTGTTGCCACTGACTACTTGTGCTGACTGATATAGGATAGCCTCAGTCTCTTGTGTAACCTTGTCATTGAGTTTCTGAGCTTCCTTAGTAGCAGCATGCTCCTGCTTCTACAATCTTGCAAGATCTTCTGCATAATGTGACTCATCATCTTGTTCAGCAGCAGAGTGATTACCTACAAAATGGTTAGGTGGAAAAGATGGTACAACAAAAGTATTCTCTTCTGGCTCAGACTCACATTCTGAGTCATCATCCATGAAACCTGCAGGGTTAGAACTTGAATCTTTGGTACCTGCATCAGGATTAGAAGCATGCTTAGTATAACCCAAATAGTCAGTCAAATAGTCTAGGTCAAAATACCAAGAATGTCCTTGTCCCTGAATATTAGGCCGATCTTCAAGAAATCTCAGATTAAGGGTCTCTTCAATCTTTCTAGCATTCAGATTATAAACCCTATAGGCCTTGGTATGAGCTGAATACCCAACTATATATCCCTCATCAGCTTTCCCATCAAATTTACCCAGTATATCAGCAGTATTCAGAATAGTCACCTAGCATCCAAAAGGCTTAAGGTAATGTATGTGTGGAACTTTCCCAGTGAGAAGTTCATAAGGTGTCTTGACATGAAGTCTAGTGATGGATACCCTGTTCAAGACATGACATGCAGTAGTGGCTGCTTCAGTCCAAAACATGGTGGGTAGTTTGGAGTCTGCAAGCATTGATCTTGCTGCCTCAATGAGGGTTCTATTTTTCCTTTCAGCAACCCCATTTTTTTGTGGAGTTCTTGGAGTACTATAGTCCCTTCTAATCCCTTTAGACTTACAAAATTTTATGAAGACAACATTTTTGAATTCTTTACCATTGTCACACCTAATTCCTTTCACCTTTTTATTCAGCTGGTTCTCAACTAAGATAATGAATTGTTTCAGAATTGGAGTTGTTTCATCCTTAGTTTTGAGAAAGAATACCCTGCAAAACCTGCTATAATCATCTGTGATAACCAGGCAGAAGTACTTGTGATCAATACTTCTAATGGGGGTTGGACTAAAGAGATCCATGTGCAGCAATTGAAGAGGTTCTGAAATGGTGCTCACTGCTTGGACTGCTTTGTAAGAGGCTCTGTGTTGCTTTCCCTTGTTGCAAGCAATACAATTGTGTTCATTGGTGAAGAGTTTAGAAGGAAGGCCCTTAACAAGACCAAGTTTGGATAACTTGTTGATGGTCTTGTAATTCACATGTGCCATTCTTCTATGCCATTTATTGGATTAATCCAGGGAAGCTTTGGCTACCAAACATGTTAGATCACCTTCAGGCTGAACATCATTCAGATTGAATGTGTATAGGTTGAAGGTTCTAGGAACTCTCAGCAATACAGTTGTGTCTTCTGGGAGTTTGAAGTCCTTGGAAAGTACAAGACACTCATCTTCAGAGAAGAAAACCTTATGCTTAGTGTCACAAATTTGTGATACTGAGATTAGATTAAAGTGCTCCAGTTCCTTCACATAGTAAACATTTTCAAAATCTAACAAAGGTGTCTTAATGGTTCCTTTCCCTGTAATTTTTCCATCTCCACCACCAAAGGTTACAGTGCCTCCTCCTTCAATAGGCTCAAAGTCATGCATCTTATCCTTGTTCCCTGACATACTTCTAGAACAACCACTATCAACAATACCAACTTCAGTACTTTTCAAAGGATGTTCCTACAACAACAACAAAATATACAAAATTAGTACACATTAGAGACTCAAGTCATTGCTGACTTGAGCCTGCCTTGTGGATCATGAGTAATAGGCCATGTAGATGTTTTAGATCCACCATTGTTCTTGGGCCTGTAATACATATGAGGTCCCTTCTTAGTCCAAGAACAACCTGCTGAGGGCTTCACAGCAGTATTCAATGTCCCACCACCATTACACATTAAGTCAAAGTGATTAGGCCAATAACCATTATAAAAGAAAGAACTAGTGGGTCGAACATATGGTCTAGTACTGGTTCTTCTCCATGAAAAATGAGATTCAGCAGAATTAGGTTTCTGCTGATGTGGAACAAAAGATGGTATTTCACTAACATTTTTCCACATTTGCCTAGTTTTTCTTTAACTACCACATGCACCCATTCTTTGCTCATGCTATGTACAATCCTTAATCAAGTGATATTTACTTCCACACACAAAACACTTCTTCCTTTTAGAAGATGTATTTAAACCAAAAGAATTTCCATAACATGAAAAAGTATTCAAATCACCATGACAAACAGAATTGTTTTTAACAAAGCCAAAAGTATTATTATTCAATGAATTTAAAAACAAGTCTTCAGTAGAAACTGTCTTGTTATCAGCAGCAACTCTAGAAGGCTTGTGGGGTGTCTTGGGTGATGTCTTTGGTGTGGTCTTGGGAGTGGTCTTGGGCATGGTCTTGGGCAGGACCGACTTCTCACTTGAATCACAGCTAGCAAATGAGGTAGACCCTTCATCAGAAGACTTGTCACTGTTACAACAAGAGACAAAGTCATTAGATTTCACAATAGGGTCTTGCAAGTCAGTTGACTTTTTGCCATATAAATGATGTGATCCATCAAAGTCAACAGGTTTGGACAAGTTTATAGGCATGTGTTCCCCTCTTATAGGTCCAGGCACTGCATTCATTCCCCCTTCCTTAACATATTTAACAGGTGTTTGATAAGCTAAGGCTGGTTCTGGGTCAAAAACACTAGACATATCAGGATAGGTTAGCTCTTCTGGGTCTATATATTTATCATATCCTAATGCCTTTCTAGACCTAACAGATTGGTGACCATCAATTAATTTACTTAAATTAGATGCCCCTTCCTGCCATTTCATACGACCAGCTATCTCTTTATCTAATTAATCTTGTAACTCTTGTTTTTCTTTTTCTAAATCAGACTTCTCTTTTTCAGTACGTTTTAATTCTATCTTAGCAACCTCTAAATCACTTTCTAGAACTCTTATTTTCTCATCATATTTAACTTGATTCTTTTGAAACCATACTTTTTGTTTCTCTAATGTTTTTAAAGCCATTTTATAAGACTCTACTTCAACATAACACTCATTGTATTTTGGTTTCAATTCATCAAATTCTTGTTTTAGCTCATTGTATCTTACACTACATCCAAACACACAATTGGTTACATGAGAGATTCCCATCAAGGAGACTTGCTCCTTCTTGTCTTCTGAAGGTGTGAATGCTAGCAGATTCACTTGTGAAGAAGTAGAAGCTTCCTCTCCAGCAGGTTCATGATCAGCCCAATCAATTTGGTGATCTAGAGTCACCATTGCCTTTGAAGGTACAGTCTTGTTATTCCCTGCTTCCAATGGATAAGAACCATATCTAACTTCATCTCCAGCCTTTCTTTCTTTGCATTCTCTTGAAAAATGTCCCACTTGACCACAAGTGTAGCATTTAACCTTCCTTCTATCAAACCTTGCTACTTCTTTTCCATTAAAACCAAACTTTCTTCCAGACTTGGCTTCAAACCTTCTGATGTTCATTGAGATCATTGCAAGCTCCCATTTCAAGTGCATCTCCTCCATTTCCAATGGATCTACCTGTTCAAAGTCCTTATAAGCAATAAACTGCTGAGGTTCATATTCAGCCACAAATGAATGAATAAGATCCTCCAACACACTACTTGATCTTGATTTAGGAGCAGTTTGATTATAAGTTTGAGAAGATGCTCCTGATGAATATGAACTTGCGGCTTGATGCACAGGTTTAGTAGAGGCACCAACAAATGCAGAATGAGTGGATGGACGTATGGGACTTCTAACATCAGGCTCAAGTGATTTAAGCCTATTGTAGAGGTCATCAAAAGACATCATGTCCAACCCACCTTTGGTCTTGAGAGCAATACAAACTTGTAACCAAGATGGCGGCAGAGATCTCAAAAACTTAGAATTGCAGTCTTCATTGTCGGGTCTAGCCTTCAACTGATTAAGTTGACTCAATATTTGATGAAATCTGTCATAACCCTTATGAATTCCCTCTTCTTCAGATATCTGAAATTCTTGGAATTTCTGCTTCAGCATAGACTTCTGCAACCTTCTTGATTCCTCATTCCCACCTAATCTTGCTTTTATAGCCATCCAAATGTCCTTGGCATCCTCCATAAAATGGAAGTCACCCATATGGTCATCTGGAATAGCTTGGAGCAAAATAATTTGAACTTTACTCTCCCTCTGCACAGCCAGAATCTCTTCAGCAGTTTTGGGTCCTACAATAGTAACAACTCCATTAGCATCTGTAACATGCTTCTTCAGACTATTCCCTTTCTTAACAACCTCCCACAGATTCCAATCAATGTTTGTGATCCAGTTCTGCATCTTCATGGACCACAGATGATAATCTTCTGCATTCTTCAAGTATGGAAACTTAGCATTACTGTTGGAGAGATTGAGTTGTTGAAGAGAAGTGGTGTTAATGTTCTGGGTTGCATCAACATCATCATCTGATCCAGGCATGTTTGGTGATTTGTTTGGATTGTAAAGGTGTAAGATTTGTGTTTCTTAGTATGGCAGAGACTCTCTCGAGGCTCTGATACCACTTGTTGAGCTATAGACCTTGATAGATCTTCTTGAGCACTCTAGAATCGTTAGTAATGTCACTGTAATCAATAACACACTAATAGACAATCTCTGCAACTTGTATTTACTAAGAACTCTTGATCCTCTATGGATCTTTTAATTATAATTAGAATTTTCTAAAAGTTTTTCAATACATAAACCGTGTGTTCCTTTTATACTCAAGGAACCCTAAACCGTTTCTCAAGAAACGTATACTCTAAAACTTCTAAAAGATATGCATTATCACTTCCTAAATAAACTCATGCATATCCAAACTACATTACATAAAACACGGAAATACTATATCCGCAGAAACTAATAAAGCTGAACTATGTCTTCAGCAGATACACTGCTTCAGCAGAAACCAACTCTTCAGCAGGATCCTTTCAGCAGAAACAGTAGCAGAATTCTTACATCACAAAATGCCCAACAACCAATGAATTGACGAAGATTAAAATGTCAGTAATCGAAAAGACTTGTCCTGGACGGGTAATAATTTCAAGCTAGTCTAACTAGTGATGTAAGCGTGTCTCGAATCGGTCATGTTCACTGAAAGTGGATCAATTCAAAAAGCGCAAACTCCTCACGCATGTGCAAATTTCTTAATAATTCATGAACACATGTGAAGGGGGAGTCCTTCAAAAGAAATTCAAAACTCTCGAAGTGTTAACAATGTGTTTTATTATCATAAACACTTTGAGAGATTTTCAACAAATGGTTTCATGGCAACAATAGGATAGTCATGGAGTTATAAGGTGACTAAGGTTAGGAAAAACCGTCCTATGATCCGCCAGAGCCGGAGGGATCTACCCAAGGACAATTCCAATAGATTAGAATTAGAAGTCCTTAGGTATGATTGAATAAAGGAGAAAATGAGAAAGGAGAAAGAAGGGGTTGACGAATTAAAAAGAAAAGTTATGATAAAGGGTGAAAAGAAATAGCCCTCCAAATGTTCAACCTTAGGGCAGACACCGGGTACAATCCATATGGTACTGGTTGTTACTAAGGCGACACCGGTATTGAAGATAAAGACGTCATGGACCTAGTGACGCACTGCACTAAACCTTCTAGCCACTCAAGTTCTCTTAAAAGATCTTGTTTCATTCTCATGGGGAACCGGTGTAATCTATCGACCTGTCTCTTAGTGATGGTTGATATTGAAGCAGGAGACCTCTCCCTAATCTCCGCATAGGAAACCAAATGTGCACTTATCGAGTCTAGAGCCCCGAGATTCATCAAAAGATCTCATAGGAACACATGATATTTCTACACTGGTTGTTCATCATTAAGGACGCCAGATGTAAACTTTAGAGTCCTACGCAGATCTTAGCAATCTGCCAGAACATTTATGAGAGGATTCACTTTTGTGATTCTCAATGATTGAATGGAAATTCCTGCCAGGGTCAACATCAAGCAGCCCTGATAGCAGGTCACTTCGGTAATTCTTTATGGGTTACGCTTAATGTTCGCGGTGGTTTCAAACGGTCTACAGTCGTGGAGTGATCCCCAGCGACTCACCCAGTCATTGAGCTACTTAGTAGGTCTCGTAAGCTCTTTCGGGAGTATCTGACATGGGAATGGCCTTGGTAAGGGTTAGAAGGAGTCTTCACACTATGCTGTTGACAGTCTCAAATTCCTTATCTGCAAGTACCGGTTGTTTATTGCTAACTGTTTACCTGCAGCTATACATCATCTCCATGGCGAAAGATTCCACATGCTCATACATGCATCAACAAAGTCAAAGTAAAGTTCTCACAAAGATCAAAGGAAGAATCTACAAAGTAAAGTGACAAAGACCTGTGTGGAAGAACGGGAACTACAAATGCATTTATCACAAAGACTGAAGATGTATGAGCATGTTGGAATGGCGAACAACCACCACAGACACAGAAGTGATGAAAGGCATGAAGGAACAAAGACTAAAGACTATTCTACAACGACACAAAGTTAAAGAAAAAGAACACAGAAGACCCACTCACGTGGAGCATCATTTGAATGACCACCCCTTAGGGGGAGATTGTTAGCATTAAAATATATAGAAGTGATGGTCATTCTCATAGTGTAACTTTGTGTCGTTTGTTAAGTTTATTAATTATTTAGTCATTGGGCTTTGGACTTGGCGAGCTAATATGTTATGTGCTATGTTTCATAAGCGTTGTTATCTAATCATGTAACCAAGTCCAAGCCCAAGCCCATCAAAGCCTATTTATGGAACTTTATAAGGCACCTTACCTCTCATTTGTAAGGTGTGCTTGTGTGTGTATTGTGTGTGTTTTTTAATAAAAGTTCTCTTCATCTTTATACTCTTTTTCTCTCATATTAACGCCACACATATTGCATCAAGTCACCATCTTTACTTCATCTAGTTCTTATATTGTTATTAAAGTTGATATATCTAAGGTCCTACACATTCATTCCAAAAGCATTATATCTTAACTCGTTTTCTAGGACTTGTTAGTATATATAGATTGCCGCCGATTTTATGCGAGGTTTCCTTGTTTGTTTTCTCAGGTTTAACAGGTTATATATGACAATAAGATGATTTATTTTTCTGGAAGGGAAGCTTTGAATGTTCATTTTCTTGGAGGAAGATCTAACCTTGTTAACGCACTATCCACACCGAACGAATCAGGGGAGTATTTGCTTTCATTCTTTTACCTGTTTTACTTTTACATCCTTTAATAGAACATTGGGGACAATGTTCATCCTAAGTGTAAGGGGAGGGTAAATGATGATACCTTATAGGATACAATTGCACTTGAGTTTGTTTGTTTGATGGTAGGTGTGTAATAAAACTAAGAGAAATACTTGTTAGTGTAATTTTAGCGCCAAATTTAAAATTTTGAGATACTTGTTAGTGTAATTTTAGCGCCAAATTTAAAATTTTTTACAACATTTAGGTGTGAAACTTTAGCCTTAGCAAGCGTCTCATGGATAGGAGTTGTATGACTAGCACAAAACCGTACCACTTAAAAAAAATTTCCACCCAAATATGTGAGGTTCGCCTTTAGATTTGATAGGAAAAGCATTCATTATTAGTGCTTATGTGTGTACCGGTAGCATTTAGATTCTAGAACTTGCGTTAGTGATGCATCCCGAGACCGCTAGTGAGACTACATTCGTGTAGCAGGATTTACTACATGATAAGAGGCATTAGGATCACCCTTGTGTTAAACCCGTATCATAATTACTTGACCATTTAAGTCATATTACTTGGCTAGTAAAGTCAATTAAATTTTCCCACGCCTTAGCATTGTACTCATTTTTAATACACAAAACCCCTAGTACACACCTCCGAGCCTATCTTTTTTGTTTCTAACTTTAAGCATCTTACTTAAAGGAGGAATTTGCCACAACCTACCCAAATGTGCAACCAAATCGCCTTAGCCTTCCGTGTATGCACTCATCTTTAGTGCATTATTGTTACATGTTTAAACCCTTAGTTAATTATCTAATTGATTACATGGTTGCTAAGTCGAGTCATATCTTGTACATATTGTTTTGGGATGATTTGGACTCATGGGTAAAGTACTTGTTTTATGGAGTAATGGGGAAGAACATCAAATTATTACCCCCATATGTGCGTTAATCTTAAAAGTACTCCAAGTGTTTTGATTATCTTGATTCGAGTCATTTGATTAGTTTATTGTGAAGTATGTAACGATTCAAGTGTAAGGGGAATGTATATTCCCTATGATATACTATTTTGGATGGTAGGGTAAAAGTGTATGCAAAAAAAAAATAAAAAATAAAAAAAAATTCGAAACTCAAAAGAAAAAGAAAAAAAAAATAGAAAAAGAAAAGAAGAAAAACATACGGACTACCATCCCGTTTCATTATATGTTTGTTTTATGTTTTTGTTATTTTTGATTTATTAGCTTAAGTGGAGTCTAGTTTTGGCTTAGCAACGCCTTATGTACATGTAATTAACCAAGATGATTAACTCGCCACCAGTAAATATTGCCTTTATCCAACAAAACCGTGTTTTCCATATCCCTACACCTAACGTTATAACCCTTTAAGAGACCTCTTTGATAGTTTATCCTAGGTGCTTACGCCAAGTGGTGGAGGTTTGATCCTTTCCCAAGCCTATGGTAATCTATTTTGCTAGAGAGATGTTTTCCATTTCCTTATTGTGATATATACTTTATTACACCCGAGAGATGTGAGTATCTAAACACTATTTGTGAGGTGCTAGTGTATGACCTCCGTGCTTGTCTTTGCTCTTTAGTGGAACGATTATTTGTCGTAATTAATTTTATATTAGTGTTAAATGACCACTAACTTGTATTTTGATTAGAATAAAAGCGCATTTGCTTGAGGACAAGCAAATCTCAAGTGTAAGGGTCTTTGATGAGGCCAAAAAATGAACCGTTTGTAAGGGGTCATTTAAGCCTGAATTCGAATTTATTTGATCAAATATTGCCCTAAATCGTTGCTTTTGTCATTTTAGGTACTTTTGGAGAGAAATCTAGAAAAAGAAGCATTTTGGATATTTTTGGAGCATAAAAGTGAAGAAAACGGCAAAGTATTAAATTTCCTTGCTGGGAACAGTACCTGACGGCGTCACACCTTCCTTAATGACGGCGTCAAGAGCAACACAAGAGGTGGAAGTGGATAAAATCCGTGACGGTCCAGTGAAAACGTGACGGCGTCACAATTGGATCTAGGCAATACAATTTCATCTAAGGCGGTGAGTTGACGGCGTCACAGATTCCTTCTTGACGCCGTCACCTTGTAAAATCTATATATAGTTTTCCAAATTTTATTCATTAGAGTGTAACTTTGAGGGTGCAACTTTGAGGGAAAACCCTCGGTCGAATTTTCTAGCTTTTTCAAGGGTTTCAACCCTTTGAATCCTTCATGTTTTAATTGAGATAAGTACTCTTTCAATTCAATTAATATGTCTATGTGTTGTTTGAATATATCATACGCTTGTCTTCAATTTAACATGCTAGGCTAGATTTCTTTTGTGTTTGCTTAGATGTAGTGAAACCTAAATGTTAATTATGGGTTGATTGTTTGTTTATAGTTGTTACGGATGATTGTATTCGATGTTAGGCTTAAGAAAACTGGCAGACTTCCATTGGTAACTTGCTTGAACGTCTTAAGAAACATGATCGGAGGTGTACTACGATATTAGGTTGTATTTAATGCGTAGGGGAATTCTAATGATCCTATGTTAGGAGCTTCTAACGGCTCGACATGGAGTGAAGTAGGATCCTATAGAGTTAGGGAATATTGTACAAGGCCCTACGACTAGTATTAAGGAATATGACTCGTCATCCATGCAATTGTAACAAATGTTTAAGCTGTAAAAGATATTTAGGGAGTAATGAAATCTAAGTAAACACAACTTTTCCTATCATTGTTTACACCATATTAGTATAATTAGTTTATTTTCATTTTTGTTATTTTAATTTAATTGCATTAGTAGTTATTTGGGTTAGTTGACTAGCAACTAATTCCGCCTACTCTTCCAAAACCCAAGATTTTACTTGCTTTCCTAAAAATATAAAAATACAAAAAGAATCATCCCTCACCTCTAGACATAGTTCAAGAGACTTTCTAATCCTAGCGACACTATTCCTGAGTTGAACGATCAATCCCCTGGTACTTGTCACTATACTATACTACAACGATCAGGTACACTGCCTGGTAGGATTGCAAGCTTCTCAAGATCCCTTGAGAGGTAAAACCTTTTGCAAAGTTGCAAAATTACGCATCAATTACTGATTATCAGAAACTCATTGGTAAATTGATTTACTTGACTAACACCAGGCCAGATATCTCTTGTGATGTTCAATGTTTAAGTCAATTTATGCACTGTCCTCTTAAGTCTCATCTCATAATTGCTTTCAAGATAATAAGGTATCTCAAAGGATCACCAGGTATGGGCATTAACATTCCAAAGGGCTCAGGTATGTCTCTAATGGCTTACTCAGATGCTGACTGGGCAAAATGTCAAATTACCAGAAGATCTGGTACTGGCTATGGTGTGTTTTTGAATAATACTCTTTTTTCTTGGAAAAGCAAGAAAGAATCTACTCTTTCTAAATCCTCAACTGAAGCAGAGTACAGAGCTCTTGCTTCAGTTACTAGTGAAGTTATTTGGATTTTAAAAATCTTAAAGGATTTAAATCATGAAAAATTTCTTCCTGTTTCACTTCACTGTGACAGCAACTCTGCAATTAAAATTGCAGCCAACCCTGTGTTTCATGAAAGAACTAAAAACCTTGAAATTGATTTACACTTTGTGAGGGACAAGATTCTAAATGGTGTAATTAATACTGTTAAAGTGGATTCTGCAAATCAGATTGCAGATGTCCTTATCAAAGGGTTGGATACAGTTTAGCATAAATTTTTGGTGAAAAAACTGGGCCTTATTGACCTCTACCAGATATCTGATGAAGGGGGGATGTTGAGAAATAGGACTCATCAGATATCTGGTATTAACCTCAAGGACTAACTTGGTCACTTTGGTTTTTCAGGTTTAGTTCCTTGTGGATCTCTTTTGTTGCTTTGCTTGTTATAAAGGGTGAATACTGCCATGATTTCAAAGTCACAAGGCTGGTGTATAAAGTTTGAAGCTTGGAAGGACCTTGTTTGTCCCTTTTACTTGGTTAACTATAACTACAAAGCTAAAGTAACCAAGTTCTATGACATTTAGACAAAGATGTATAGAAGATTAACAATAAAGTAACGTAAATATAAGAGACAATATTTTCCAACGTTTAATTCTTTATTAGAAGTTAATCAAAAAGAATCGTACCCAAGTATTTGCGGAATAACACTTGGGATTGAAAACGACAAGTATGGTATGGACTCCTCACTAAACTCAATCTATGTTGAGTGACAACTTTCAGAACCCACTGAGCTATCTCAGGGGTTGTGTTGTTCTTTGGAGAGGTAAAAGTGGTTTGTGAATGCTTTGCATTAATTGCACAAACTTGTCAATTTTTACTCCTCTCTTATGCTTTCTATTTATACACAAGTATAGAACAACTAGTTATACATTGGACATAAATCTTCCCTAACAATATCTTGAAAGATATTATTCTTCTGGCAAGGAACCTTCATTGAGTTAAGTCCAAAAGACACTTTCTGATGACAGACTGGTTTTAACCATTTTGGGAAAGTTTGACATTAAAGTGATAAAGCACTTTAATAATGCAGCTCAGACTTTCCCGCCCAGTCCCGCACAAACTTCAGTCTTCTTGTCATCAGTCTTCAGTACTATGAAGTTGTTGAGGAGTCATGGGGTTCAGTGAGTTATTGTCATCCTCACTGAACCCATCACCTTCTTCTTGGCTTAGATCACACTTCACTGCGTTCTGCCTCACTGAATGGAGAACCTTTCTTCTTAGACTCGGTCTTAGCATCCTGAAGGTGACTCACTGAGTTACTGTTCACTCAGTGACTTGTTTGCACTTAGGGGATTTTACGTTCAAATCCTTGTTAGAGAAAGATTTTTGAATTCAGTGACCCAACAATCTCCCCCTATTTGAACATACAAATAGACTAAGTGTTTCTTGATTCAGCATGAGTTGTCAGGGTACTCCTTCTCTTGCTGAATGTCTGTTGTAATTGTAAGTAAGACATAACTTTTAAACAAAAAACATCAGTTTATTCATAGCTATTACATTATACTACAAATTACAAACAAAATAAAGATAGTTGTTGCAGATCAGATGTTCAGATGATAGCCAAGTGCCTCAAGCTTAGCTTTCTTTGATCTCAGCAGGTGTTTCTCAGGATGCTCCTCAATCATAGCCCTAAGGTCTTGACAGAACCTTTGGTTTTCAGCACTTCTTACAGGAGAAGCTAACATCAGGTACATTAACATTTCCTTGACCCCTGCCCTGTCCATATCGGACCATCTATGGAAAGCAGGGTTTCCATATTCATCCATAAAGCATAGACCTCTTTCAGGGTGTTCAAACACAATGTTGTCCATGAAGGAGATTCCTTCAGGAATGGACCTGTCACAATCCAATCCTGGGACCTTGATCTCAGGATCGGATTCAATGTGCTTCCTTTTTCTCCTGGTGGCTTTTGATGGAGCAGTTCCTATTGTTGGAGCAGGAAGAAGGGAGGGAATATTGCGGGCTTCAGACATTACGCTCAGTCTGTCATACCTTTCCTTCAGTGACTTGAGAAGGTCGTGTACTACAACATTGTTTTCCTGGGCAATGATGGGACGGAGTTCATCAAGTTCAGTAATCCCAAAGTCAGCAAATTTGAATGGGTTATGAATGTCAATAACTCTTTTATCAGCCCCCCTGAAGACTGTGACCATTGCGGGTTTGGTGTTCTTGTGGATTTTAATGTCAGTGATGGTTTCAGGTTTCAACCTTTCCTTCATCACCCAATGATATCTTTTAACCTTGGTCTTTTTGATTTGAGCATCCCTTTTCAGCTTTGCTTCCCTTTCCCTTTTAAGAGCATTCATCTCTTCTTCCTAAGCCTTTTTAAAGGCTGCACCAGCTTGCTCATTTTCTAGTGCCTCAGTATCTAGACCAATCTTTTCAGCTTCCTCATGAACAACCTGTATTAGTTCAGGCTTGCTCAATCTCTCTTCTTCAGCTACCTTTGCTAATTTCTCAACTCTTTCCATGTGGGCTTGTATTTGGTCCTGGGTGAGTTGATTGACTTTTCCATTGATTATATACGGGACCCTGATTGGTTCATCAGGATCAACTCTGATCATTGTGGAGGCAGACTGGAGCACATTTGTCGGTTCAGAGGTGGTGGCAATACTTTTTCCTCTGTCCTGAATGAGAGTGGAGGAGGCTGGTTCCTCTTGAGGTGGAACTTCGCTGATTGGTGTGGCTTCAGTGACATGCTCCCCCTCAGTGTGAGAGGGCTGTCCAGCTTCTTGTTCATCAGTAATAGGGGTTTCAGGAACATTCTCCCCCTCAACAGTTGCCGGAGCTGGAGTGATGGCAAGTGTTGGAGTTACTGAAGATGAAGTAGAGGTACCCTTGAAGACTTGAAACATCTCCGTCATCATTGACTTGATCTCCGCAGTATCCTGATGGATGATAGATACCTTAGAGTCAAGTGCAGCCTGAGAGCTTTCAAGGGCAGTCATTCTGGATCCCATGGTCCATGCCAGAGAAGTGGACTTCATGTATTGAGCTATCACTAATGCTTCCAACTGAGTGAAGGAAGATTTGAGAGATTCTACCGTGGAGCTGAGATTCTGAACATTGGAACCCTTTATTAAGCCAAGTAACTCAGTGAGAGCCACCGTGTTTACCTGGTATGTCTCAGATGCCTGAAGTAGTTTCTTGTTGAGCTCAGGATCATCCTTGACTGATTCTTGAAACGACTTAACCCCATTAGTCAGCTCTTTAAGGGATTCCAAAAATGAGTTGATGTAAGAAGTCATTTGTGTCAGGGAGTAGGTGACAGTAGAATTTTGCTCCCTGACATCATCGTTGTATTCTTCAATAGCATCTTTGAGGAGGTGATAGTGGACTGCTTGCTCAGTATCCATGTCAAACACCTCGTCAGTGACCCCCTGTACTAAACATTGGTCATTTTCTTGATGAATCTTGTGAAGGCTTTTTCAGTGAGAGGAGTTTGATCGTATCCTGAGGTTTCCGGCTCGGAATGTGTTTCATTTTCATCATGGTTAGAGGCTTGAGGAGACTGAGTAATAGGTTCAGGGACTATCTCCTCAACCTCCATATCATCTCCGGCCGTGAAGACTTCCTCGTCACTGTTATATTCATCATCAGAAAATAGGACAGCCTGAGCATCTGCCAGGGAGGTAATCTGCAACAAGTGGAGGTTATCCGGCTCCTCTTCAAAAGAAGATTTGCCTTCGTTTTGGCCAGGTCCTGACCCCTCAAATCCGGTAGGTTGGGTTTTACCTACCTGGTCTTTAAGGCCAGTTCCCAAGTTATGCGCACCTCTGGGAGTGGTTATGGGTTCCATATCAACGGGTGGTTTATATCCCTCTGAATCTTTGTCCTCCGTGACCCCTTCAGACACTGGTGGGTTTTTCTCAGTGTCATCCTGAGGAGTCGTGAATGTTGTGTCCCTATCAGCGGGCTGTTTGTTTCCCTCTGAGTCTTTGGGATGAGTTTTTGTGCCCTCGGACAAAAGCGTTGTTTTGCGAATGTCCTCATCAGGCACCTGAGTGGTTTTGTCCCCTTTCCAACAGGCTTGTTCTGGCCTGTCGAAGATTTAGGAACGTGAACTCCCTGATGCTTGGGTTGTGATTGACCCGAGCGTTTAGCGGGATGTGATTGTTTGTGGACCCCCTTCTCAGTGGAGTAGTGCTGCCCCACCGAGGATTTAGGATCCCTTACTCCCTGAGACTCTGGTTGTGATTTGCCAGAGCCTTTAGCAGGATGTGAAGGTTTGGTTAGTTTCGGCTTCACTGTCTTGTTTATGATAGTAGAGTCTTTGCGAACGGGTATTATTCTCATGGTGTCATCAGTCAAGGGCGGTTGTGGTTGCCTCCTTATGGTAGGCTTGTATAACACCCCCATTTTAGGAACGCAGAGGAATACAACATGGGGTGCTATTTGGTCACATAGTACAAGTAAAATAAACAACTTTAAAATAAAGTCATTTTTAAAACTTCACATTCGATAATTTATCAGAGTTAACAAGATCCCAAAAGTTTTTAACATAGTTAAAAGATACATAAGTTTTGAAAGTTTAGAACATTATCGAATGAAAACTTTTATTTAAACATGAGCCATCATGTAGATATCCATTTCTTGCGCCGCCCATCCAAGCCGAAAGTCACTTACGGACCTGAGATAAAACATGCTAAAAATTCAACATAAAGTTGAGTGAATTCATAGAGTTTAATAAGTAATAAGTTGAATACAAGATAAATCAGTTTAAAATACGATGGGCTACGTTGTTATACGCCCATAATTAAGTTGACATGTAACAAATACAAGTCGAGAAATAAGATTTATAGCATTGAGCTCATGAAACCGAACCTTGACCTAGATTAATAGTGCCCCGAAAAGGTAAGATTTGCCATTTACCACGTGATCTCTCAATATTATGTGACCGTTGATGTATGAGCGCTACTCACCCTGCCAGGCCCGCCATGCCAAATATGCATATTCATAATACTAGCGTTTCCTACGGAATTAACGGTTCATGATGGGGACTTAATTGGCAAGAAATACTCAATGTCAGATGTCTATAAATCATGTAATCGGGTCCAACATACTAAAAACTACTTGTATTCAGTTTGTAAAACTAGCATGTATCCCCCTCGCGAGGTTTATAAAACATTTAAATAAGTAAAGGCGAGGCTATGAACTCACCGTGAACAAAGAGGAATAATCACAATCAAGCAAGCGAAGAAAGATAGCCGCGAAGCTCTACGAAGAACCTAAACATATATACGTTGTCTTAGGTTTTGAAAATAAATATTTATGCCATATGGCTATATGTTACATAAATTATGATCTTAATTGTGCTTGGTACACATATACTAAATACATATATAACAAGTTTTAGTTTGACACTAAAGAGTTATTTATAAATATGAATTTATATTCTTTATAAAAGTCAAGTGTCAAATATATATTTGTTTCTAAGTCCAAAATATGTTATGAAGGTCCAATGATGAGTCTAAGGTTCAAATTTAGTCCAAGGGTCCCATTTTTAATCAAAAAGGTTCAAATTAAGCCTAATAGTTCAAAATATAGGAGGTGGTTCAAAATATTTAAAGTCCAAATGTTTTATAAAATGTAAACATTTTTATACTTTTTATTCCAATGCTGATGGAAATTTTTATAACTTGCTCATCTTAGAAATTCCGTTACCTGTAAACCGTAAGTCAAAAATTTACGTTCTTTATATGCCCGGAAAGGTATTTGTCTGTACTAACAAACTTTGTGGGTCCCACTAAGTCAAAAATTTGATTACATTAGTAAACTATTTATTTACCCATACTACTCAGTCCATCAGTTTTCAGATTTACAACTGTCCCGCGAAAAGTGCGATATATAGAGTTTTACTAACCCGATTAATTCCCCGTTTTCAGCCACGTTTAAGTTAAGATGTTATCTAAAACTTTTATGTTTTGAGTATCAGTTGGTTATTCACAAAAAAAATGACTTATACACGTTTCAAATCTGTTACTCAGAATGTGACATGTTTCACGAAAATAATTCTAGTTTAATCATCGTAATGAGTTATTCGATGAAATACCCGTCAAAATGACCACAAGATATAGGGCTACAACTACATATTTTTAGTTTAGGTCCAATATTTACTGATTAAATCAGTTTATTCCGTTTTTACCCCTGAATCAGATTCACAGTTTGCATGTCTAGTCCTTTAGGGTTTTTAGTGTTTCCTAACTATGTACCAAGCCTAATTAAGCATAATAATTTATATAATACTCAAATACATCAAATAATATTACATTTACTGTAGAGTAAGTAAAAATAAAATGAAAAGGGAGTTATTGATTTCCTTACAAAAGTGGAGAACAAGAAGGAACAACAAGAACAAGAACACTAATCCTATATTGACCCAACAACACTTGCACCATTTCTTTACCCCATGACAACCAAATTTTTAACCACCAAACCCTTTGTAAAAACTTGAAAATCTCAGCCCCTAAACCATCTTTGAAGATCACCATAAATCTAAGAAAGAAAAGTCTTGATGTAGAATAATAACAAGAGAACTTGAGAACAAAGGTCTTCCAAAATCACCAATCATGAAACCATTGCAATCTCTTGTAAGAAGAACTTTGAAAAACTCTTGGAGAACTTAAATTTACAGCAACAAAATCATCTTTGAGTCATTAGAAAATCACCAAATAAAACCCTTGAATCCAAGAAAAATTGATGTTGATAATGATGAGATTTATGTGTTGTTTGAGTGTAATAAACCAAGAACAATACTAGGCCTTCAAGATCTTGCACCAATGTAACTATAAAATTAAGATGATGGTGATGGAGGGCTGATATGGGTCGTTCTAAGGGTGGAGAAAACAATAAAATTGGTGAAGTGGTGATAAAAATGAGGATAGAAAGAGATCTTGGTGTTTTATAAAAACAATACATGCAAATGGGATAGACAAGTGTACTTATATGTTAGCAAACCTTTGACAACACATCATGACTCAATAAAATGATAAGAATTTCGTGGGTTTTAAGATAGTGGGGATGTGGATGATTTATTTTGCATAGATTTGGTTATAGGGTGTAGTTTTGAACCCGATAATTTAAAACGTGAAGTTTTTAAGACGCGTAACGTAATACCGGGTAGTAATAATTTATAAAACTTTCAAATATATTAAAACTTGTTTTCACAATGTATTTTAGTAATTTAGATGAGTGGTAAATTCTTTGGAGGGTTTAAACATCGTTAAAACCGAAACCGTGAGTTACAAACGCGTTTGGTGAAACCGGTTCTTGATAAAAGTGATGTAAACTATAAAAATGAAACGACAAGTATAAAACTCACTTGTAATCATGAAAATAGGTTAAAATGCATAAAATATATAAAATCATCATAGTCTAGGGTTGGTCCATGTTGTTAAAACCATAAAACGTAAATTTAAATCGCGTAAAACTTAAAAGGTGCAAGGTTTACGTATAAATGGAAAAATTGAAAATTGACTTTTAAAATAGGATTATAAGGAAACAATGGTGCATAGAAAGTGTAGAATGGACATAGTCTAGTTGTGGTTAAATTAATTGAACATGTCATGACGTACGCAGATAACTTCCGACGAAGTCAATTATTTAAAAAAAATAGAATAGTTAAATAATAAACTATTAAAATAAATGACATGAAATTTTACAAAATGTCACAGCTTGGGATCAGAGGTCTCAGTGTCGTGTGACTTGGGTTGAGCCACCTTCCTGGACCCCTGTCCCTTCTTCATCTTTACCTTCTTGGTGGGAGAGGGGACTGGTGAAACTTTGTTGTCACCCTGGATAGCAGAACGCATATACATTATCAAGGTGACAGGTGTAACCTCAAGAGGGTCACGAGAGTAATTTGCCTTGTGTAGGACATCAGGCTCAAAACCTGCTATGTCAGGCTTAACATACTCAGACCCAAGCAAGTCATGTAGGGCACATGAAACGAATCTAGGATATGACATGTGTTTTTGCCTAGACTTCCCCCTAACTTTGCTATGAGGTCCCTGAAGATGATTTCTCCAAGGTCAATCATTTTACCCTCAATGAGACAGAACACTATCATTGCCTGAGTAGTGTTCAATTGCTCAGTAGAGGATTTATTTCCCCAGAGAACCTGAATGACAAAAGTCATTAGAATCCTCCAGGGAGCTGGGAACCAGGTCTTTATTATAGGGGCTTTGGATAAGAGGGACCCCAGTGTCACCTCAGGGTGATTTTTGTCATAGGGTCCCAGTTCCAGTAAGACCTCCTTCACCTCTTTCTTAGAGGGTTGGGAAGTGAAGGTCGTGGTGTAGTCAAGGCCTGTGGCTTTGACAAAAGTTTTATAGTCAAGAGTTAGGGACTTGGTTCCATTCTTGACTGTGAACTTTATTTTGGCCTCTTTTGGCGCATCAGGGTTTTCAACCACTGCTGTGCACCAAAATTCCCTCAAATAGTCAAGATAGATGACTGAGGGGGTTTTTGTGAATGAGGTGGTCAGAAAGCAGTTCTGAAGGAACTTCACCACATCCCTGTATTCAAGATACCCTTCAGGGTAGGCAAAGTTCCCCACCACATTGTTCTTGGTAAGGTCTACGCTTTCCATTTGGAAATCCACATTGGGTGCGTATTTTATGACCTTAGAAGAAGCCATTTGGGTTAGATAAAAGCCTGGTTTTTTTAAAATAGGTATCAGTGAGGGAAACATACGCAGTTTTGAAAATGATTTGCAAGAGTTTTGTTATGATTTTAAAAGCGTGTGCGTGTTCCCCATTTTTGTGAGGGTATTTATAGGGTGAGAATTAGGGTAGTGATGTTGCGGATACCAAAGGTTAATTTATTTAACCGAAACGGCATAATAATTTTGGTTTGATATCCGCATTAAATATCACGATTCCCATTACCCTATTTTCTCTCACATCGTGGATGAACAGTTGTGCGGCTCTGCAAATAATACACTTTTGCAGAGTAGAAATCATCACAACTTTTGTGTGTGAGGGAGTGATGAGTGCTCAAACACTCATCATTTTTGGTATAATATGAACTGCAAAACATACAAAAACACTCAGAAATGCATCAAATTACTGAAAATATTTCAAAATTGTGTTTTATATGTTTTAGATGCAAAATGAGCAAAAACAAACGAAAAATGCACAAAGTTTGCAAAATTGGCAGTTTCAGTCCCTCAACTTTCATAAAATTACAAAACTAGTCCCTGGATATTCAAAATATAGAAAATTATCACCAAAGGTCCTTTTTAAATCATTAGTGGTCATAATTTGTCCTTTGGTGAAAAATTGGAAAGTTTTGGAAATTTACAGTTTAAGTCCCTGGAGTTTCAAATATTGGCAGAAAAGGTCCCTGGTGGGATAATTTTGAATAAAAAATCATTTTGGGTCCTTGGGAAGTTACAAAAGTTATTTTTAGTCCTTGGTGTGAAGTTTTGAGAAAATTGCATTTTGGTCCCTTAAACTTTCACATTTTGCAAAAATAGTCCTCGGGGTTTAAAATTTTGGAAAAAGTGTACTTTGGTCCTAATAATATTTAAATGTTGTCAAAAGTAGTCCTTGTGGTTACTTTAGAGAAATTACCATTTCAGCCCCTAAACTTTGGTATTTTGCATTTATGGTCCTTGATGTTTATTAGTTAAAAACCAAGTGGACTTAAAATAAACACTTTTGTTATTACTAAATCCAAAACCTTAAACCTGATCCAACACACAACTCAGCCCACCTTATCCCTCCATAAAACAAGGCCCACCTCACAAGCCCACTCAAAATAAAAACCTGAAACCGTTTTTATTAATTCCCCCCCAGTCAACGAAGGTCAACCCCCCTTCCACCTCACACCCCTACCCCTGCCAAACTCCACAGCCTACACCCCCCCTCATCATCACTCCCTACAACTCTCACCTCTGATTACACTCCACCTCCCACACCCTTACCACACCAAACAAACACTCCACTCCAAACCTACACCCTTGCCAATTGCTAACAAACCCAACTTGCAAAAATCTTTTTTCCCGCCAAAAACCAACAAACGGCCAGGATCAAAACTACTTATCCAATGGTTAATTTTAGTGTTGGGAAATGCTCAATGGGACCCAAGGAGCCTTACTTGTCATCTATAAAAGAAGAAAAAGAAAGAAGAAGCAGAGAGTTTTTTTTTAGTAGTTAATTTAGTAGTAGAGTAGATAGTAGTTTAATTTTTATATCGAATTAATGTAATGTAGCTTATCCAGTGTTAATTCCAGTCTTGTTAATGATTTCCAAGTTCTATTATTGTATTTAAAAGCTCAGTCAATCGAATCTTCAAATTCCTAGTTCAAACTCAGTTTTTGCTTATAAGCCTTGTAATTCTCATATTGGTATAATCTTTGTTGGAATGTTGTTTCATAGTTTCATTGAGCTCTACTAAGCTCCTTTGCAAGTTTTTAAAAGCTTAGAAATACTTTAAACATGTTTTAGTTAAACATATTCAAAAATCACAAAAATAAAAAAAAAATAGTGAAAAAGAAGAAATACAAGAAGAAGAAGACTGTGGAACAAGGTTTAGAACCTCATTGGGAGGCTTAGGATAGTGTATTGGGTCCATTGGTTCAGTGTATTGCACATTCACAGCCCTTGTAAGCATTTTTCTCCAAATCTTTGTTTTCTACTGTTCATACCTTTAATATCTGCTCATTTCAGTCTCTTTATGCTTATCAGGTGTACTTAAGTTAGAATGTAGCCTAGTAGTGTGTATTAACTTATTAGACTTCATTGTGGTTAACCTTTTAGTTCAACTGTCCAAATTAGTTCATTAGAGAAAGTTTGGTAATTGTGGTTCAAGTTCAGGTTTCTTTGCTTATTTAAGTGTACCTAACCAATCTAAGCCCTTGAAAATCTGTTTTGTAGCCTAAGTACACCATTTGCTTCACAAAAATTCCAACAGTCAAAACATAAGGGGGTGTTTGGTTCTGCTTAGGTTGTATTGTTTCAGTGGTTAAGTGGCTTGCTTCTTTGCATAACTAGATTCCTTAGGTTGTAATTAGACTAAGTAAACTCATAATCTTGCTCCCTTAGCACAAGAAAGTGAAAATCATAAATAAATTCCCCCCACAGTTAACTGTGAGGGGTTAGGGGTCTCAAATCCATTGCATTAGCTACCATGCTTGTTAACTTAGTGTAATCCAGTTTAGATAAAGTTTACAACCTCATTTATAATCAGTGAAAGGTGATCAAAGCTCAACAAAGTCAAAAAATTGGTTTTTCTTAAAAAGTCAAAACATTCAATTGTGTAGAAAACTCAAAATGGTGAGATTTGTTGTGATTTATGTGAGAGGTATCATGCCCTGAGCTTTTGATATGTGATAATACCCCAGCTCAACTCTTGATTTCCCCCCTTGCTTTATTTTTGCTAATTTTGTGCTGGGCCCCACATTGCCCCAAAGAAGGCTGCAGGGCAGCCTTGCCCATCTGCATCAGCAGATACTCCTCCCAACCACCACCTTTGTGGTGGTTTTCTGACCACCCAGTGGGTCCCACAGCCCCCCACCTTGCATCCTTCAACCCCCCTCCTACCAGGGTCCATGTTTTGACCCTTGGTTTGACCTCAAACCCCCTGGGCCCCACTTGAATTCATCTCATATTTCTGTCCCAGTTTCTGAGTTCTAGTAAGATTACATGTGCTTAATTTGTGCTTATGGGCTTATTCCTTGAGCTTATTTGTGGAACTTTTGATTAAACATGTCCAAGTAACACATTTGTATCAGATTTTACCATTGTGGGTCCCACTTTAAGCCATTTAGCTTATTTTCCCATTTGGTCAACCATAGTCAACTGCCATGGTTAATAAGCTCTCCACGGCTCATTTTTGAGTTGTAAAACTTTTGTTTTTACAAAAGTTTGTTATTTTTAGGTGTAAATCAAGTTTCAAAAAGAAAAATCCAAAAAAGTTAATTTAAAATTAAGTGATAGTTTCTATTTAATGTAATTTAATTTTAATTTTCATTTTTAAATTTTTATTAAGTACTTTTCATTTTTATATTTTTATTAATTATATCTTATATTAAAGTATTTATAATAATTTTTTTCAGGTTTTTATTTTGTCATTTAGTATTTATTAGATTTAATCTTAGTTTTATTTATAATTAATTAATAATTAGTTTAAAATAGCATAATTAGTTTCTATTAAGTAAAACCTTGTTTTTATATTTTTTATAGCTTTTATATGTTATAAAGTAATTTTAGAAATTTTATTAGAATTTTTACTGTTCATTTAGTATTTTTCTTAATTTAAAATAGTTAATTAGTTAATTAGTAATTAATTAATATAAAATTCACAAAAAGACAAAAACACTTATTTTTATTTCCAAAACTTATTTTTAGTTATTGTATAATTTTAGAAATTTTATTTTCATTTTTCTAGTATTTAATTAGTATTAAATTATATTTAATTGTTTTAGATATTAATAATTAGTAATAATTAGTATTTAATTAATATTAAATAATTAATTAGGGTTAAAATTTATTTTAATTTTCTAAAAATTTTCTTTTACCTTATAGTTTGTAAAAAAGTCATTTTCACCCCCTGGGTGTTTTCAGATTTCCGTTTTTACTTTTTATTTCGTACGCTTACGTTTTATTTAAACGTGAACGTACGTGTTTTAAGTTTTAAACGTTTCTGGTTTTCCTGACTTTCCAGTATTGTTAATATAGTGTATTTAAGCTGTTTTCTTTCATATTCCAGTAGTGTAATCATCACAACTCACTTTAAACCTTTCCTTGTCCAAATTCACCCGATCACAAACCCGTTTTAATACCATCCACACCTCGTCGGGACATAACGACCCGGGGAAACCCTATACTTCCACGGAGATTGACCTAGGCTATTTGACTTTATTGACCATTATTTGGTCAATATAAGTTAGATGGTTCGGGTTCAATCAAAATTTTGGCGCCGCTGCCGGGGAGGTCGTGTGCGTATCTAAACGGTTTTTCTGATTAGTGTCTTTGGAATTCGTTCCATTGTACATTTATCCATCCTTTGTTCATATTTTCCTATTAACAAAACAAAACCGTTCACGAAAACTTTTTAAATCAAGTTTTCAACGAACACAAAAAACACAAAAAGATTTTCTTTCTCATTTGTACAAAATGTTTATCCAAAAACCCAAAAATATTCACCTTTACCCTCTCACATCTTTGATTCTTCATCCCTACCCCTCTATACACCTTTGATTCTTTCTATGTCTCATCCACACTTTCTGATTTGCCAGTGGTGTGGTAATCCTTATAATGGTGGCAATTGCCCCAGTTGTGGCCTGGTAGAGTCAGGAAACGGGTCTGTCTATAACCAAAATCCCTATTCCTACCATGACATAACTGATTCATTCCATCAGTTACCACACCATGAGACTCAGCAGTTTTACTGTTGTGAGTACTGTGGCGGTTCACATTACAGTTCTGATTGTCAATCGGGAAACACGCTTGTCTATGAGCAGTTTCCTGATAACAATTATAACTCCAGCACATACAACCCACAACCACATCAGTTTCACTGTTGTGATTACTGTGGAGGTCCACACTTTAGCTCTGATTGTCAAACGAGGAATCCAATTCCTTGTAACAATTATGACTCTTCGTATCAAGACCAACCTCCACAGTATCAAACTATCCAAGCAACTCCTCAAATCCAGCAAGACTTTTTAGAAGTTCTTGAGAAATTTAAAGAACTTAAGGAGGAGTTAGCTAATATTTCACTCCGCCAAACTCCAAGTTCTTCTTGTGCATATTGTGGGGGTCCTCATAGTGATTTTCAATGTCAACCTTTCGGTTTTGACACATCCACATCCCCACAATTTCCTCTCATTCCAAATTCTCGTGGGAAAACTATGGCAGAATTACTTGCTGAAGAACGAGAATCTGGAAAAAGCATGGAAGAATTACTGGCTGAGCAACGAGCAGCTAAAATACGTGCTAATATTCGCAATACTGCTCGATTTGATGACTATGATGATAGTGATGATGAAGATAACATTGTTATTATTCAAAAAGATTCATCAAAGTCATCAGTTGATATCCCAGCAGTTGAGATTCCATCTCAAACAACTGCTATCACACCAGAGGTTCCCACTCACTCTCTAAGCATGGGGGATGAACATCATGACACTGTTCCTAATAAGGAATCGGACGAACTAATAAAGTCTAGTGTTGAGATCCTTGTCCCAATCCCAGGAGAGTCACAGGGAACTCTTGAGCATACGTGTGATTTACCTTCCCCTCTTGAGTGTTCAAACGATCATTTTGAGACTTTCTCAGATTTTAATAATGATTATACATCTCATGGAGACATTGAGTATATTGAGGCATCACTCCCTCAGTCTGATGTTGATCCTCTTCTTGAGGAGTTCGCTGATGAACTTACTCACATCGATCCACTTTCCTTGGAAAGTGATGATGGTCTCCTTGACTTCGAAGCTGATCTGGGAGAAATTGAAAGTCTCCTATCTCATGATCCGTCACTCACTTCTGATCCCAGCAGTCCAATAGAGAATGTTAATCTCTTTGTTCCCGAAACATTCGATACGACTCTCACCAATCCTCTATTTGAATTCGAATCTGAATTCACTATGATTTCTAATAATCCAATCTTTGACGAGGATTGTGATGAGTCCACAATGGAACATGAGTTCTCAGATTCACATCTTGTGAATAATTCTCTTCATGAGGAGTTCTCCGGTGAACTCACTCATCGTATCATGACTCCTCCGGAGTTTGATAGCCCGGGGGGAGATGCACTAAATCTTGAGGATTTCCAAATTCCCACCCACCCTCCCGGGTTGTGTACGAGCTTACCCTTTGCAATCCAAATCCAGGCTACGGAGCCTGATCTCGAGGAAGAAAATCTTATAAAGATTTACATCATGGTTTTCTTCCTTTTCTTCACCTACAGGGTGACTTCTCTTGTTCTTCACTCCTTCGGGAATGAAGACATTATATTTGATCCCGGCATTTTCATGTATCATTATCTTGAGCCGGGATTATGTCTCATCGGTGTGGAACTTTCACGTGCTTCAAATGTTTATCCAAACATCTTGAATGAAAGTCCGATGGAGATTATTCCTTCCACATCATGCTTCCCCAAGGACTAATGAATTCGGGGTCGAGTCAAGCTAGCGACTCGGTAAACAAAAACAATAGCATGCTTATAGGGTTTTCACCCTAAGTGTGGGGGAGTCCCCCATATTATGGTTACAAAAGTGAAAAACAAAATGGTGTTTTCCACGCTAGGCTTGTAATGTTGCCCTTTTACGTTCAAAATGTCGGCATAATAGCCGGGATTTTGAATATTGAGGACAATATTCATGCTTAGTGTGGGGGGGGGGGGGTATTCGCTATTCTAGCGAATTTTATCACATTTTACTATCTTATACCCCCGTTTTTGACAAAAATTTTTCAAAAAATTTTCACTGGAGCTCAAAATTTTTTGTGGTAATCAGTCCGCCTTGTCTAACCGACAAAAGGGATTGGCTAGTCCAGGAGCAAACGGCTCTTGGTAAAGACATCTCAAATCCGTTTACGGCTTGCAATTTGCCCAAAATTGTACGGTTCCTCAACTCCCCAAAAACAAATGAGTTGGCTAGCCCGCACGATTATGGCTTGTGGTAAAGGCCGTGGAAAAACCATAATTGGTAATCAGCTCACCAAGATGTTGACTATTCCATCAAGAGTTGGCTAGTCCAGAAGCAAACGGCTTTTGGTAAAGACTACTCAAATCCGTTGACAGCTGGTGGTTTGCTCAAAATCACACGATTATCAGGTGTGCCACAGTTCTTACACCTGGCTACTCCAGAAGTGATGGCTTTTGGTAAAGAGTTTTTCAAATCCATCAAGTTTTCAAAACAGTATTGCTAGGGACTAGCAATAGTTTAGTGTGGGGGATTGATGAGTGCTCAAACACTCATCATTTTTTGTCTAATATGAACTGCAAAACATACAAAAACACTCAGAAATGCATCAAATTACTGAAAATATTTCAAAATTGTGTTTTATATGTTTTAGATGCAAAATGAGCAAAAACAAACGAAAAACGCACAAAGTTTGCAAAATTGGCAGTTTCAGTCCCTCAACTTTCATAAAATTACAAAACTAGTCCCTGGATATTCAAAATATAGAAAATTATCACCAAAGGTCCTTTTTAAATCATAAGTGGTCATAATTAGTCCTTCGGTGGAAAATTGGAAAGTTTTGGAAATTTACAGTTTAAGTCCCTGGAGTTTCAAATATTGGCAGAAAAGGTCCCTGGTGGGATAATTTTGAATAAAAAATCATTTTGGGTCCTTGGGAAGTTACAAAAGTTATTTTTAGTCCTTGGTGTGAAGTTTTGAGAAAATTGCATTTTGGTCCCTTAAACTTTCACATTTTGCAAAAATAGTCCTCGGGGTTTAAAATTTTGGAAAAAGTGTACTTTTGGTCCTAATAATATTTAAATGTTGTCAAAAGTAGTCCTTGTGGTTACTTTAGAGAAATTACCTTTTCAGCCCCTAAACTTTGGTATTTTGCATTTATGGTCCTTGATGTTTATTAGTTAAAACCAAGTGGACTTAAAATAAACAAACCAAACCACCTTTTGTTATTACTAAATCCAAAACCTTAAACCTGATCCAACACACAACTCAGCCCACCTTATCCCTCCATAAAACAAGGCCCACCTCACAAGCCCACTCAAAATAAAAACCTGAAACCGTTTTTATTAATTCCCCCCCAGTCAACGAAGGTCAACCCCCCTTCCACCTCACACCCCTACCCCTGCCAAACTCCACAGCCTACACCCCCCTCATCATCACTCCCTACAACTCTCACCTCTGATTACACTCCACCTCCCACACCCTTACCACACCAAACAAACACTCCACTCCAAACCTACACCCTTGCCAATTGCTAACAAACCCAACTTGCAAAAATCTTTTTTCCCGCCAAAAACCAACAAACGGCCAGGATCAAAACTACTTATCCAATGGTTAATTTTAGTGTTGGGAAATGCTCAATGGGACCCAAGGAGCCTTACTTGTCATCTATAAAAGAAGAAAAAGAAAGAAGAAGCAGAGAGTTTTTTTTTAGTAGTTAATTTAGTAGTAGAGTAGATAGTAGTTTAATTTTTATATCGAATTAATGTAATGTAACTTATCCAGTGTTAATTCCAGTCTTGTTAATGATTTCCAAGTTCTATTATTGTATTTAAAAGCTCAGTCAATCGAATCTTCAAATTCCTAGTTCAAACTCAGTTTTTGCTTATAAGCCTTGTAATTCTCATATTGGTATAATCTTTGTTGGAATGTTGTTTCATAGTTTCATTGAGCTCTACTAAGCTCCTTTGCAAGTTTTTAAAAGCTTAGAAATACTTTAAACATGTTTTAGTTAAACATATTCAAAAATCACAAAAATAAAAAAAAAATAGTGAAAAAGAAGAAATACAAGAAGAAGAAGACTGTGGAACAAGGTTTAGAACCTCATTGGGAGGCTTAGGATAGTGTATTGGGTCCATTGGTTCAGTGTATTGCACATTCACAGCCCTTGTAAGCATTCTTCTCCAAATCTTTGTTTTCTACTGTTCATACCTTTAATATCTGCTCATTTCAGTCTCTTTATGCTTATCAGGTGTACTTAAGTTAGAATGTAGCCTAGTAGTGTGTATTAGCTTATTAGACTTCATTGTGGTTAACCTTTTAGTTCAACTGTCCAAATTAGTTCATTAGAGAAAGTTTGGTAATTGTGGTTCAAGTTCAGGTTTCTTTGCTTATTTAAGTGTACCTAACCAATCTAAGCCCTTGAAAATCTGTTTTGTAGCCTAAGTACACCATTTGCTTCACAAAAATTCCAACAGTCAAAACATAAGGGGGTGTTTGGTTCTGCTTAGGTTGTATTGTTTCAGTGGTTAAGTGGCTTGCTTCTTTGCATAACTAGATTCCTTAGGTTGTAATTAGACTAAGTAAACTCAGAATCTTGCTCCCTTAGCACAAGAAAGTCAAAATCATAAATAAATTCCCCCCACAGTTAACTGTGAGGGGTTATGGGTCTCAAATCCATTGCATTAGCTACCATGCTTGTTAACTTAGTGTAATCCAGTTTAGATAAAGTTTACAACCTCATTTATAATCAGTGAAAGGTGATCAAAGCTCAACAAAGTCAAAAAATTGGTTTTTCTTAAAAAGTCAAAACATTCAATTGTGCAGAAAACTCAAAATGGTGAGATTTGTTGTGATTTATGTGAGAGGTATCATGCCCTGAGCTTTTGATATGTGATAATACCCCAGCTCAACTCTTGATTTCCCCCCTTGCTTTATTTTTGCTAATTTTGTGCTGGGCCCCACATTGCCCCAAAGAAGGCTGCAGGGCAGCCTTGCCCATCTGCATCAGCAGATACTCCTCCCAACCACCACCTTTGTGGTGGTTTTCTGACCACCCAGTGGGTCTCACAGCCCCCCACCTTGCATCCTTCAACCCCCCTCCTACCAGGGTCCATGTTTTGACCCTTGGTTTGACCTCAAACCCCCTGGGCCCCACTTGAATTCATCTCATATTTCTGTCCCAGTTTCTGAGTTCTAGTAAGATTACATGTGCTTAATTTGTGCTTATGGGCTTATTCCTTGAGCTTATTTGTGGAACTTTTGATTAAACATGTCCAAGTAACTCATTTGTATCAGATTTTACCATTGTGGGTCCCACTTTAAGCCATTTAGCTTATTTTCCCATTTGGTCAACCATAGTCAACTGCCATGGTTAATAAGCTCTCCACAGCTCATTTTTGAGTTGTAAAACTTTTGTTTTTACAAAAGTTTGTTATTTTTAGGTGTAAATCAAGTTTCAAAAAGAAAAATCCAAAAAATTTAATTTAAAATTAAGTGATAGTTTCTATTTAATGTAATTTAATTTTAATTTTCATTTTTAAATTTTTATTAAGTACTTTTCATTTTTATATTTTTATTAATTATATCTTATATTAAAGTATTTATAATAATTTTTTTCAGGTTTTTATTTTGTCATTTAGTATTTATTAGATTTAATCTTAGTTTTATTTATAATTAATTAATAATTAGTTTAAAATAGCATAATTAGTTTCTATTAAGTAAAACCTTGTTTTTATATTTTTTATAGCTTTTATATGTTATAAAGTAATTTTAGAAATTTTATTAGAATTTTTACTGTTCATTTAGTATTTTTCTTAATTTAAAATAGTTAATTAGTTAATTAGTAATTAATTAATATAAAATTCACAAAAAGACAAAAACACTTATTTTTATTTTTAAAACTTATTTTTAGTTATTGTATAATTTTAGAAATTTTATTTTCATTTTTCTAGTATTTAATTAGTATTAAATTATATTTAATTGTTTTAGATATTAATAATTAGTAATAATTAGTATTTAATTAATATTAAATAATTAATTAGGGTTAAAATTTATTTTAATTTTCTAAAAATTTTCTTTTACCTTATAGTTTGTAAAAAAGTCATTTTCACCCCCTGGGTGTTTTCAGATTTCCGTTTTTACTTTTTATTTCGTACGCTTACGTTTTATTTAAACGTGAACGTACGCGTTTTAAGTTTTAAACGTTTCTGGTTTTCCTGACTTTCCAGTATTGTTAATATAGTGTATTTAAGCTGTTTTCTTTCATATTCCAGTAGTGTAATCATCACAACTCACTTTAAACCTTTCCTTGTCCAAATTCACCCGATCACAAACCCGTTTTAATACCATCCACACCTCGTCGGGACATAACGACCCGGGGAAACCCTATACTTCCACGGAGATTGACCTAGGCTATTTGACTTTATTGACCATTATTTGGTCAATATAAGTTAGGAGGTTCGGGTTCAATCAGGGAGCATTTAATGCTCAGTGGTGTTTGGTGAGAGAGATATGGGGGCCCAAGGAGTGGATGCCAGTTGTGTAAGTGACACATATTCCTATATTTAATAGGATTCAGTTACCTACCTGGGACATTAACTAACTAAATACTTAGAGCATTTAGTTAGGGTATTCAATGCCAGTTTTCATCCTGAGCCCCCTAAATGAATTATCATTCAAAAAAATTTCAGGAAGGGTGTGATCAGGTACCTAGAGAATTTACAACATGTTGGAATACTTTTGATTAGTTCCCTGATTCTATGTCCAACATGCCCAGTTCAACTTTCAATCTTGTAAAAGTGGGTTCATCCAAAGGTTTAGTGAAGATATCAGCTAGCTGATACTCAGTGGGGATGAAATGTAGTTCAATTTCTCCATTAGAGATATGGTCCCTGATGAAGTGGTATCAGATGTCAATGTGTTTGGTTCTTTGATGAAGTACCGGATTGTTTGAGATGGCTATTGCACTTGTATTATCACAAAAGATAGGTACCATCTTATACTGAATGCCATAGTCACTCAGTTGGCTCTTCATCCATAGTACATTTGCACAACATCCTGCAGCAGCCATATATTCAGCTTCAGCTGAGGACATGGCCACTGACTGTTGTTTCTTTGTACTCCAACACACAAGTTTACCACCAAGAAATTGGCAGGATCCTGAAGTACTTTTCCTATCCATGTTACATCCTGCATAATCAGAGTCAGTGTACCCTTTGAGATCAAATCCTGGACATTTTGGGTAATACAAACCAAGGTTTGGAGTACCCTTTAGGTACCTGATGATTCTCTTGACAGCAGTGAGATGTGATTCTTTAGGGTCAGCCTGGTATCTGGCACACAGGCAGACTGAGAATTGGATAGCAGGCCTTGAGGCAAGTAAGTACATCAGGGAGCCAATCATTCCTTTGTATTGGGTTTGATTCACTGATTTTCCAATGAAATCAGGGCCAAGGTTGTTTGGAGGAACCATAGGAGTTTTTACTGAAGAGCAGTCAGTGAGCTCATACTTCTTCAGTAGGTTCCTGAGGTATTTTTCTTGGCAGATGGATATTCCTTTATCAGTTTGTTTAATTTCGAGTCCAAGAAAGTTTGTGAGTTCACCCATCATGCTTATTTCAAACTTTGTGGTCATCAGTTTCTCAAACTGTTTGCAAAGTTTGTAACTTGTTGAGCCAAAGATGATATCATCAACATATACTTGGACAAGAATGACATCATCCTTTGTTCTGTAGATGAACAGTGTGTTGTCAATTCTTCCTCTGACAAACTTGTTTTGGATCAGGAAGGCTGAAAGAGTTTCATACCATGCCCTGGGTGCTTGTTTCAGTCAATAAAGGGCTTTGTTAAGCTTGTAGACATGGTTGGGGTATTCACTACTTTCGAAACCAGGAGGCTGTTGCACATAAACATCTTCTTTGATGTTACCATTCAGGAATGCACTTTTAACATCCATTTGGTAGACTTTAATGTTCATGTAAGTTGCATAGACAAGGAAGATCCTGGTGGCTTCCATTCTTGCAACAGGTGCAAAGGTTTCCTCATAGTCTATACCTTCCTGTTGATTATATCCTTTGGCAACCAGTCTTGCTTTGTTTTTAATGACTGTGCCATTCTCATCAGTCTTGTTCTTAAAGACCCATTTCATACCAATGATTAAAACACCCTGGGGGCATTCAACAAGGGTCATGACATCATTTCTGTCAAATTGTTCCAGTTCATCTCTCATGGCCTGAACCCAACTTTCATAAGTCAGGGCTTCTTTCACATTTTTAGGCTCAATTTCTGAGAGATAGTCAGCATAAAGACATATATTGGCAGTGGCGGCCTTGAGTTTAGCAGCCTTGCTTCTTGTGCGCATGCCTTCTGTGGGTTCACCAATGATGTTCACAAGCTCAATGATTTTGGATCTAGTCCAGCTATCCTGAGGTTTGGGATAAGAGTTTAAGCTTGAAGGAGCCTGAATAGGTTCAGACTCAGGAACGTGTGGTACCTCATCAATATGTGCTTCAGTGACTACTGTAGGAACAATTTGTTCTAAAGGTTCCTGAACAATTTGTTCAGTGGTGTCAGTCTCATTTGAGACAGGCTGAGTTTCAATGAACTCACTGATAGGCAGTTGGGGTAGGTTGTGAGGGATGATGTAATAGGAGACATCAGCATCAGCTTGGTATTGGGTTGAGGGATTGTTCACAGGATGATACTCATCAGGAGGATATCTTGATGAGTCATCAATACCAATTTCTTCTACTGAGGAATTTGAGAACCTGATGGATTCAGTGCTCTCATCAATAGTAATGTGATAAGTTTCCTCAGTTTGTTGTCTCCTTATGTTGAACACCCTGAAGGCTTTAGAAACCAGGGAATATCCCAGGAAGTATCCATCATCAGCTTTGGCATCAAATTTACCCAAGTGATCCTTGTGATTATGTATAAACATAGGACACCCAAATACATGAAAGTAGCTGATGTCAGGAATCCTTCCTTTGAATATTTCATAAGGAGTCTTGTCATGCCTTTTCACAATGATTGACCTATTTTGAGTGTAGCAGGCTATTTTAACTACCTCAGTCCAAAAATGTTTTGAGAGGACTGAGCCATTTAACATTGTTCTTGCTGCCTCAATGAGTGTTCTATTTCTCCTTTCAGCTACTCCATTTTGTTCAGGAGTATAGGGAGAAGTGAAATTTTGAGAAATTCCTTTCTCATCACAAAAACACTCAAGGTCTTGGTTTTTGAATTTAGTGCCATTGTCAGTCCTGATCTGTTTAACTTTGACATCATTTTGATTTTCAATGTTCCTGACAAATGACATGATGGTATCAGCTGCCTGACTCTTCTTGGTCAGGAAGTAAACCCAAGTGTATCTTGAGTATTCATCCACAATGACCAGAGTATACTTCTCATGGTGAATGGACATTGGACTGACAGGTCCAAAAAGGTCCATATAAAGAAGATGTAGGCAGCTTTTAATGGAAAAGGTTTGTTTGGTTTTGAATGATGCCCTGTGGTGTTTTCCTTTTTCACAAGCAGAACAAGGCTTGTCTTTGGTATACACCAGGGATGGAAGGCCTAGAACTTTATTCTGTTTGGCCAGGTTGTTGATGCTCTTAAAGTTGAGATGAGAGAGTCTCCTATGCCATAGCCAGTTGATTGTCTCACTTGCCTTTGAGAATAGACAAGTCCCATTCTGAGTCAGGGATGACATGTCAAGGACATATACATCATCCCTTCTAGGGGCAATCAACACAACTTCTTTATTGGCATTAAAGATGGTCCCTCTCTTGTCATCAAACTGAACTATGTATTTGGGATCACATAGTTGGGAAACACTTATCAGGTTGTACTTGAGACCATTAACATAAGCTATTCTTGTAAAAACTATACCATTGCATTTTACTGAACCATAACCTTCAGTGGGAGCTGATGAGTTATCACCAAATACTACTCTAGGTCCTTGTTCTTCCACATATTTATACAGAAAACTTTTCACACTAGTCATGCTTCTGGAGCATCCACTGTCTAGATGCCAAGTAGGATCCTTGATGTGTTTTTGCACAAACAGTAAACTGGGTTAGTTTTTCTTGTTGACCCACTTTCTAGTAGGCTTGGTCCTCAGGGACCTTTTGAACTCAGTTAGTGAATCATGGTCTGAAGTTGTGTGACCTGAGCTTCCACATGTTTTACATTTTGTGGAGGTTGATGCCTCAGGTGACTGAGAAGTGTTGGTCTGGTATTTCCTACTAGACTGAATAACTTTGCCATGTCCCCTGGTTTCATGGGAGGGATCTCCACAGATGTCACAGCAATCTTTCATCATACAATCATCAGGAAGATGATCATTGAAACCACAATGAGGACATGGTGAGAAAGGCTTAGCCTTCAGTCTTTGTTTGGAAGGTGTGGCATACTGATAGCCTTGGTTTTTGTATAGAACCCTTGCTTTTAAAGAAGCAGTGTGGGGGATGTGATCACAAGTTCTGTGGTCCTCTTGTTTGCATATCATACAAAACAGGACTCTGTAGCATTTATCAGTGCTGTGATTTGGATAATTGCACAGTTCACATCTCCCTGAGGGTTTGGGTGTGGTTTTAGGTTTGGAAGAACCTGAGGATACTGAGGGCTTTGTAGATTTTGAGTCAGAGTTTTTCTCAGTAGACTCGATTTTCTCACTCAGCATCTTAACAAGTTCAGTAAGCTGATCAACTTTTGAATCAGTGCTTTCATGCTTCACTTCAGTGGGTACTGAAGGTTTTTGGTGTTCAGTGGGTGCAGGAGTAGGTCTTTTCAGAATAGTCTTTCCTAACCCTGATTTCTCTTTGGGAGAATGTGGTTGATAGACTAATGGTGCAAGGTCAGAATTGGGTTTCGCTCCCTGAAGTTGTTTCAGTGGAGGGAGTGGTGAATCAGAGTTAGACTCAGTGATGGACTCAGTAGGACTAAGTTCATCAGTGACTCCTAGAAGCTCCTTGATAGCTTGACTTTCAGGCTCCAAGATTCTTCCAGTATTAAAATTTGGCATTTTACTGTCAGGATTGTTTCTTTCAATCTAATCACTGGGTTTGGGAGCAAGTTCTTTGCTAGAGAGTATGTTGGTTAATAGAAAAGTTGTAGAATGGCTACTCTCCCCAGAAACATCAGTGAGTTGATCATCACCCAGACCTGCCTTTTTGGGGCTGGGTGTGAGACTCAGTGTTTCATAAAGTTTGGGGTTTTTCTGAGTCCATTTCCAAATAATTTCCTTTTCTTTCTTAATTTCTTTCTGAAGAGCTTGATTTTGTTTTACAAGTTCGGAGTTTTGAATTTGAAGTGTAACACTTTCAAGCTTGGCTTGTTTTAAAGCAAGTAATTCATCTCTACAATAATTTAATTCAAAACTCAGTTTGTTAAATTCTGAAAACAAATTAAGTCTTTGCTCTTCAACATACTTAAGATCAACACTAATATAATCTAAGTAAGATTTCCAATCATCATTATAATCCATAGAAAGTAAAAGATTTACCTTCCTCATAGTGATGTTAACCCATTCACCATTTCTTGCATGACTTTTCCCCACAACAAGCTTGTTGTCATCTGATAGAGCCATCAGGGCACTGATGTGAACTTCATCATCATCAGAGGACACTTCAACCTCATCCCAGTCAAATGTTTCAGCAACAAGCCCTTTGTTCTTGGCTTTAGTAGGCTTTGGAGCCTGAGGAGGCTGAGAGACTGTTGAGGATGATTCAAGAAGGGCAAGTTTAGCTTTTGCCTTTCTGTACTTGGCTTCAAAGTCAATTTGAGGGACTTTTTCAAATCTTTGACTAGACTGAAGCATTTTTGGTTGAAATTTGTTGGGGCCTGAAAAAGAGTTATTTCCTGAAAATTTGAAGGATGGTTCTGAGGTTGTTTTTGAAAAACAATCTTTAGCAAAATGTCTCATTTTACCACATTTGAAACATTCAGTATTATCATTTGCTTTTGAAGGGAATTTGTTTTTCTTAAAAAATCTTTTTGAATTAGCAAGGAGTGCTCTTTCATGAAATTCAATTTGAAGATCATTCAGGTACTCCTCACTGGTTCTTAGGTCAACCTCATCATCAGAACCATCCTGAAAATCCTGGACAACACCTTTAGAATAGAAAGCAGTTGATATGGGTGAAATTGTCAAGGCCTTTTTTGGTCTCATGAGCTTTACCAGGGTATCTCCTGGTGATAAGATTGTCTTCATAGACAAACTTCCCATAGATGGCAGGGAGCTCAAGGTTCTGAATGTGGTTTGCATTTCTCAATCCCTGAGAGAAGTTTAACCACTTCTCAGGGAGACTGTTGACAAAACCAACATTGATCTCATGTTTTGACAGTATAACACCATCATTGGTCAGCTCATTCAGGAGGGTCTTATACCGAGTATAAGTCTCAGAGAGACTTTCAGAATCCTTGGCCCTGAAGGTATTGAATTCAAGTTTCAGGTCCATGATTCTGTTCTCTTTGGTATCAGAACGCCCTTCATAGCTATGAACCAAGTCAGTCCATGTCTGCTGGGCAGTGGGACAGTTGATAACTGATTCCATTATATCATCAGGAAGGCATGATATAATGATGCTTTTCAGGCGCTGGTCTTGATTGACCACCCTCCTTTCATCTGGGGTCTACTGAGCTTCAGGTTTATTTAAACCTTAGGCAGTTCTTGGGACATATGGACCATCATTAATCAACTTAATGTAATATGGTTCCATCCCAGTTAAGTAGCAAAGCATTCGCTTTTTTCACTTATTAAATTTGCCAACTTCAAGTCGAGGGTCAGTTGTTGAATAACTTCCACCCTTTTTGTCGACAAGTTGGGGAACATCTATGTCTGTCATAGTGGGATCTAGATTTTAAAAACTTGAGCACTCTTAAGTTTTGAAAAGAGGTTTAAGTTTTACAAATCAGAGGCTCTGATACCACTTGTTGGTCCCTTTTACTTGGTTAACTATAACTACAAAGCTAAAGTAACCAAGTTCTATGACATTTAGACAAAGATGTATAGAAGATTAACAATAAAGTAACGTAAATATAAGAGAAAATATTTTCCAACGTTTAATTCTTTATTAGAAGTTAATAAAATAGAATCGTACCCAAGTATTTGCAGAATAACACTTGGGATTGAAAACGACAAGTATGGTATGGACTCCTCACTAAATTCAATCTATGTTGATTGACAACTTTCAGAACCCACTGAGCTATCTCAGGGGTTGTGTTGTTCTTTGGAGGAGTAAAAGTGGTTTGTGAATGCTTTGCATTAATTGCACAAACTTGTCAACTTTTACTCCTCTCTTATGCTTCCTATTTATACACAAGTATAGAACAACTAGTTATACATTGGACATAAAGCTTCCCTAACAATATCTTGAAAGATATTATTCTTCTGGCAAGGAACCTTCATTGAGTTAAGTCCAAAAGACACTTTCTGATGACAGAATGGTTTTAACCATTTTGGAAAAGTTTGACATTAAAGTGATAAAACACTTTAATAATGCAGCTCAGACTTTCCCGCCCAGTCCCGCCTAAACTTCAGTCTTCTTGTCATCAGTCTTCAGTACTATGAAGTTGTTGAGGAGTCATGAGATTCAGTGAGTTATTGTCAACCTCACTGACCCCATCACCTTCTTCTTGGCTTAGATCACACTTCACTGAGTTCCACCTCACTGAATGGAGAACCTTTCTTCTTAGGCTCGGTCTTAGTATCCTGAAGGTGACTCACTGAGTTACTGTTCACTCAGTGACTTGTTTGCACTTAGGGGATTTAACGTTCAAATCCTTGTTAGAGAAAGATTTGGGAATTCAGTGACCCAACAGACCTAAGTGCAACTATGCTAAAGATATACCCGTTAGGGTTGTCTCATTGCTCATATGTCTTTCTAGCCGTTTCCTTGTCTTCTCCCTGGTAACGTCTCTTGCTTGGTTGTTGGCTATATATCTGCTACTCTCTCTCTCTCTCCTGATAATAACTTAGAAAACATTCTACTCTCTTGTACCCTATTGTTATATACTTGATTGAGATCAAGTACTTTGTATTTTCTGTTCGAGAACAGTTTGGATATTTGGTTTGTAAGCTTGTTTTCATTAATCTAAGTCTTCAAGAATCATTAGATTCTATTTTTCTACAGTTTTCATGTGGGTTAATTATTAGATAAGTTTTTGATAGTAAGCTTATTTCTATTGTTAACACAAAGCTTATTGGGACAATGTAAATGGCATATGCTAGCTTATAGAATGGGATGTTTTGAGACAAGAGATTGTTGCACATGCATGATGGGTTTCTGGTTTAGCTAGGTAAGTTTCATTTACCGGCTAAAGGTAACAATTTTTCGTACCACTTGATTTGTGAGGTGGGAACTGTTTCACATGTTTAGATCGAGCACGTTTTGAGAAGTCGAATAATTTACCTATTCATAAAAATATCTTTTGATTTACTGATATTATTTAACTCGTGCAGCTCATTCATAGTTTGGAGTACGTATTTCGTTCCTCTTGCATGACTCATGAGGGACAATGAAGTGAGTTGCTCAGGTGTTTGGCATTAAATTTAGGTTTTCTAATACCATTCATTGAATTATTTCTCTCATTTTTCAGTATGCTCTCTTGTGCTTTTGGAATTGCCTTATGATATTTTTCAATTTAGGTTTTCAAAATCACGGATAAAGTGTCAATCTTGAGTCTTACATTGTTTTGCAACACTAATGAATCTTGACTTGGCCTGACAATAATCCAGAGTAGAATTTCAAAAGAATATACAAAATCGTAAAATCAACCACAAAATCGTAAAATCAATATACATAGACAATAACATTGGATTTACATAGACAATAACATTGGATTTACAACAACAACCACAAAATCGTAAAATCAATAGTTGCACAAATATTACTCGAGATCAAGTGTAGCATGACGCTTCTTTATTCACTCCTTGATTGCAAGAATACACTCTCTATTAAGACTAAAATTAACTCAGATTACTCATAGATTAGAATACTTGATTACAACATTTATACATGTATAGAAGTATGATTATAAGCTCATCAACAAGTCCATGAAAGATCAATTTGCACAGACCGTCCAATTGGATGGAATTCTATTTGAACTCAAGGGTGGTATATTGCGGACATTGATGTCAAGTGGAAGCATACGGTACTCAATGTCAAGATCTTTCAAAATCTTGATCAATTTCTCAACCAAAAGAGCTCTTCTTTTCCATCTTCCACCCATGTCCTGGAAATTTGATCGGTGTGTAAGCCATATTGATATTTTGAGCCGATTCATGTCCTCAACGTCCCTCACCACGATCATTGGCTCAGGCTGCCAGTGGTCGCTCTTGTTTTCAACATAGCTGCAACCAAGATGTCGAACTTATGTGATGATGAATATTTAGATTCGATAGTGTTTGGATATGAATAATTACACTAATTCAAGGCATAATCAAATTCATAAAAAATACATTACTTAATTACCTTGTTATTCTTTCCTTCATGTTAGCAATTTTTCCGGCAGGAGTTGATACATGGATGCAGAAATCGATGGCATCACCCATATCAGGACTACGCTGATAATTACCAATGGGCATAGTACACAAGACACTGTTTGGGTATGCTATCTTCTGATTATCATACCTTAAAAAGGTAGTTGTCAATATATTCATCTCCTCAACTATCATCTGTATACAATATAAAACCATCAAAAGTTAAAACTTACAGCCCAAAAATAGAAAACAAATACTACGCATAAGTTTCTGGTAATCTATTCAAAATCTCACCTGAACACCATCAATCTCACAACGATCACCAACATCAAATGGATGCATAACAAACAGGAAAATAATAGCCTCGAACAATGTTTTGCATGTGTTTCCAAACACGAATGCTACCAAAATTAGTTGCGAGCTTAGGAATATGAAGAAATGGGTTGTCGCTAGTTTTAGTATAAGAAGCCAAATGGTAACTATTATGATTGCCACAAAGATATTTAACATCTGATGGAGCTTGTCCACGGCTGTTTTTGTGTCGTTGAGGGATAATGCAAGAGCTCTACGTTCTCGAAACACATTAACCTAGCAAACAGGCGACAAAGTTTTAGATACACACTTTAGCTCAAGAGCTCTATGTTCACGAAAGACATTAACCCAGGAAACAAACACAAAAGCTAAATATCTTTGTTGATTATTTTAATTTTGTTGCATTCAACTAAATCATATCACTGTGTACTTTAGAGTTTCAAATTATTATCAGACTAGTCATTTTGATATCTTTGAAATGTTATAAGCATAGAGATGGATATATACAATAATATATATCCGCAAAACCTATGGGTTCACTAGAGAGACTTTGTTGATAAGAGCTTAAGAGTCCGAGAGTCTCGGTTCACTCCAGTTGGCGCCCCACTAGGCCAGGAGAGTTGCCCGGAGCTATTCCTTGTGGAGTGGACAATGGCTGGTGCCAAAAGGCACCCGCGGGTCAGGGTGTTCCCGCTAATCTACACCTTTTGTGGATATATACAATAATATTAAGAATTTACCTTTGTGCAAATATGATACTGTAGTATTAAGCTTTGTAAAGGATACATAAGATGTTAAACCATAATTAACTATATCACGCATTTTCATATAAATATTATATCCTTCACAAGCTGATTGTCACTTTTTTAGTCTGATGTACACTTTGTTTTTATATCTTTCAATCCGGTTTATTACATGTATTTTGTGTTGTTGTTTGTCAACCCTCCTATTAACAAGAGAGGTAAAACGGTTAGAAAAATACACACAATAGACCGAATTTAAAAATATGGCTATATAGAATTCGAAAAAAATAACAAGTTAGCTATATTTTTAATTAATTAATCCGTATAATAGTAACATATTAAAATAAATTGGTAATTCATAAATAACCGTACCACCCAGTGTTTTAAATCGCGTTTGCTGATCCCTTTGGTCGCACTTGCTTCATTAAAGAGTCGAGTTGTCCTCAAAGCTTCGTCATCGCGCAAAAAGCGCATCAAATCCTCAAGATAAATATATCTAACCAAAAGTCAAACAAACAAAATCACATACATATAGGTTCTTGTAACTAAATATAATAGGGAATCTAAAGACCATAAAAATGAAGCTTAATTACTTGGATCCTTGTTGTGCCACGTTGAAAAATATCTTTTTGGCTGCATATTTAGCCTGGTTTTCGCTCTTTATCTGTTTCGAATTCTCGTCATCATCACTATCACAATCACCATAACCATAACCCTTCATGTCTAGAAATTGTTCATCTGAGATAGTTAACATGCTCGTGTTTATAACATTCATCATCCTGTTCATATTCCAAGCAGAAATATTCTTCTGATTAAATCTATGCAAGTGATCAATGGTGATCCCGTTGACATGCTTTTTAGGAGGACTATTTGCTTCTTTTTTACCCATCAGGGGTGTACTAGGCCTCGATCTTCCAATACCTGTAAAACGCTTAACAATATTTTCATTAAGTTGATAATGTATATTCGCTCCATCACTTTGAAGCTTCTCAACCTCTTCCATCATCCAATCTTTCTCCTCCTGTTCCTTTTGAATTTCGATCACAGGCCGGCCAGAGAGTCTTTCTATCACATATTGGTTAAATAACGAGTCTTGAATTCGATCAAAAAACTTGCTGACATGGAAGTTCGAAGCAAGAACTTTAATAATTAAAGTTTTTAATAACCATACAAGAGTTCCCACCAAAAGACAAATCCAAATTCTGGAAACATAAGGTAGGACCTTTTTTTCGTATATGGTCCTTTCAACCTTTATGTCGAATATAATTTGCCAAGCTAATAAAACCAAACCCAACCAAATGCAATTTTGAACTGCACTTTTTAACCCGTAAACAAAGTAAAGAACGCGTTTTCTCAATAAAAAACTTCGTTCAGTAAAGAACACCAAGACTCGAATTCCCCATCCAGAAACTAATCTCCCACAAATGATAGCAAATATCATAACTTCCCATTTCCACCATTCAAGATCATATAATTTTTTTCTTTTTAGTTTCGGTGTCACAAGTGTGAAAATTAAAGCACTAATGATAAATATCAAACCAGTTAACTGAAGTAAAGTCCAGTTGTTATACCTTAGTTGCTTATACTCATCCGGCAGATCTTCAACCACTGAAAATTCATCTTCTTCAATATCACCAAAACCTTTCCCTTGTGTCTCATATTTCGGCGTATTATGAGATGGCTTAATGTGTATTTCATGTTGATCCATTAACCTTGATTTTGTTTTCATCCTCATTAAAGTTGATTTTTGCTTAAAATGAGAATTTGGAGAACAAACCACGACATGTTCCCCACTACGACCAAAGCCACTGCTACGAGCAGTTGCATTGGATCGTCGTGGTTCACTAGTTACTTCATCCAATGAAACCCTAATTTCTTTTGGAGTTACTTGTCCGTGGTTATTAGGACTTTCTTGAAACCGTGTACCGAGCATTGTGGGATCCGACATGGCTGTACGTGGTTGTTTAGTGATATGATGCTAGGAAAATTGGAAGTGATTAAATTTGATTTCAGGATAAACAAATATTGGGTTGAGATCAAACAATGGTTTTTGTGTAAACTTAACAAAGGAGGGATGATTGTTTAATATGTAAAAGCAGAAGGCATTTGACAGTTTTTATAAGGGACGAAGAGTGTTTTTAAAGAATGAAACTGATAAAGATGTGGACGTACATGGCGGGGAAGGAAAGTCCAAACTACAGTATATACTATTAGCTTTTGCCTTTGTCATGTTAATGCAATATTTTTATGAAATTTTATTTAGGGTAAGAGTTATAAATACTCATTTTGCTTTCTTCACTTTTTTTAATTTCATTCTACTTAACAAATTTTCACGTCGGTAATCATTATGCATAATCAAATCTTTCTCTTTAATTTGAAATGACTTAAATGCCCTTATGTCTTCATCCTCAAGCCATTGATTTTTCGGCCATACTTTTTAGTGCTTAGCTTTTAATTCCAAAACTGAAACGTTATATCTTGCCACATTAAAATTATATCAAGTGAAAATCAATGATTCAGAACTTAGAGTAGTTGCTATCTTCTATGTGATTTTGTTTGTTGTCTTGGTAAGTCACTGCATTTATACTGACAAAAAACGATTACGTCATATTATATCAAGTGAAAATAAATTTGTGACATTTTAGAACTTTTTTGGCTTAGTTATGATCCATGTTGCGTGACTTGTATGAGTTTTATCTTATCTTATATATGTTAGTGGACGATGTATTCGTGGGATGCTGTGCAAGTCGACATGCTGCCAGGATGCACTAAAAATCATAAAAGATTGCTACACTCTTTTTTCAAGTGAAGCAACAACTGAAACAACTGGAGGTTTGGATCTTCAAACCGTGTCGACAAGAAAAAGCACAAGCTTGGATCAAGAAGGGACAGTCGTGCGGCCGACATTACAGTAAAGTACTTGGAACATGTAGTGGAACACACTCATGATTGGAAATAGTTTGGATATGCACCACTCTGTTTAGCCTTCTAGTATTTAAACGCTTTATTGTCTATTTATTTGTCATGGATTTCATCTATTTATTTGGCCAGAAGGAATATATGTAGAAGATGAAGATGTTGGAAACGACAAAAATACCACTAACAAACTGTTTTAGTTATGTATGAGAATTTAACAAACCGTTTTAGTTATGTATTATGAGAATTTATTAAGTAGAGAAAGCATAATGAGTTTCAATATTAATTACATAGAGTATTTATATCTTTTAGCTTTTTATTTATTTATGCTCAAATATCTATTTATTATCAAAATGCCTATCCCACTTTCGCTTTTTATGCCTCAAATAAATTATTTATATGTTGTACGGAGTATTCAAAATTAACATAATACCATAAACCTATTTTTACAAATAGATGAATACCCGCACAAAGCAACAGTGTATAGCGGTAAATAATTATACTTCTGAACTTGTGCTTCTAATGTGACCCTTGATGCAACGTACACTTACAGCACTACAACATTGACCACTTTCGGAGTGGACTTTTTGAGGCTTTCGGCGGGGACATCTCCTCGCCAATAACCTTCGGCGGGGACATGTCACCGCCTAAAGCCCGCCACCAATACCCCCTCGCTGATACCTGTCGGCGAGGATGGTGGCAACTTTTTGGCAGGGACTTGTGGGTCCCACAGCATTTTGGCATAGTCAAACAATGCCAGCGTGACACCACTTTCGACGGGGACATGTCACTGCCAAAAGTTATACACTGATGTAATTCGTGAGTTAAACACTTATTTTATTAATTAATCACACCTTTTTGTGGGGATGTGTCCTCGCCAAAAGCGTTATCCACAGTAAAGTGTAAATCTTTTGGCGGTGACATGTCAACGCTAGAAGGTGTAACCCAAGTAAGATGCCGAACTTTTGGCAGGGACACATTCCCACCAAAAGTATTAACCATATTATACGTGCTTAGTTTTTGGTGGGAACATGTCCCCGCCAAAAGAGGCTGACCCATTTTGCAGCATATTGCTGCAAAATGGGTAATTTTCAGATTTTTTTAGGAATTTTTCCAGAAAAAATCTAAACAATAACATGTAACCTGTCATATGCTGCACTAGTATATATACCATAAACTGCTACAACATCGCCACATCTCTAAACATAATATCATATATTACCAAAACGCTACAATATCGCCAAAACAGTTCAAAAACCGTGATCACATGATTATCCGCAAATGGTTCTACAAAAGTATACTTAACCTAGTCATCTGCAAATGGTCCAAAACAATACGTGTAATCCATTTAGTGGGAATCCTAACACATAATCTAAATAAACACATAATAATCCATCAAATATCTATAAATTTGTCCATAACCACTACAACGACATATAAACCGACCCAAACAACCCATACGCTACTCCTGAGTTCCCCCACTGCCCCCACCACCCTCCTGGGTACCTGTAGACTCACCTTGTGAAGCCTCCCGTGATCCCGATGTCCCTGCATAAGTCGCTAGCTGCTCGGGGAAACCCGGCTGACTCCTTGCCCACGGCAACAACACACCAAGCTATGTCATTTGTATGGAGAGCTCCTGGGACTGCTTCTGAACGGTTTCCTGGTGAGAGGAAGAGGAGGCTTGCTTACGGGTTCTCTCGGCGCTGAGGGTCGTCTGAACACCACCTCCGGCTAACACTCGACCTATGCCAGGAACGTGACCTCGCTGCTTACCACCGGTCACGTGACGCATAATATCGATGTCAGACATAGTCGTCCCAGCGGAGGTGCTCTCTGTCCGCATCCGTATCATCTGATTTTGTTTAGTTAAAAAAACAAGAAAAGTAATATATAAGTCGTGATTTATTATATTACATTAATGTGCATGAGTTTTTAGAAATAAATTATACTTACCTATCTATCCTCGGACACTTCAGACTCCAAGACGTCGCCTCTCGTATGGTTGTGTCTGTAAAGCGCGATCAAGTCACTATCATCCATATCTTCGGTGGGTTGATTCAACTGTTTATAAATAAAATCAATAACGATTCACCCAACACTATATATATAAATGAAATGATTAAAAAAATGTCTTACGAAGTTATCGCGTATAACAGCCAAGGAATGTGACCCATGAAGACTAGCACTCGGATTCTTCCTATTATTATTATTATTATTATTATTATTATTATTATTATTATTATTATTATTATTATTATTATTATTATTATTATTATTATTAATAATAATAATAATAATAATAATAATAATAATAATAATAATAATAATAATAATAATAATAATAATAATGTGGAAAACTAGAAGGGGGGTTGAATAGTTTTGCGTCTTTTTCATTTAATAAAAGTTTGCTTTCAAAGAATTAATGGTAATGGTAAAAACCTTTGAAGCTAAAGTATAGATATAAATTAATTTACGTATATCACATAGATACTACTTATTTAAAGTGTTGAATAGAAATTATAATTTCATATATCTCACTTAATTATAAGTAAGTATTTATATATGTATATGTGTTTTAATAATTGTATATACTTATATTTTACTAATGTATAATTAAGGTTTTAAATGGAACCTAGTTTGATCTTTATGTGAAATCAATATATGCACAACACACAATAATAATAATGTACGAGAAGCAAGTAAGTAAACAAGTAAAGAATGAGAGATGGAAAGATCAAACCGAGAGACAAAGGATTTATAGTGGTTCGGCTACAAGGACACCTTCCTTGCCCTACTCCACTCCCCGAGCACCGAACTCGAGAGTTTTCTTCACTAAGTCAATAACCTCCCTTATGGCGGAGAAAACCGTGCACACCAAAAGCTTACACCAATTAACGATACAAAGCAAAATGTCAAGTTCTAATCGTAGCTAGAACCAATCTCACACCAAATATCACACCACAACTTCTTCACACCTTTTACTTCTTCAATACTTCTTCACACCACAAGTATCTTCACGCCTTCATAAAATACTTCACGACTTCAATGTCTTGCAACTTCACAACTTCAAAGCACCAATGTCTTCACAACTTCAAACCAATAATATCTTTGCACCTTCAAGCCACTAGAGTCTTTACAACTTTAATCTACTAATGTCTTCTAGTCTTCTCCACTTGGAAGCTTCAATTTCTTCACTACTAGTCACTATTGCTACTCTCTCCTATCTTCACTACTATCCAACACTACTTCTTCACTTCAAGTTTCACTTCACACTTACAACAATTCTAGATTCTACAACTAAATCTAGCTAACTAATACATACACCTTATTCACCAAAATATGAAAGATCAACAAGATGAAACAAACAAGCAACTTAGATAGCAAGATGATACTAAGTTGTAATACTTCTAATAGAAGTATTCTTCTCTTTGTACTTGAGTGTTGAGGCTTGAATCACTTTGAAACAAAGATCAAAGTATGTAAGATCAAAGGATTTTTAGAGGATGGAAAAGGATGTTTAGATCAGAAAGTTTATAGTGCAAAAAGGTGAGAAAAATATGTGAAATGATCCAATATTTATAGGGCCAGAAAATAATTTTCTGGAGCGTGCCGGTCCCGTTAATGATTAAGGGGGCCACCTAGTAAAATTAAGGGGGCCGCCCACCTGAACGTTGGATTTTCTTGTCCTTTTGCGAGGGAAATTTTTCTGGATTAGATTTGCCATTTTTGGTTGAAAATTTGAATTCACAAATTTGTAATGAATTAAACATATTCTTTTAATTCCAAAAATGTTTTACAAAAGATATCAAATGTTTTGTGACATTTTATAAATATCTAGTGATTAACAAAAGTGTTCCTTTGATCTTGTAATACATTAGACACTTTGTTTATTCATACCTTAAGTGATTAAATGGTAAAGATGAATATTTACTACTAAATACTTGTTTATGTCATAATCTTTGGGTTTGATGAGTTTTCGTTTTGTGATTATCAAAACATAGAGATATCGAAAGATATGAATAACGTTTTTAGTCATTTATTTATATCAACAATCTCCCCCTTTTTGATGATTACAAAACCTAAACTCATTAAATCCAAAAATTAATTTTTAGACAAGTATTTAGTGAGTTTATATTCACTTTTCCCCCTTTTTCTAAAATCAAAAAGGTTTAAGCCAATAGAAGGAAAGCTCCTCCTTGATGTATGCTCCCCCTCGTTTGAGGACACCAAGGGTTCGAGAATTGGAATTCTTGCAAGAAAAATATTAGAAGCACAAGCATGGCACAAGCAAACACATATATCATAATACCAACAAATAATAAGCATGGCAAAAGATAATTAAGAACACATATTAAGTCATTCATTGATAGAAAATGGTTATGTCAACCCATAATCATTGTTACAAAATCCATAAATATAGAATACTAAATTAAGTGGAGTATCCTATTGTGCCAATCAAGGAGTGTCACCAAACTTTCTTGAATCCCAAAATGGTTGAAGAGAGTTATTTGAAAATGAGAAACATACGCATATAAAATGCTTGGTGGTTTAGTGGAGATAAACTTTTGGTTGCATGGATGTTGGTGAGTTTGGAGATGTGGAACTTGTAGGTGGTGGATTAGAAGTAGGATTTGTTGATTGAGGGTTTTGATGTTGTTCAAGTGATGGTGTTTGTTGAGATCTTGTAAGAAGATACTCAATCCAAGTGAAGTGCTCATTTAAAGCAATGGTTTGTTGTTGAAAGGAAGATGCAACAAGGGCAATTGTTAACATGCTTCTCAATTTGGTTGATGTTGTGTTGTGATGATGGTGAGCTTGATTGGGGTGGATCCAAATTGCGTTGAGCATGCTCATCATAAGAAGAAGCATTAATGAAGGTATGAGTGGAAGATAGGTTGTGAGATGACTCATTAGAGTGGGTTTGAGGTTTAGTTGTTGGTTGATTTGGAACAACATCACTTGAGTTATGACAAGAATCAAGTTTCCTCCTCCAAACGGGTTTGACGGAGATCCTTGCGGTTCTTGAAATCTTTGGGTTTTGGTTGTTGGGAGATGACATGTTAGGGTGTGATGGCATTAATGATGGGAAGAGGGTATTTATAGTGTATGAGAAATGTGGTTTAGGAAGGAAAATTTGAGGGATAGTATGGGACAAAATATGTTTGTGAATTTTGGGAGGTATAGGTTAAAAAGGGTCAAAAAGTGATAAAGAAAACAGTATCCCCGACCATCAGATGGCCGGTCCCCTTAATCATTAAGGGGGCCGCCCATCTAGTGATTCCCAGAATGCCAGAAATGGGTTTTTGGCAGAAAACTTTCAAAAAGGTTGTGTTTTTGGATTTGGATTCAAGTAAGTTCAACTCTTTGAGGCAATATAGGGCATACTATTCATGAATGTAGAGAGTGATATAGAAATAATTAAATTAGGCACTTAATTTCTAATAATCATGCTATCTATTAATTTATCAATTAAGATATGCAACTAAGGAGGCAATAAGGCAAATAAGTTAAATGTGTAACTATATGAAGATGATAACATTCAGTCTAGAGCAAACATATAGATGATTGTTAACAAGTAACAAATATATGGATATGATTATATGGACTTCAAGACTTCTTACAAACAAGATCCATATGGGCAAGCCATGATTCTCATGAGATGATTTGATAAAATTGTGAATGTCATTTTCAATTGAAGTGTATGACACATGTGAGAAAAACAAATGTGTTTTAAGCAAAACGTTTTTAGTTTTATTCAAAAATGTTTTGAAGTAAATTCAAGTGTGCATTACAATAAAACAAATTGAATTTTGTTTCATAACATGTAATTAAAAATTTTCAATCTTGTTTTTGATTAAAATAAGGTTAAAAAAAAAATTTAGTTAAGCAAATTGTTTCAAGAAAGATAATATAGATATTTAAAAGATTTTCTTTCAAAAAGAGAGAAGTTTTAAAAATGATGTTTTGATCATGATAACAAGAAATTGCAAGTGAAGGATTTGAAATGGAAGCTTACCATGCTCAAGAGAATCAATTAAGCCCATTGTCACACATAATCATCTCTAATGACACCAAAAGAAGAGAGATGGTAGATATTTATGATCTAAATGCAATGAGATAGAAAGGAGAAAAGTAAATTATTCATGGATACAAGATAGACATGTGTATATATATATATATATATATATATATATATATATATATATATATATATATATATATATATATATATATATCTATATATATATATATATATATATATATATATGTATATATATATATATACAACAAACATCATAATATCAATGTTACTAACAAGTCTCAATTATAATGCATCTATTTATGCAACTAGTAAGATCATATAGCTTAAGTAGAAAGCATTCTACTATAGATCATAGAGGATTAAGAAAAATAATAATAGACTAAACAACGAGAAGGTTAATAATGCTAATATCATTCATGCATATATTAGTATTAATGATCTAAAAGCATGGCAACTTATAAGTTAAATCATATTCACATACTAATTAAAGCATTCTAAAACATAATGTAATATTGGCAAGTTTTTGAAAAGAAAACTTATCTCATGTCCAGCTTTTCTTTAAGAGTGGGCATGAGGGAAATGGAAGAAATCTTAAAAGTTTGTCCAAAACATGTCGAAGTAGCCAAGTAACATTCCAACGCAATAGAAATCAAGGGAGCTAGATCCGAGATGCTTAATCGATCACACCAATCATCACAAGTCGTGAAGGCAAATAAAAATTGTGCTTTAGAGGCTTCATCTTTAAATAGTAACGGACACACCATGATACCAATACTCCAAGAGTGAAGAATAGAATGCCGAGACAAGAAGATTCCCGCAACGACGTTATAGGCAAAACATTTGCAGAATGTGAAACAACGTGATAGAAACCAATAGCTGTCAAAGGTAATACAGCGAGATGAGTAAATCAACACGTAATAGACTCTTCGTTCGTTAATTACCTAAACATGATAAAAAGGCTTGGTACCCAGATTCTCATGGGTCCTAGTTGGTTAGATGAGAACATCCATTGCATTTGAATGCACATGGTGAGGATGTCGTCGATAAGTACAAGAATTCATCAATAGTTTTTTTTAATTAACAAACAATGACTTTCTTGACTAGAGTAATAAATAATGAGTGTTAATAGTATTAGTTCTAAATTTATTCACTAGGTTTAATAAATTTATTTGTTTTGATACATTTGTTGAAGGATCATTTACGATAAATCCTAAGCCGGTTTTATCATAAAATGACTTTTGAATGTTGAGAAGATATTTTAAAGATTTAGAACTATTTTCGAATTTTGCCAATGTTTTTTCTTTTTCATTTCCCATTTTAATTTCATGTTTGTAGTCTTGACATTTTTTACATTCAAGATCAATTTGAATATTACTTTTAAGTCTCGACATTTTATCTTCTAAAATTATTTCTTTTTCAAAGTTGTTTTCAGCGGATGTTGAAGATTCGTTTTTAAAAATAATTTTTGAGTCAATGTTGCAAAAATGTTTGAAGTTGTTTTACATTTTTGAAAATTCTAATATAAATTGATCATAGAAAAAATGTTTAGTTTTGGATTGTACCTTATTTGTAGTTGTACATTCTTCACATGCTATATGGTGATCAATTCCATTGTCCATGTCGCTCCATGTTTTGTTTGTAGTTTCGATTGGATCTAGAATCATGTAGTCCTTGCCATCAATACTTGTGTTCACATTTTTTTGAATTTTCTCATAAGCCGTATTATTATCGTCTTCTTTGCACTTGTTGCACCATGATTTATTCACGCTCTTTCTTCGGATTTGGCTCATGTATTCTTCGTTACAGATAACTTCAATGATCACATTTGAACTAGTAGTACATGTGTTTGTTTCAACTAAATATTTATTTACTAAATTTTCTAGATTAACTATTTCTTGTGCAATATCAAGTTTATCATCTTTGATTTTACATTTCTCTTGGTGAAACTTTAAAATACATTTCCAAATATCATTTGCCGTTTTACAACGAAATAATTTTTCATATTTAACTCTTGGTAGAGTTTTGAAAATAAGTAATTTGGCTTTAGTGTTTTTATCAATTTTGGTTTGAAGATTTTTATATTGATTTTCAAAATCCATTTTGGTTGGTTTAAGATCACCAACTGAAATGATATGCCAAAGATCAAGATCGATTGATTTCACATAATTTTCAAATTTGTTTTTCTATTCAAGAAAATGATCATTTTCAAATAATGGTGGTTGTTGTGTAAATTCCCCTTCTAAATATTTTTCAAATTCCATAGATCGTTACAAGTTTTAAAATACAATCTATTTTAAAAATCTTGCTAGACGTGGCTCTTGATACCAATTGTGGAAAACTAGAAGGGGGGGGGGGGGTTGAATAGTTTTGCATATTTTTCGTTTAATAAAAGTTTGCTTTCAAAGAATTAATGGTAATCGTAAAAACCTTTGAAGCTAAAGTATAGATACAAATTAATTTACCTATATCACATAGATACTACTTATTTAAAGTGTTGAATAGAAATTATAATTTCATATATCTCACTTAATTATAAGTAAGTATTTATATATGTATATGTGTTTTAATAATTGTATATACTTATATTTTACTAATGTATAATTAAGGTTTTAAATGGAACCTAGTTTGATCTTTATGTGAAATCAATATATGCACAACACACAATAATAATAATGTACGAGAAGCAAGTAAGTAAACAAGTAAAGAATGAGGGATGGAAAGATCAAACCGAGAGACAAAGGATTTATAGTGGTTCGGCTACAAGGACACCTTCCTTGCCCTACTCCACTCCCCGAGCACCGAACTCGAGAGTTTTCTTCACTAAGTCAATAACCTCCCTTATGGCGGAGAAAACCGTACACACCAAAAGCTTACACCAATTAACGACACAAAGCAAAATGTCGAGTTCTAATCGTAGCTAGAACCAATCTCACACCAAATATCACACCACAACTTCTTCACACCTTTTACTTCTTCAATACTTCTTCACACCACAAGTATCTTCACGCCTTCACAAAATACTTCACGACTTCAATGTCTTGCAACTTCGCAACTTCAAAGCACCAATGTCTTCACAACTTCAAACAAATAATATCTTTGCACCTTCAAGCCACTAGAGTCTTCACAACTTAAATCTATTAATGTCTTCTAGTCTTCTCCACTTGGAAGCTTCAATTTCTTCACTACTAGTCACTATTGCTACTCTCTCCTATCTTCACTACTATCCAACACTACTTCTTCACTTCAAGTTCCACTTCACACTTACCACAATTCTAGATTCTACAACTAAATCTAGCTAACTAATACATACACCTTATTCACCAAAATATGAAAGATCAACAAGATGAAACAAACAAACAACTTAGATAGCAAGAAGATAATAAGTTGTAATACTTCTAATAGAAGTATTCTTCTCTTTGCACTTGAGTGTTGAGGCATGAATCACTTTGAAACAAAGATCAAAGTATGTAAGATCAAAGGATTTTTAGAGGATGGAAAAGGATGTTTAGATCAGAAAGTTTATAGTGCAAAAAGGTGAGAAAAATATGTGAAATGATCCAATATTTATAGGGCCAGAAAATACTGTTCTGGAGCGTGCCGGTCCCCTTAATTAGTGGGCGGTCCCCTTAATGATTAAGGGGGCTGCCTAGTAAAATTAAGGGGGCCGCCCTCCTGAAGGTTGGATTTTCTTGTCCTTTTGTGAGGGAAATTTTTCTGGATTAGATTTGCCATTATTGGTTGAAAATTTGAATTCACAAATTTGTAATGAATTAAACATATTCTTTTAATTCCAAAAATGTTTTACAAAAGATATAAAATGTTTTGTGACATTTTATAAATATCTAGTGATTAACAAAAGTGTTCCTTCGATCTTGTAATACATTAGACACTTTGTTTATTCATACCTTAAGTGATTAAATGGTAAAGATGAGTATATACTACTAAACACTTGTTTATGTCATAATCTTTGGGTTTGATGAGTTTTCGTTTTGTGATTATCAAAACATAGAGATATCGAAAAATATGAATAATGTAACACCCCCAATTCATAGTTGCAGCAGAAATCGAACTGGGTGTTACTCGAAGGCACAATAGTCACAATAATAGAAAACGAACTCTAATTGAGTCGTTTTAAAAGATTTATCATTCAAATTATATAAATATCAGAGATTACAAAATGTGGTCCCAAATGGTTCCATGTTTACAATTTACATTAAATGAGTTTTTGAATGATAATAAAATTTATAGCCCTCTTGAGTATCCGTGCCATCCTTGATCGTCATGAACCTGAAATACGTGCTTGAGAGGTCAACACAAAGGTTGAGTGATATTCATAGAGTTTGTTTAATGTTTGAACAAAATGTATTGGTAGTTAAATCGTTGAACACAATAATCGTAGTGTGAGCTATAGACTCACACTCATAGTTAGAAAACAAAGATGGGCTACGTTGTTATATGCCCGGAAAGGTTATTAATTCACTAAGCTTATGACACCAAAACGTTAACGTGTACCAATATCGATCGGCAGATTTATCCCGGTAGGTACTTTGCCGTCATACCTAATGTCTCAAATATTTAATGTATTTGTTTGAACTTAGTCAAAACAAATGGGATTCGTCAATCCCAATAGGCCTATTCACAATATTCGCGCTTACTCGCAAGTAACCCTCTCAAGTGATTAAATGGTTCATAATAAGGGATCTTGGTTTGGCAAGGATGTTACTTAGTGATAATAAAACATAGTCGAATAGCATACAGTAGAAAGCATTGTGTTCGAGTAGAAAAATAATAGCATGTATTCCCCCCAAGGGTTTGTAAAATAGTTAAACAATAGAAAGTGGGGCTATGAACTCACCTTGAGTTGGATGATGTATAATGATAATGATGGATATGCCGTAAGAACTTCTACGAGTAACCTAGAATAATTGTTGCAACTTAGGTTTGGAATAATGTCTAAGGAAACATAAACATGCCAATATATGTCTTTCACTTAGTCCATGATGTGGTACAGTGTATAGTGTAAGTCTTTGAAAAGAAATGATTCATGAAACATGTATAGTTTATATATCGTTTGCTACCGTTCGGGCCGACATAATTCAGAAGTCATGTAGTAAACGTTCGAGGAGCCAGGACACTTTAATTCGTAAATCCACAACTCATCTCGACGTCTTACATAATGAACTCCTCACATGAGGCTCCCTCCTATTGTAGTAGTTGATAAAATATATATGTATATAAGTTTTGATCCGAAAAATTACATGTCCAAGTACTTGAATAAACTTAGGAAAGTTTATCTTTACATGAAGATTGTTATTAGGGTAAGTTTCTTATAACTTGTATGACAAATACTCGTAATATTTCATGGTTCTTTAGATGAAGTAGATCCAAATTGTATGTTCAAGTTATCGCCAATACTTTAGCTCATGTTTTCGCCTTGGTATGTATATATGGTCTTTAGCCATGGCTTTGCCATGACCTTTGGTCATTGTTCCATGGTCTTGAGACTCAACCTTGGCTCTAGCCATGGTTGTGGTCTTGATTCTAGGTCATAAGACCTCTTGGTCTTTATAAACCATAACCTTTATATAATGACTTTAGTCTAAAAATGGGCTGTTAAGAATTTGAAGGAAATATCACTCGAAAAGCGTTTTCAGGGCTCGAGCTTCTTCATTCCTGAATGAAAACGTCCTTCCGGACAACTTTCGTGTTTTAACTTTTTGATGAATTGGACCAGAAGGGTGACTTTCAAAATGGCAGAATGCAAAACAGTAGGTATCGGCAGTTTCGGCGTTTTAGTTTTGCTAACTTCAAATGGTCATAACTTTTGACTCGTATACTCGTTTTAGGTGGTTCAAATTGCTATGTTTTCCTTGTTAAGTCCTATTTAACAGTAAATAAGTGTCAAATATCATAGTTTTACTATTTTGGTCGTGGTTCTCCATAAAAGTCACTAGTTTACTTGTTTAAATAACATAAGTTAACAATCATATACAATAACTTGTTTTACTCATTTTTATACATCATGGACATGATAACAAGACAATATATAGCATGAATGATATGTAAATAACATGATAATGATATTTAAGCAAGGAAATGTATTATAGTTGGCTTACAACTTTGGCTTTCTACAAGAAAGATAAGTAACATGTAAGGTACGGACTTTGATAGACTTTAGCTTCAACCCACTTCACTTCAAGCAATCTTTCTACACTTGTATTCTTGAAAGAGAGATGATGAAATTTGAGGTGACTTGAGTGGATTCAAACTCAAGAGAATCACCAAAGTTTATAAGGTTTGGAAGTAGTTTGATGAATCAAAACCTAACTAGGGTTTATGTGTGGATATTGCATTTGATTTCTTGCACAAAACTTGAAGTAAACTAGCAAATGAGAGGGTGTTTGTGTTGTGAACGACTAGGAGGGATGGGGAGGGCTTATATATGAGTTTGAGGAGGTGCTAGGAAGGTGCTAGGAAGTTGCCTTAAGGAGGTGCAAGTATTTAGGATATTTTCCAACACTTGGAGACCAAGTTCTACACTTGTAACCAATCTAAGGCTAAATGCATGAGATTAAGCCACCTATGGGCTGAATCCCCCCCCCTAAGTCGGTTCATGAGGCTTGGGGAGCAAGAGTTGGCTTTTAGATGATATTATCCAAGTTATTGAGTTAGTTTTGGCTCGTAAAATGCTAACCGTAAATGGTTAAGCCACGAAACGCAAAACCGGGTATCGTAAAAATACGAAACTTGGAAGAATGGTTAAACTTGTCAAAATACTCCATAATAAAATATAAAATGAGTGGTAGGTTCCATTGGGGTGCTAAAACCCTGGTAAAACTGGAAACGCGGGTCTAAAACGCGTAATACGTAAAACGTACGAATATTGTGTAAAATTGAGAAAAGTAAAATGTTACTTTTCTAATATGATAAAAATGATTTAAAATGACTTATAATGTCTAGACTGGGCTCACTCTAGTGTCGGTTGGTATTAAATGTCTTTTAGACATAAAACCGTAAGCCTAAAAATCAAGGAATGACTTATAAAATCAAGGAATGATTTTTGGTCAAAGGAGGAGGGAAAAATATGTTGAATTTTTCTAATAAGTTGAAAACTCAAATCGTCTTAAAAACGCGGTGTAGGTATAGGCTAAGGTTACGGCTGAGTAAAAACGCTTAAAACTGAAAATTCCAGTTTTTCACGGCCGAGGCTTAATTTTGGTCATGTTTTTCACAGTCATGATTAATTCTCAAATAAATCATGAGTGTGTCAAACATTTTTCTGATGCGGGGTCACTTAACGCGGTCGAGTTTCGTTGTGCGTAGAAATTTTGAATGACGTTTTACCCTAAAACGTGTAATTCCTTATTAACTTTCACGAAAATGATCTGATGAGTGTCAAACTTTTAATTTGCCAAGGAAATGATTTATCACTAGAGGCCATGAAACAAAAATCAAATTTCGGGAAAAAATGAATAGTAAAATGAATAGTAAAAATGAATAGTGAAATTTTTCGGGAATAGAAGTTAACCTGAAAATGTGAATTGTTACTGTCTCTACCCCTTACGGGGAACTTCGTCCCGAAGTTCTATGTGTGTTATATGTTGGAGTGGTGTCGATGAAAAGGTGTGGTTACTTATGAGGACTAGAGTCTGGGATTACCGGTGATGTAATTTGATTTGTCATTTCAGTGTATGGCTTAGGATGAGGCTTACTTTTATGTAGGAAAGGTAGGGTAAGAGTGATTAATAGAGATTCATATAATAGTCGTATATCAAAGGAAATTGATATAGCAATCGAATATTAATAGGAATTGATATAGTAGTTGAATATTAAACAGAAATTGGGATAGTAGTTGCAATCATAGCCTAGTAGGTAATCTGTTGTTGTACCTAGTGTTTATTGACTTCATACTTATGTTATTTCGGATACAAATAAGCCCACTTGTTTATAATTCTTTATTTACATAGAGAGGCATCCCAAACAATGTAAATAGGGAAATATAAACTTATGGTTCGGTGATTTACAATTTCTTTATTTAAATGAAAAGGCATCCCAATCCATTCAAATAATTATAAATCATCCTACTTAAGAATTCCCAACCCAACATTCATGCTTAGCCGGTGAGTTACAAGGTAGTGTATTACGAGATGATACTGGTATTCCAAAAGTACAAGATGAATATTCAATCTTGTAAAGCTGATGAGGGTGCTTGTGGTGTAACTAAGGATGATTTGAGCTTTAAAAGTACATCAAGATCTGTTAATGAGCTTGTGGTTTCAAAGGTTGTGAAGATAATGATGTGATATGTTGACGAACAAAAGTGTGTAGTGTATGCTTAACATTAATATTCTTAGGCATAGATGTTGAGTTTGTTTTGAAAATCTTAAGAGATTTTAAAGGTTTATGATGGAATGGTATCCTTAGGACCTAAACAGGATAGTACTTCTACAGGATGAAGAGAGGAATTGATAACTATCCCAAGATAGTAGTTCGGATTATCTCATAAATGAAAAATTTAAAGAATGAAATTAGGTACTACAAATAAGGTGTTAAAATTCGCTGAGTGGTAAGACACTATCGTGTCTCTAGATTGTTTTAAAGAATTCTGGTGGTTTATCGAGTTCATGTAGGAAATTAACCTGAACATAACCCTAGTACAACTATTCTCGGTATGTGAAAATTTTAAGTCGAATATAGTTAGTCAGACTATATTCCACTGTCCCTAGGTTAAATATAGGTGACTAGTCTATATTTAGCCGAGGTTCGATAAAATTTTCAAATACCTAAATTAGGTATACTTGTGATATGTCCGTTGCTTTTGAGAAACTGTCCACTAAACAAAGGTGATGTCAAACCCTTCAGTTGCAAGTCCCGCCCATACAAGACTTGTAACCCATGTTTTCACATTCCATCACATAGAAGATAGTACAGGTAGGTATGTATGTGGAAAGGAAGTTTTAAGTAACAGTCCATACTTGGCCAGGATCATGAGCTTTTAACAATGAAGGTTTCATAAGAAAACTTTGATGAATGTAGAGCTGAACTTCAGCTTTCGTAGGTGATGGATTAGTTTATCCTTTAGAAATCTCATATTCTATTTAGAAAACGGTAGATTGTGATGGGTTTTTGATATCATATGAAATGATATTGATGATGTGATGAAATAATTCCAGAGACCATTACCCAAATCACAATGTCTCGGAAGTAGATTAGACCATTGTGCAATTCACAATGTCTAGGAAGTAGGTTAGACCATTGTGTGACTCAAAACATTTGAGAAATGATTAGGACCATTGTATCATACAATGTCCGAGAAATAGGAAAGACCATTGCAATCAGTTACAATGTCTTGGACATAAAATGTTGGAGTAGGAACATGATTGGGAGAATGTGGTTGTGCCGAAATGCCCAAGAATAGGCATACGCAGATATGTTTAGATAAAATGATTGACATTAACTTAAATGTATATATAAATATACTTTTATATGTTCATGTAGCATAAAATGCTTACGGGGAAATGCTCAATTATGTTAAGGGTACATATATAAATATGCAATTATGTTTGTGTAGCATAAAAATGTCTACGGGGAAATGCTCAGAATGGGTATATATGAATATACTAATATGTTTGTGTAGCATAACATGCTTACTAAGTCCATAATCGTCTGGAGGATGGAAGACACGAAGAGCGGAAGGCTATAAAAATGTTTTTGCTTGTATGTGTAGTTATAGTTTAGGTCTCAATTAGACCCGTTTCTCTATAACCATGGCTCTGATACCAATCTGTAACACCCCCAATTCATGGTTGCAGCGGAATTTGAACTGGGTGTTACTCGACAGCACAATAGTCACAATAATAGAAAACGAACTCTAATTGAGTCGTTTTAAAAGATTTATCATTCAAATTATATAAATATCAGACATTACAAAATGAGGTCCTAAATGGTTCCATGTTTACAATTTACATTAAATGAGTTTTTGAATGATAATAAAATTTATAGCCCTCTTGAGTATCCGTGCCCTTCCGTGCCATCCTTGATCGTCATGAACCTGAAATACATGCTTGAGAGGTCAACACAAAGGTTGAGTGATATTCATAGAGTTTGTTTAATGTTTGAACAAAATGTGTTGGTAGTTAAATCGTTGAACACAATAATCATAGTGTGAGCTATAGACTCACACTCATAGTTAGAAAACAAAGATGGGCTACGTTGTTATATGCCCGGAAAGGTTATTAATTCACTAAGCTTATGACACCAAAACATTAACATGTACCAATATCGATCGGCAGATTTATCCCGGTAGGTACTTTGCCGTCATACCTAATGTCTCAAATATTAATGCATTTGTTTGAACTTAGTCAAAACAAATGGGATTCGTCAATCCCAATAGGCCTATTCACAATATTCGCGCTCACTCGCAAGTAACCCTCGTAAGTGATTAAATGGTTCATAATAAGGGATCTTTGTTTGGCAAGGATGTTACTTAGTGATAATAAAACATAGTCGAATAGCATACAGTAGAAAGCATTGTGTTTGAGTAGAAAAATAATAGCATGTATTCCCCCCAAGGGTTTGTAAAATAGTTAAACAATAGAAAGTGGGGCTATGAACTCACCTTGAGTTGGATGATGTACAATGAGAATGATGGATATGCCGTAAGAACTTCTACGAGTAACCTAGAATAATTGTTGCAACTTAGGTTTGGAATAATGTCTAAGGAAACATAAACATGCCAATATATGTCTTTCACTTAGTCCATGATGTGGTACAATGTATAGTGTAAGTCTTTGAAAAGAAATGATTCATGAAACATGTATAGTTTATATATCGTTTACTACCGTTCGGGCCGACATAATTCAGAAGTCATGTAGTAAACGTTCGAGGAGCCAGGACACTTTAATTCGTAAATCCAAAACTCATCTCGACGGCTTACATAATGAACTCCTCACATGAGGCTCCCTACTTTTGTAGTAGTTGATAAAATATATATGTATATAAGTTTTGATCCGAAAAGTTACATGTCCAAGTACTTGAATAAACTAAGGAAAGTTTATCTTTACATGAAGATTGTTATTAGGCTAAGTTTCTTATAACTTGTATGACAAATACTCATAATATTTCATGGTTCTTTAGATGAAGTAGATCCAAATTGTATGTTCAAGTTATCGCCAATACTTTAGCTCATGTTTTCGCCTTGGTATGTATATATGGTCTTTAGCCATGGCTTTGCCATGACCTTTGGTCATTGTTCCATGGTCTTGAGACTCAACCTTGGCTCTAGCCATGGTTGTGGTCTTGATTCTAGGTCATAAGACCTCTTGGTCTTTATAAACCATAACCTTTATATAATGACTTTGGTCTAAAAATGGGCTGTTAAGAATTTGAAGAAAATATCACTCGGAAAGCGTTTTCAGGGCTCGAGCTTCATTCCTCCTGAACGAAAACGTCGTTCCGGACAACTTTTGTGTTTTAACTTTTTGATGAATCGGACCAGAAGGGTGACTTTCAAAATGGCAGAATGCAAAACAGTAGGTATCGGCAGTTTCGGCGTTTTGCTAACTTCAAATGGTCATAACTTTTGACTCGTATACTCGTTTTAGGTGGTTCAAATTGCTATGTTTTCCTTGTTAAGTCCTATTTAACAGTAAATTAGTATCAAATATCATAGTTTTACTATTTTGGTCGTGGTTCTCCATAAAAGTCACTAGTTTACTTGTTTAAATAACATAAGTTATCAATCATATATAATAACTTGTTTTACTCATTTTTATACATCATGGACATGATAACAAGACAATATATAGCATGAATGATATGTAAATAACATGATAATGATATTTAAGCAAGGAAGTGTTATAGAGTTGGCTTACAACTTTGGCTTTCTACAAGAAAGATAAGTAACATGTAAGGTACGGACTTTGATAGACTTTAGCTTCAACCCACTTCACTTCAAGCAATCTTTCTACACTTGTATTCTTGAAAGAGAGATGATGAAAGTTGAGGTGACTTGAGTGGATTCAAACTCAAGAGAATCACCAAAGTTTATAAGGTTTGGAAGTAGTTTGATGAATCAAAACCTAACTAGGGTTTATGTGTGGATATTGCACTTGATTTCTTGCACAAAACTTGAAGTAAACTAGAAAATGAGAGGGTGTTTGTGTTGTGAACGACTAGGTGGGATGGGGAGGGCTTATATATGAGTTTTAGGAGGTGCTAGGAAGGTGCCTTAAGGAGGTGCAAGTATTTAGGATATTTTCCAACACTTGGAGACCAAGTTCTACACTTGTAACCAATCTAAGGCTAAATGCATGAGATTAAGCCACCTATGGGCTGAATTCCCCTCCCCCCTAAGTCGGTTCATGAGGCTTGGGGAGCAAGAGTTGGCTTTTAGATGATATTATCCAAGTTATTGAGTTAGTTTTGGCTCCGTAAAATGCTAACCGTAAATGGTTAAGCCACGAAACGCAAAACCGGGTATCGTAAAAATACGAAACTTGGAAGAATGGTTAAACTTGTCAAAATACTCCATAATAAAATATAAAATGAGTGGTAGGTTCCATTGGGGTGCTAAAACCCTGGTAAAACTGGAAACGCGGGTCTAAAACGCGTAATATGTAAAACGTCCGAATATTGTGTAAAATTGAGAAAAGTAAAATGTTACTTTTCCAATATGATAAAAATGATTTAAAATGACTTATAATGTCTAGACTGGGCTCAGTCTAGTGTCGGTTGGTATTAAATGTCTTTTAGACATAAAACCGTAAACTAAAAATCAATGAATGACTTATAAAATCAAGGAATGATTTTTGGTCAAAGGAGGAGGGAAAAATATGTTGAATTTTTCTAATAAGTTGAAAACTCAAATCGTCTTAGAAACGCAGTGTAGGTATAGGCTAAGGTTACGGCTGAGTAAAAACGCTTAAAACTGAAAATTCCAGTTTTTCACGGCCGAGGCTTAATTTTGGTCATGTTTTTCACAGTCATGATTAATTCTCAAATAAATCATGAGTGTGTCAAACATTTTTCTGATGCGGGGTCACTTAACGCGGTCGAGTTTCGTTGTGCGTAGAATTTTTGAATGACGTTTTACCCTAAAACGTGTAATTCCTTATTAACTTTCACGAAAATGATCTGATGAGTGTCAAACTTTTAATTTGCCAAGGAAATGATTTATTACTCGAGGCCATGAAACAAAAATCAAATTTCGGGAAAATTTCGGGAAAAAATAAATAGTAAAAGTGAATAGTGAAATTTTTAGGGAATAGAAGTTAATCTGAAAATGTGAATTGTTATAAATAACGTTTTTAGTCATTTATTTATATCAACAAACAATAATAATAATAATAATAATAATAATAATAATAATAATAATAATAATAATAATAATAATAATAATAATAATAATAATAATAATAATAATAATAATAGTAATAATAATAGTAATAATAATAATAATAATAATAATAATAATAATAATAATAATAATAATAATAATAATAATAATAATAATAATAATAACACGCTACTGTGGGCGATTTGGACGACTTTGACGAACCGTGGGGATCTCCTTCAACCTACTTCGTTAACTTCCTCTTCTCCGTCACCTATGATTCAACATTCAGTTGGATCATCACCCACGGTTGGTGTGCTTTTCTTTTCTTTTTGTTTTTCCTTTGTTTGTTTGTCGTGTCGTTTGGTTCTTGGGTGAGCTGTGATATCGCGTGTGGGCGTGCCTTTTGCGTCTCTCTTATTCAGCGTGGTGTCGGCCTGTTTCTGGGGCGTTTTACGTTCTAGGTCTTGGGTGACCTGGTGTTGTAGCAGGGATTCCTTGGGGAAGAAAGTAGTTGCGGTTTGCTTTTCCCGCCCCTGTTGGGCTGTTTTGAATTCTTTCAGATAGCGAGTTGTGCTCTGGTGGTCCCCCAGCAAAAGATAGTGAGTTGCTTTGTTTGTGGTTAAGGTTAGCGAGTTGTTGTGGCGGTTTGTCCTTATTAGTAGCGAGTGGCCCTGTGTGGGTGTTTACAAATATTCTAGGTGGGACCCATTCCCTTGCTGATTTCCCTAGTGGTTTTCAAATATTCTGGGTGGTATATAAATAATATAAGTGGGCTGCTCATTTTGGTTATTAACATGGGCTCTATTGGGCCTCTCATTACCTTTTGAGGGCTCCTTTAATTGGCATCGAAGGGGCGCTATTGGTTATTTAACGCGGCCTATTGAAACGTGAACTCTCGGGCACCCGCCATAAGAAGGGGTTCACTAGGAAATATTTTATTGATCACCTGGGCACCCGCCATTTTAAGACTGATGATTTGAAGGCTTCTCACAAAACACGTATTGCGAGTGACTTCTCTTTATTCTCTAATCTTGACCAGGCACTTCATCAAGCGGGTATTTGGCTCTGCGGGGAGTGTTTTTGTATTCACACCTTTAGTAAGAATTGTAACCATGCCGTTGGTGATATGGTCCTGGCACCTCGTTTGACGATGTAGCGATCTACGTTATTCCTATACCCATGAGGCCGGCCTTGCATATAGTCGAGGAGAGTGTCGTTGGTGAGTCAAATGGTACTCTCACTGTTGACAAGGGTTTTGAGGGAGCTGCTTCTGGGATGCCCCTCTCGTTGGTGATTCCACTTGGTACTCTCACTGTTGACTTAGATTTGCTAAGCTTTTTCGTGAAGTGTTGGATAAGGTATTATTGAGGCCGAGGGACTTATGTGTATGGGTGTAACTCCTTATTTTGCCATCATGTGTGCTCTCCGCCTTTGTGCCAACAAACAGAACTCAATGACGTTTCGGTGAGAGAGAATGATGAGGCGAAAAATGATCCGTTTTTAGGGGGTCATTTAAGCACGAATCTGAATTTATTTGATCAAATATTGCCCTAAATCGTTCCTTTTGTGATTTTAGGTACTTTGGGAGTGAAATCTGGAAAAGGAAGCAATTCGGACGTTTTTGGAGCATAAAAGTGAAGAAAACGCCAAAGTCTTAATTTTTCATGCTGGGAACAGTAGGTGACGGCGTCAAGAGCAAATCCTTGACGGCGTCAAGAGCAAATTTCATGAATTTCCATGACGACCCAGTAGAGTTTTGACGGCGACACGTGAGAAGGGCTTCAAGAGTAAAAGAGTCATGACGGCCTGGAAGTGTCTAAGTCTTGACGGCGTCAGAAGTAGATCTAGGCAGTCCGAGGAGAGTTTTGGCGGCGAGGTGACGGCGTCACAAGATTACTCTTGACGCCGTCAAACCTATTTTTCTATATATAGTTTTCTAATTTTTCACATTTAAAGAGAGAAGTTTTGGGAGAAACCCTAAGTACGATTTTGGTGTAACTTTACAGGTTTTTCAAGGGTTCCAACCCCTTGATACCTTGCATGATTAATCAAGATAAGTGTTCTTCTAATTCAATCAGTATGTCTATGTGTTGGTTGTCTATATCATGTTCTTGTCTTAATTCTATCATGCTAGGCTAGATCTCCTTTGTGTTTGCTTAGATCTAATGAAACCTAGATATTGATTATGTGTTGATTACTTGTTTGTTCTTGTTGTGGATGAATGATTTATATGTTAGGCTTAAGAAAACTGGCAGATCTCCAATTGGTAACATGCTTGAACGTCTTAAGAAACATGAACCAACGCGCACTAGGTCTTTATTGGTTGTATTTAATGCATGAGCCACTGTTTACAATCCCTATAGTTGTGCTGGGCATGGTGTAGGAGGAGATAAGAGCTCATAGAATTGGGGAGTTATGTGTGCCACCCCATGAATGGTATTAAGGAATACGATCCGTCATCCATGCAATTATAACAAGTAATTAACGTGTAAAAGATATCTAGGGAGTAGTGAAATCTAAGTAAACACATTTTCTCCAATTACTGCTCACAACCTTAGTATAAATTAGTTTATTTTCATTTTCTAGTATTTTATTTTGATTGCATCTTAGTATTGGGTTAGTTGAATAGCAACTAATTCCACCCACTCTTCCAAAACCCGAGATTTTAACTTGCTTTCTAAGAAATATAAAAACACAAAAAGAATCATCCCTCACCTTTAGAACTAGTATTTAGGCTTTCTAATCCTAGCGACACTATTCCTAAGCTGAACGATCAATCCCCCGGTACTTGTCACTATACTATACTACAACGATCAGGTACACTGCCTGGTGGGGGTTGTAAGCTTCTCGAGATCCCTCGAGAGGTAAAGCCTGTTGCGATTCCCACGCATCAAGTTTTTGGTGCCGCAGCCCGGGGAATAGTTATTGTCTAGGTTAGAATTTCTTTTTATTAGGTCTACTTGCTAGATTCCTTTCTAGTAAGATTTTATTTTTATTTTTAGGATTCTCTTTAGTCTATCTCATTTCTTTGTGCCTTTGTTAGTAAATTAAACTCATTAACTATTCCGTTGACCATCATGGAAAATGCGAATCCACCCCTTTCCCCTAGAGAAGTGGCTGTGTTACGTGAACAAATTGAGAGTGAGATTAGGGAGCTTAGAGAGCTTAATAGGTTGATTAAGGTTGAACACGAACATGCATTTAGTGACCTAGCAACCGCCTTGTATTCAAATAAAGACCTAGGGCCTAATGACTTTGTGAATGTTGTTGGGAGACTAGAAGAGGAGGAAATAGATCCGAAGCTTAATGATTACTTTAATCTATACCCCACTAAGGAGGAGATTGCATATTATAATAATCTTATCGATAACCCGCGATCTCCTTTCACCATAATTGAACCTAAGATCAAGAGAGGCGATCCTAAGAATGCTAAGATACCATGTATGATTGGATATAGGCACATTAGCAATGCTTACATTGACTTTAAATCTCCAATCAGCATTATGTCCTCAACGGTTTATAATGATATAGTGAAAACAAGACTTGAACCTAGAAGGGATCCCAAGTACCTCGGTGGAGTTTGTAACTTTGTCGGGAGAGTTAAAGGTTTACGTGTCTTTGTTGGTAATTTCACTTTTGTCACCGACTTTATGATTGTGGAGGATCTTGCTAATGTTATTGATTGTCGATTATCCAATGTTGTGTTTGGCAAACCATTTGTTGAAGAGTCTAAGTTGGAATATGATGAGGTAGAAGGTACGATCCGATTTGCAAGTAGCACCGATAGTATCACTTATAGGATGCCTAATAGAATGAATGAATTTCGCTTTATATCTCGTTTTGATAAGGACAACGTTGGTGCTTTTGAGGATATTAATGAGAAGGATAAGAAAAAGGGCATGGATTATGTATGGGAAAAAAGGAGTCTTTATTACAAAGATTTCTTGGCCCTTGGACCAAGGTATAAAGTCGATGAAGAATTTGCCCAGATGATTATGGGGGCGGTTGAGAAAAAGGTAATTGATTTCTATAAAGAATACTTATAATCAGAGAATGGAACCAATGATGAAGTCACGTAGTAACCCATAGCCTTGAGTCTAGCTACAAGACTCGTAAATAAAGAAAAGCGCTTCTTGGGAGGCAACCCATGTTTTGTGTGATTTTATTTTGTTTGATTGTTATTTGCTTCCGTATGCATGCCTAATTTTTATTGTTGGTAAATCATGTTTCTAAACTAAAATATGGAAATACTTTACTTTGTTGTTTTGGCCTAGTCTTAACTCCACCTAGAAGTATTTTTGCAAAAGATAAGTGTAAGGGGAAACCCCAAATATGTTTTTAAGAAACAAACCGATCATGATTCTCCACAATATTAAATGAGCATGTATATTCGTATTTGTTAGAGTCAAATGCTTATATTGAGTAATAATGAAGTTTTGCAAGATTTTCCAGGAAGTAGGACCAAGTTTTTTCAGAAATTTTCCGGAAACATAACATAAGAATTTCTGCAGGTCCATTCTGACGGCGTCAGGGTTTTACTCTTGACGGCGTCAGGAGTTAAAATCTGGAAATTTTACCGGTTTTGTTTTTCTAACGGAGTCTTATGGTTTTTGTGAATTATTAAGTTTTATAATCTCCAGGAGATCTGCAAACTTCATTCTACAAGCATTATATCTTATCTTGTTTTCTAGGATTTAGAAACTTATATAGGATGCCGCCGATTTTACGCGAGGTTGTCTTGTCTATTTTGTCAGGTTTTACAGGTTATGTATGACAAGAAGATGATTTATATTCTGGAAGGGAAGCTTTGATTGTTCATTTTCTTGGAGGAAGATTTAACCTGGCCATCCTATTATCCATACCGAGCGAATAAGGGGAGTATTTGATTTCATTCTTTTTACTTTTTAACTTTTACATTCTTTACTTGAACATTGGGGACAATGTTCATCTTAAGTGTAAGGGGAGGGTAAAAAGATGATACCTTACATATGCACTTTCGCTTGAGTTTGTTTTGTTTGATGGTAGATGTGTAATAAAACTATGAGAAATACTTGTTAGTGCAATTTTAGCGCCAAATTTAAAATTTTTTACAACATTTAGGAGTGAAACTTTAGCTATAGCAAGCGTCTCATGGATAGGAGATTGTATGACTAGCACATAACCGTATATTCAGAAAAATTTTCCACCCAAATATGTGAGGTTCGCCTTTAGATTTGATAGGAAAAGCATTCATTATTAGTGCTTATGAGTGTACCGGTAACATTTAGATTCTAGAACTTGCGTTAGTGATGCATCCCGAGACCGCTAGTGAGACTACATTCGTGTGGTAGGATTTACTACATGATAAGAGGCATTAGGATCACCCTTGTGTTAAACCCGTATTATAATTACTTGACCATTTAAGTCATATTATTTGGCTAGTTAAGTCAACTAATTTTTCCCACACCCTTAGCGTTGTACTCATTTTTAGTACACGAAACCCCTAGTACACCCCTCCGAGTCTATCTTTTCGTTTCAAACTTTAAGCATTTTACTTAAAGGAAGAATTTGTTACACCTCACTTAAATGTACACCCAAATCGCCTTAGCCTTCCGTGTATGCGCTCATTTTTAGTGCATTATTGTTATTTGTTAAACCCTAAGTTAACTATCTAATTGATTACATGGTTGCTAAGTCGAGTTATATCCTTGTACATATTATTTTGGGACGATTAGGACTCATGGGTAAGTACTTCTTTTATGGAGTAATGGGGAAGAACATCACCTATTACCCCCATATGTACGTTAATCTTAAAAGTGCTCCAAGTGTTTTGATTTTCTTAATTCGAGTCATTAGATTAGTTTAATTGTAAAGTATGTAAAGATTCAAGTGTAAGGGAAATGTTCATTCCCTATGATGTATTATTTTGGATGGTAGGGTAAGAGTGTATGCAAAAAAAAAATAAAAAAAATAAAAAAAAATAAAAAAACCGAAAAATCAAGAAAAAGAAAAGAAAAAAAAATAGAAAAAAGGAAAAAGAGAAAAAACATACGGACTACCATCCCGTTTCATTCTATGTTTTATTTTATGTTTTTGTTATTTTTCATTTATTAGCTTAAGTCGAGTCTAGTCTTGGCTTAGCAACGCCATATTGAACATGTAATTAACCAAGATTGTTAACTCGCCACCAGTAAAACTTCCTTTATCCAACAAAACCGTGTATTTCATATCCCTACACCTAACGTTACAACCCTTTAAAAGACCTCTTTGATAGTTTATCCTAGGTGCTTACGCCATGTGGTGGAGGTTTGATCCTTTCCCAAGCCTATGGTAATCTATTTTGCTATGACAGGTAGTAAGAGATATCTTCCGTTTCCATATTGTAATTTACACTTTATTACACCCGAGAGATGTGAGTATCTAAACACTATTTATGAGGTGCTTGTGTATGACCTCCGTGCTTGTCTATTGGTTATTAGTGGAACGATTATTTGTTGTAATTACTTTTATATTAGTGTTAAATGACCCCTAACTTGTCTTTTGAGTAGAATAAAAGCGCATTTTCTTGAGGACAAGCAAATCTCAAGTGCAAGGGTATATGATGAGGCGAAAAATGATCCGTTTTTAGGGGGTCATTTAAGCCCGAATCCGAATTTATTTGATCAAATATTGCCCTAAATCATTCCTTTTGTGATTTTAGGTACTTTGGGAGTGAAATCTGGAAAAGGAAGCAATTCGGACGTTTTTGGAGCATAAAAGTGAAGAAAACGCCAAAGTCTTAATTTTCCATGCTGGGAACAGTAGGTGACGGCGACAAGAGCAAATCCTTGACGGCGTCAAGAGCAAATTTCATGAATTTCCATGACGACCCATTAGAGTTTTGACGGCGACACGTGAGAAGGGCTTCAAGAGTAAAAGAGTCATGACGGCCTGGAAGTGTCTAAGTCTTGACGGCGTCAGAAGTAGATCTAGGTAGTCCGAGGAGAGTTTTGGCGGCGAGGTGAAGGCGTCACAAGATTACTCTTGACGCCGTCAAACCTATTTTTCTATATATAGTTTTCTAATTTTTCACATTTAAAGAGAGAAGTTTTGGGAGAAACCCTAAGTACGATTTTGGTGTAACTTTACAGGTTTTTCAAGGGTTCCAACCCCTTGATACCTTGCATGATTAATCAAGATAAGTGTTCTTCTAATTCAATCAATATGTCTATGTGTTGGTTGTCTATATCATGTTCTTGTCTTATTTCTATCATGCTAGGCTAGATCTCCTTTGTGTTTGCTTAGATCTAATGAAACCTAGATATTGATTATGTGTTGATTACTTGTTTATTCTTGTTGTGGATGAATGATTTATATGTTAGGCTTAAGAAAACTGGCAGATCACCAATTGGTAACATGCTTGAACGTCTTAAGAAACATGAACCAACGCGCACTAGGTCTTTATTGGTTGTATTTAATGCATGAGCCACTGTTTACAATCCCTATAGTTGTGCTGGGCATGGTGTAGGAGGAGATAAGAGCTCATAGAAATGGGGAGTTATGTGTGCCACCCCATGAATGGTATTAAGGAATACGATCCGTCATCCATGCAATTATAACAAGTAATTAACGTGTAAAAGATATCTAGGGAGTAGTGAAATCTAAGTAAACACATTTTCTCCAATTACTGCTCACAACCTTAGTATAAATTAGTTTATTTTCATTTTCTAGTATTTTATTTTGATTGCATCTTAGTATTGGGTTAGTTGAATAGCAACTAATTCCGCCCACTCTTCCAAAACCCGAGATTTTAACTTGCTTTCTAAAAAATATAAAAACACAAGAAGAATCATCCCTCACCTTTAGAACTAGTATTTAGGCTTTCTAATCCTAGCGACACTATTCCTAAGCTGAACGATCAATCCCCCGGTACTTGTCACTATACTATACTACAACGATCAGGTACACTGCCTCGTGAGGGTTGTAAGCTTCTCGAGATCCCTCGAGAGGTAAAGCCTGTTGCGATTCCCACGCATCAGAGAACGCTGCCAGCTCGACTGTATTTCCAGCGCCATTCTCAGATGGAGGGATCCCGTAGACAGGCTTGGTCTGGTGCTGGATAGGTTAGCCAAAGTGCCTTCATCTTCCAAAGGGGGGACGAAACTTGAGGATCAAAACGGGGTCAACCTGGGTCAGTGCAAGCGTAAACTTGGGGTCGGGCGTTTTACTGCTGCTATTAAGGTGCTTGAGTCTTCTGCATCGCCCCTTCCACACCTAACACTCTATTGGAGCTCGAGGGCAAACACCCCTATGCCCCCATGCTGACCCCGCCCTCTTTTCCACCTGACAAGGACGCCTTTTCTGTCGACAAGGACTTGGTGCTCAACAGGATTCGCAGCTTCCCTAAAGGGACGTCGTGTGGTCGTGATGGGCTCCGGGCACAACATTTGATGGATATTTTGGGAGGGGCGGCGTCTGCTATTGCTGATGACTTGCTTGGGTCCATTACTGGAGTTGTTAACCTGTTCCTTAGTGGAAAGTGCCCTAGTAAACTGGGGGAATATATCACTATTGCCCCCTTGACTCCCTTAGTCAAGCCTAGTGGTGGTATACGCCCTATTGCTGTTGGTACTGTTTGGCGTAGACGTGTGTCAAAGGCTGCCTCCTCTTCGGTCAGTGATTGAATGAACTCTTACATGCAGGATTTTCAATTCAGGGTTGGAGTCCCTGGGGGGTGCGAGGCTGTCCTCCACTCTGTAAATAGGCTCATTGAGTCTAAGGGGCGTGAAGTCGGACTTTCCATGCTGTTAGTGGACTTTAAGAATGCTTTCAATCTGGTTGACAGGAGTGTCTTGCTTCAGGAAGCTAGGGGCGATGCCCTTCTATTGCCCCTTGGGTTGAGATCTGTTATGCGCGCCCTGCCAGGCTCTTTTATGAGGACTCTATCCTATGGTCATGTCAGGGTGTCCAACAAGGTGATCCGTTGGGCCCTTTGTTGTTCGCTCTAGCTTTGCACCATTTGATTCATGCTATCAATCAGTCATGTGAGCTTACACTTCAGGCGTGGTACCTCGATGATGGTACTATTGTTGGAGATACGCTCATGGTCGCCAAGGCACTTGACATCATTAGGACAGAGGGCCCCGCTCGTGGTTTGTTTTTAAATGTTGACATGACTGAACTCTTCTGGCCTGCCGAAGACCCTAGAACCAGAGTGGAGGGCGTGTTTCCTATAAATATCGCTCGCCCAATCAATGGTGTCAAACTTCTTGGTGGTTCGGTTAGTTTGGACGAAGGTTTCTATCGGGATCTGGCTACCAAAAGGGTCGCCAAAACCATACATTTAATCGAGGCAATTAACAAACTCAATGATCCGCAATGCTAACTTCTCCTTTTGCGTAACTATGCAGGGGTTTCGAAATTATCTTATGCTTTGAGATCATGCTCCCCTTTGCATTTATCAGAGGCCCAAGCTCAGTTTTGATCAGACGTTACGTGCCTCTTTAGAGAAGATTGTTACTGCTTCAGGGCCAGGGTTTTGTGATTGGCAGTGGAGGCTTGCCACTCTTCCAATAAAGCTCGGTGGTCTTGGCATTCTTTCAGCGGGGGACATCATCCAATATGCTTTCCTCGCTTCTCGAATGCAAACAACCGACTTACAGGATAAGATACTCACCAAAACGGGTATTGCTACACATGGGCCTTCATTCCAGCATGCTTTAGACATATTCAACGATACTTGTAACACTGACTTCCTCACTGTCACTGGGGGCGCTTCTGCCCCCCAAATGATGAAAACCTTGGCAAAGTGTTATTTCGGTGTCATTGAGAAAGTCCTTGTTTCCAAGTATGCACTAAGTCCAAGGCAGGTGGCTATACTTAATAGTATCCGCGCCCCACATGCGCAGGACTTCCTCTTCGCCATCCCTATCGACGGTCTAGGACAAAGGATGAATCCTCGCCAATTTCGATCGGTGTTATGCTACAGGCTTGCGGTCCCTATGTTCTCCGAAGGCAGCTTATGCCCGAGTTGTAATGTACACCGTATAAACCAGTGGGGGGATCACGCGGTCCACTGTGCTAGCGAAGTGGGTGTTAAGTTCATGCATAATTTGGTGCGTGATATCCTTGTTGATATATGTTCCAAAGCCGGGATTATGGTGCGTAAAGAGGCTCCAATGGGATTTCTTTCAGAGGAAGGGAGAGAATTACGTCCTACAGATGTGCTATTGTTTAACTGGTTCCAAGGTAAGGACGCATGTCTGGATGTGACTGGGGTCTCTCCGTTTGCTGGAACTGGGGAGACGTCATGGGCCCCCGGGGCTGCTTTGATTAATGTTGTGGAAAAGAAAAGGAAGAAGTATGCGTCCAAATGTGAAGACAATGGATACAAGTTCGTCCCTTTTGATTTTTCTACGTTTGAAGAACTGGATGTGGAAGCTTTGAATACACTTTCGCGAGTCGGGACTATTGCCAGCAGCCACTCTAACAATGTTAAGAGCGGTGCTTTCATTTTTCATTGAGTTAGTTTCTGTATTAAAAAAATGAGTGGGAGCACAGATTGTGTCTAGACTCCCCACCAATTTTATGTAATTTCCATGTTTTCAATGAAAAGTGACGGTTAATAATAATAATAATAATAATAATAATAATAATAATAATAATAATAATAATAATAATAATAATAATAATAATAATAATAATAATAATAATAATAATAATAATAATAATAATAATAATAATAATAATAATAATAATAATAAAGTGTCAATCCTGAAATTTACCTATTCTGCCCAATCCTCAGCCGTATTGTTATCCGGACGTTTGTTCTTGATCTCCTCCAGTTTCTCGATCCCACCTTGCTGAGTAAAATTCTTCCTTTTGTATTTGTACTTGTTGTCGTTGTGTCGCTTTTGGAGATAAGATTCGATATTATCGACAATCTGCTTACCTTTAGGCTTAACAAGGTGCTCGCCGAGATCAAAGAAATGCTGCAATAAAATATAATTTAAAACAAATATTCAAATTTAAATAAACAGTCAGAGTCAAATTTAAATAAATAACAAATTTAAATAAATAAAAACAATAATTAAAAAAATAAAAGATAAAAAAACTTATGTGTAGCTGGTCGTCGATGTGAGCCTTGCAGGTAGCAGACGACATGCTCCCACATGCTGGAAAAGGGTTTTTGGTAGTGAATTGCAGAAAGGTAGTGTTTTTAGCTTCAAACAAGTCCAACTCTTTGAGGTAATTAAGGAGAACCACGAAGCGGACGACTTGTTGACATGGAAATTTGGAGAACCACGAAGCATGAGGGCCCACATGCTCCCACAGCTCTTTGGCGTTCTTCCGGAATTTGATACTTACCGGACGACCAGTATTAGTCCTCTTATCACGGAGCTGCGTGTTCTTTGTGGGACCACGCACCGACTTCCCGCCTTTCCCAATTTTGGCATTGGGCTTGGGAGGCCTCGGAGCTCTCGATTTAGAGCCTACAAGTTACCAATTTCAAATAATGATCAAATTTAATGAAAATAATCGAGAAATTCTTACGCTGACAATTAGTGCCTAGCCTCATTGGACCACGGGGTGGTTCATTGCCTCCATCGTCAACTTGACTCCTAGCAACAACATCTGCCTATAAAATGAATTTGTACAAGAACATATAATTAGTGAAGAAACACACACACACACACACACACACACACATATATATATATATATATATAGACACACACATATTCAAATAAATAACAATTTATACAAAAAAAATAATAACAAATAATTAAATAATTAAATAAATAAATAAATAAACACATTCAACCACTCGATAATAATTTCATTCAAATAAGTGTCGTTTAACAAATTACAATTTGAGATCAATCTCCCTCATCACTAAGATAAAAATCCTCATTACTAGTGTCAGCTTCATCTTCATGATCGACGCGGTCTTCACCATCAGATGCTAAATCATGAGGAACGCGGTCATCATAATCAATATCATCGTAGTCATCGACATCAGTGATAATTGGTTGTGGTGGTGCCTCAACTTCCGCTGGCTGAACATCTCTATTTATGGTGTTATAATTCAACGTATCCAACTCAGCAAAGAGTGTGACATGTGATAAGTTGTTGTCATGTACAACATCCTGATTGTCTTCTACCACTATGATATCTGGGTTCCAAATCTTTCGATGATAAGAATTTTGGACGGCCTTGAAATTACCACGTTTACCCGGGAAATCAAGGTAAAAGACTTGTGTTGCTTGTGGTGCAAGAATGTATGGTTCATTTTGAAATGATACACAATCTGCCATAATTTGTGTAATGTTGTTTCTATAGGTACAACGTTTTATGCAAGCATCGTTATTAGTGCCGAACCATTTAACTTTGAACAACACAACCTTGAACGGAATATATTCAAGCTCGAGGATTTCTTCAAGCTGGCCATAATACATACATCCGCTAGGATTAGGAGTTGAAATTCTGCTGTTTTGGGTTGAACGACGTAAATCACAGTCGCATACGAAAAAATTCACACCGTTCACTATGCAAGAGTCGACTGAGACTGCAGTACATAATGGTCCACAAGCCAAAGCGAACAACTCGGAAGTACAACTTGGGTCATCCTTTACATTTAATTCACGAATCTATGAAAAAAAGTTAAGAATAGATATAGATGAGTAATAGTCATTACTTTTACAGGGTAATACATACAATAATTCTACCTTGTTCCCAAACCAGCGAGGAAATCCTTCTTGTATGACTTTGCGAGGAAATGCCCTGTAAATGTTCATGATATTTGAATAAGTCTTCAAATAATAACTTACGTAAAACAAAATTTTGAAATAAAATGCGTACCTCTTGTACTCATTCATGTACGGGTTGATTTCATGACTGTTGTGTAGTACATACCATACTACTTTCTGCATTGCGTCTGGTTCAAGCCGAATTAATGATTGTTTACCATTCAGTTTACTGGCTGATCGAAACACTTGAAATCGACTTGTTGGGCTTGGACCGTCCTCATTCCGGTCAGGACAATTAAATCTCGTCTCAACACCCCAAAAATAATGCGAATAGAAAGTTAATGCTTCATCAGCAATATAACCCTCCGCTATTGAACCTTCAGGCTTAGATTTATTTCTGACATAATTTTTGAGCTTTTTCATGTACCTTTCAAATGGATACATCCATCTCATGTAAACAGGCCCTCCTTGAATAGCCTCTTCGGGTAGATGAATAACCAAGTGAATCATAATGTTAGAAAAGCTGGAGGATAGATTTGCTCGATACTACACAGAATATTGATGAGCTATTCTTTAGCTTTCAACATGTCATCCACCATCAAAGTTCGAGCGCATATTTGTTTGAAGAATGAACAAAGCTCGATTATTGGTGTTGCGGTGGTTTGGTCCTTCAAGTAAGTTTGAAGTCCAGCAGGCAGTAACCGCTGCATCATTATATGACAGTAATGAGCCTTCAAGCCTGTTATGTTGTTATCACTGTTTGTCACTTTATGCTTGAAGTTAGATCTGAACCCATCAGGTACTTTAACACCTTTGATGAATTGACAAAAAAAAAGCATGATATTAGAATAAGTCATCTAAATGAATACGCGAATTGAATTGGAACAAATAAATTTTGAAATAAAACGCGTACCTTTGATGAATTGATAAAAAAGTTTTCTCTCTTCAGTTGTGAAAGAGTACGTGGGATGAGGCTTAGAGCACTTCCCGCCACCTTTGTTGACGAGCCACAAACATCACGAATATTCAAATTCTATAAGTCTTTTCTTGCCTTGTTGGTGTCTTTTGATTTGTCATTCATTAACAAAGCACCCAACACACTTTCACACAAATTTTTTTCGATATGCATGACATCTAAATTGTGTTTTAGTGTAAGGAAAGACCAATACTGTAGCTCGTAGAAAATAGATACTTTGGTCCAATTCAAGTCACGATCATGATCACATTTTTTCTTCGCACCCCCAAAACTTGGATGTTTCCCCGGGATACATATAGGCAATCTCCTAAGTTGAGTCAAGATGTCATCACGGGTAATTTTTTTAGGGGGTGGTCTATCATCGACCGGAGTATAGAATGCCCTTTTGTTCTTCCGCCATCTAGCTTTTAAGAATCTTCTGTGACCAACATAAGCGGTTTTGCTTAACACGGCGAATAGATGGAGTCTCTATATTATAGGTCGGACATGCCCTGTAACCTTGCCCACTCCACCCAAACAAACTACTTCGAGCGGGAAAGTCATTGATAGTCCATAAAAGTGCTGCTTTCATACAGAATTCAGTGCCTGTAACAGCTTATGTAGTTATGACCCCATCTTTCCATAAAGTCTTTAGGTCTTCAATCAAAGGCCTCAAGTAAATATATATGTCCTTCCCGGGTGATTTAGGGCCTGGAATTAACAACGTCATCGTAAGAGAAGTCTCTCTCTTACATATCCAGGGAGTCATATTGTATGTTGTTAATATTACCGGCCACATGCTGTAGAATGACTAAGGTTGCCGTAGGGATTGAAACCATCAGCAGCCAACGCTAATCGGACGTTTCTTTTTTCATCAGAAAATTCTTTCTTATACTTGATGTCAAATTTCTTAAATGCTTCACCATCAACCAGGTGTTGCATCTTACCGTTCTCCGTAGACTGCCCAGAAGCATGCCAAGTCACATGTTTTGCAGTGTGTTTAGACTTGTACAAATGTTGTAGTCTAGGAATGATAGGAAAGTAACGCAACACCTTGTTAGGAACTTTCTTCCCCAGTGTGTTCTTGTATTTCCATCTACTAGCATTGCAGGTGGGACGATTATGCAAATCTTCGTTACCCACCCCCCGATATAAAAACAATAATTTACACAAGCATGTATGGATTCGTATCCTAACCCGATCGTTTTATATGTCTTCTTTATTTCATAGTATGACGATGGGATTTTGTATCCTAGAACGGGTGGGAAGCATTCACGGAGAAATTTTAGTGTTTCGTTAAATGTGGTGTCGCTCATTTTACCTTTGACCTTAATGTTCGTAAACTTTGCCATAAAATCCAATGAAGACATCCAATTACAGCCCGGGTATAGTGGTTCATTGGCAGTTTCAAGTAATGCATAAAACTCATTACGTTGAGGAAGTATTGTTGCTTGAGTTGGTTCGTTACTTGTTTCGCCAATATTTTCTTGAGTTGGCTCATTCGGACAAATATCATGAAGGAACTCAGCCATGTCATTCATCCCAGGATGATTTATGTTGGGTACAACTGTCCGGGTATCCGGTTCACCGTGATTATACCATTTCGTATACCCTTGGTCACAGCCATTTGTGTATATGTGATCAAACAAAGCGTCGTACGGGATCCAACCATGGTTATAACAACGAGCACATGGACATCTTACATTCCCATCATATTCACAAAGGACTTGGAATACGCGCAAAAAGCTTTAAAACCTTTTAAAAATTTGACGCTAGCACGAGATAATGAGACCCAACTCTTATCAATTGGCATAACAGCGTTTTAATGATGCAACAAATAATTATATAGAATTAAACATGTTCACAAGTTGTGCGTTTTAATGATACAACAAATAATGACATAGGTTTAAGTTGAAAAGCCGTAAACACATAATGTGCGTTTTGTTCACCTAATCCAACTATGGAAAGCAATCCTAACCCACTCTTTGAATGTTTCGTCTCATATATAAATACATATAACTGAATTTACTATTTGAGAAAATTTCGGCAGTGTTTCCCCTCAACTCCCCAAATATGTTCATTAAAGACATATTCGTAGGAGTAAAGGGGAAACACTGTCGAAATTTTCACAAATAGTAAATCAATTATACGCATTCATATCCTAAATGAGACAAAATATTCAAAAAGCAGTCCCAAACTGGGGACTTTCTGAAATTAATATCTAATAAATTAATTTTGGATGGTTTTTCTATGGGATGATTAACTTCGGACGGGAACTTTCCGAAATTAATCACTAAATTCCTAAAATCCTTTACAATATATGAGACGATCAAATTTTCCGAATTATATATCATAAGACTCAATTTTCCGGCTTATTTGGAGACTTGTGAGCTTACATAAGTTTATTATATCATAATATACTTATATCAACCCACAAGTTTCCAAATAAGCCGAAAAACTGAAGCTTATGATATATAAGCAAGTGTGATATTGATATTTAACTTTCATGTACATATATTTATGTAAAACATCAAATAGTTGCAAATAAAAACAAGATTATAAACCAACAAATAGTTGCAAATACAACGTCTTTTTTTTATTAGTTTTTTTAATACATATATATTAAACTATTCTAGACATACTAAACTAGTCTAAGCCAAGCTGTTATAGGAACACACCCTTTGGGAATGCAGAAAACAAACAATCCCAAACACCCCTGATGTTAACCAAACACACCCTTTCGGGGCTGCTGTTAAACAAACACCATCTAAAAAAACAAACACACTTGCTGTTATCGGAACAAACCAAGTTTAGTTCTACGCCGTTTCTATAACAGTTACTTTATTTATTTATTTATTATTTTTTGCAGCCATGGTTTTTGACCTATTTTGCCACTTAAAGTTGTTTGCACCCAGCAAATTCAAAAAACCATTATGTGGAAAACTAGAAGGGGGGTTGAATAGTTTTACGTCTTTTTAATTTTATCATGAAAACTTAGTTCAATTTTAAAACCTTGTTTATTTTTAAAACTTTGATTCGATCTTATGTGAACTCAAATCTTGAACAATATGAACAACTATATCTAAGTATGAACAATAATAATAATGTAAGTGTGGAAAACTAGAAGGGTGGGGGGTTGAATAGTTTTACGTCTTTTTAATTTTATTATGAAAACTTAGTTTAGTTTTAAAACCTTGTTTGCTTTTAAAACTTTGATTCAATCTTATGTGAACTCAAATCTTGAACAATATGAATAACTATATCTAAGTATGAACAATAATAATATAACCTAAGTATGTGAAATCAACACATGCACAATATAAACAATTATAGCTATATACGAGAGATAAGTAAGTAATCGTTTATTTTATAATCCTTAGTTATATTTTGTATTAAAACTTTACTTGATCGAAATGATCAATTATATGTATGTTACCTTTTTAGTTTGATTGTAAAACCTTTGTTTTGTGAATGAAACTTTCGTTTGATCTTTAAGTAAAATCAACACTAGCACTATATGAGCAAATATATATATATACGTCTACGTCTACAAAAGTAATAACGATATAAGCAAGATAATAAGTAAGTATGGAAAGATCTAACTGCGAGACAAAGGATTTATAGTGGTTCGGCTATAAGGACACCTTCCTTGCCCTACTCCACTCTTCGAGTCACCTACTCGAGAGTTTTCTTCACTATGTCAACAAGCTCCCTTATGGCGGAGAAAACCTTACACACCAATATACACACCACAACTTCAACACAACTTATTCACACCTTCTACACAACTTCTTCACACCTAGTCACTACTTAATCACAACACTACTTCTTCACACCTAGTCACTACTTAATCACAACACTACTTCTTCACACCTATCTATCTTCACAACTATCTACTTCACAACAATCTTCTTCACAACTAACTACCTCCAAACTTCTCTACTTCACAACTATCTACTACACACTCACTCTATCTACACACCTTGCTAATCTATCTTCTATCAAATATTCACAACTAGTTACACAAAGAAATAGATATAATGGATGATGCTCCAATAACTTGGATATGGAGGTAACAACAAGTTGTAATACTTCTTCTCTTGAAGGATTGAAGTATTATTCTCTTGCACTTGAAAGGTAGAGGTTTGGATCACTTTGAAACAAAGATTTATGTATGTATGATCAAAGGATTTTATAGAATAGAAATGAGATCTAGAACAGAAAGTTTTGGGGTGCAAAAGGTGAGAAAAATCTGTGGAATGAACCAATATTTATAAAGGGAAAAATACTGTTTGGGAGCGTGGCCGGTCCCCTTAATAATTATGGGGACCGCCTAGTATAATTAAGGGGGCCACCTAATAAAAAAATATTTTTTGTTCAGATTTTTTGTCTTTTTGTGGGGGAGATTTTTCTTGAAGAATGTAGCCGTTTTTTGGGTTGAAATTTGAATTCAAACTATTTATTTTGAATAAAACATTTCTGATAAATACAAAATTGTTTTGTATTAGTTTAAAAATGTTTGTCACACTTTAATAAAATATAAGGTTTGTAAAAATAAAAATTCCTTTGATCATAAAATGCATTAGACACTTTGTTTATTCATACCTTAAGTGATATGGATGCTAAAGCAAATATTTACGACTAAATACTTGTTTACGTCATAATTTGTAGTTCAATGAGTTTACGTTTTGTGATTATCAAAACATAGAGATATCGATATATGTTAATAATGTTTTTAGGCATTATTTATATCAACAATCTCCCCCTTTTTGATGATTACAAAACCTAAACTCATTAAGTCTAAAAATTAATTTTTTTTAGACAAGTACTTAGTGAGTTTATATTCGCTTCTCCCCCTTTTTGTAGAATCAAAGAGGTTATGCCGGCTAGCTTCATAAATGAAGTTAGACGGGATGAAAGCTCCCCCTTGATGTGTGCTCCCTGATTGATGCTAAACCACAAACTTAAATTAACCAAAGAATGGTCAACTAAGTCAAATAGCCTAGATCAATGCTCCGGGTAATATAAGGAATCACCGGGTCGTTAAATCCCGTTGAGGTGTGAAATGTAACTTTAGCGTATTCGTAATCGGGTGTTATTCACAGAAAAGGGTTTGTTGTGAAAATTATTTGGAGATATTTAACAAAAATAGCTTAGGAAAGCTATTTGAATAGTTACTGGTATTGAGATCGAAAAGAAATCACCTAAAACTTAAAAACCATACGTTTGCCGAAGACGTGGACAAACGTACAAAATGTGAGAACGGTGATCTGGAAAGGCTACTGGTATGAAAATTTACTTTTTACAAACCTAATAATAAGAGAAAATTTTTGGAAATTTAAAATTAATTTTTACACTATTTTAATAATTACTATTAATTAAATACTATTTTTCTAATTACTTTTAATTAACTAATTTAACCTAAATTATAAATAAATATGAAATTAACTTGGAAAAATAAAAATTAAACTTAAAAAAATCTAAAATACTATAAAACTAATTTTAGAAATGAAAATATATTTTTAAGACTATTTAATTAATTGTTACTAATTATTAACTAATTATTAATTACTTTTTAATTATTTAAAATAACCTAAATTCTAAATAATTATTAAATTACACTAGAAAGGTGAAAATAAAATTTGGAAAACTTAAAAATAACTAAAAACTAATTTTAAAATTTAATTTATATTTTTCTGAATTACTAATTAATTATTATTAATTAATAACTATTTATTAATTACTAAAAACTATTTTAAATTAAGAAAAGTAGTAAATGATAAAAGAAAAATCTGAAAAAATTACAGAAATAGTTTTTACATACCAGAAGCCTAGGAAAATTGTAAAAATGGAATTTGCTTATAAATAAGCTGATGAATAAGCCAAATGGCTTAAATAGAAGCTATCACTTCTATTAAAGTGGGCTTATTTGAAAATTTTCTTTTCCAAAATGCTTATTACAACTTTTTAGACAACTTTTGTGAAGTGAGATTGACTGAAGTCAAGGAAATAAGCACTTCAAGTGCTTATAGCCTCAACAGTTGACTTTTATTGACCAAGAGTGGAAATAAGCTCAAATGAGCTAATGTGGGGTCCACTTTTGTGAAAACAGATGTAAACAAGTATAATGCACAAGTTAAAATAAGTAGCACACAAATAAGCTAAAGAAATAAGCTAGAATACCAAAATAAGCACTTGGCTTATTTGGTTCTGAGTCAGTTCTGGGGACAGACTTTGGGGTCAAATAAGGTGGGGTCCACTGGTCTTAAGGTCACACAAATGGTTAACCCTTAATCACAAAAATAAAATACCCATAGGATCTTAAACTTCTACTGACAAACTATTACCACAACAAATTTCATAGATTAATATCAAACACAAAAATCTAGAAAATTCATTACATTTTTGGATTTTCTGAGGTAATGAACTTTTGACTTTTAACAAAACTTGAGCTTTGACTTATATGAACTTATACAGCTGATTTAATGACCTGAAATGATATGTTAAGCTGTATGAAAGATAAATTAAGTAACAAATCCAACTAGTGAAATGGTTTTATGGATTTGGACTTCAAAACTCACCACAGTTGACTGTGGTGAGCATAACCTTGTGATATTGACTTTGGGTGAGTTTTGGAACAAGTAAAAGGTTGTTTTGGTCTGTTGTGACTATGATTGAATTAAATGAACCAAAATGAAACCATGAAACCCACTGAAACACTTAATACAGTCTCAACCAAACACCCCTTTAATAGATGCTTATGAAGAAATCTAGGTTAAAACAAGCATATAAGACACCCTACTGATTACAACTACTAGATTAAACAATAATTTAGTAAATTAAACAGCAACAAGCAACTAAACTACTGAGAGAGTAAAAATTAAAGAGAAGGCTTACATAAGCCTTCCAAGCAACTGATAAGGATCAAAGAACCAAGTACACCAATCCTAATGCCCTCCCATGAGGTACCTAACCCACAGCCACCCTAAATACACTGTGCTCCAAGCTTCTTCAATATGTAACACCTTTTTTTATTTATTTTTAATTTTTCTTGATTTTTTAGCAATTATTAAAAACTGACTTAAAGATGTTCACACAAGCTTATGATGCTTATAAAAGCTTGTTTATGAGTTTATGAGAGCTTATGAATGGATTAAACACACATTTGATATCTTAATTAGAACTTGAAAATTTAAAAATGGAACTTGAAAAGTGAAATTGAGAATCAAAGTTCAAGACAGATTTTCATTGACAAAAAGAGTTACAATACATTGAAATTAAACTGAAAAGCATTAAAAACTAAAAAATTACACACTACCAAGCTCATATGAGCTTTTTATATATATATCGAGCTACAATAAACCCTAAATCATCCCACATGAGCTCCTTTTGAATTCTGAGGGTCCCACATGTCTTCTCTATGACCTCTGGCCAAATCCCAGCTGTTGAATTAGCTTTTGATCAATCCACACCCTCGATTAAAGATTTGGTGCCAAAACTTATACGGGGCAATTCTGAGTGGTTCTGGTGGGTGTTGGTGAGGGAAATTAATGGTGGTGGGTTTGTTTGGTGAGGGGAATTTATTGTGGGGTGTTGAGTTTGTGAAAAGGTGAGGAGGGGGGAGATTCTGTCCCTGGTTTTGCGCGGTATTGTTGGGGGGAAGAAAGAGTTGACCGGGGTTTGACCCGGTTGACTGTTTGACCTGGGCAGCTATTATCAAAAAAGGAAGTGGGCCGGGTTTTGGTGGACTGGGCCTAGGGGATTGGGATGGTTTTTGGGTTAAGATATTAAAGGGTCCGGTTTGTTTGTTTAGTTTATGAACACAAGGACCATTATTGTAATTTCCTATAACTTTGAGGACTGAAGTGTAACTTATCCAAAGTAACCATAAGGACCAATATTGCCAATAACCATAACTCCAAGAACCATTTTTGTATTTTCCTAATTTTCAAACTTCCAAAACTTCCCAGGGACTTATTTTGCCATATTTGGATTTTCAGGGACTAAACTTGTAATTTTAGAAAACTTGCAACCCAAGTGTAATATTTTGTGATTATATGACTTTTAAATCCTTGGGTTGACTTTTTATTTCAAAATAAATGCATAGGGACTAAAATTGACAAGTTTTGAAACTTGGGGGACTGAAACTGCCAATACTGCAAACTTTGTACGTTTTTTCTTTGTTTTTGCACATTTTGCTTTTAAAACACATAAAACACAATCCCTGGGATAATTTAAGTATTTTGATATATTTTTGATTGTTTTTGTGCGTTTTGGCAGTTTAAATATATCAAAAACGATGAGTGTTTGAGCACTCATCAATCCCCCACACTGAACTATTGCTAGTCCCTAGCAATCTTTTTAGAAAACTTGATGGATTTTAACTCTTTACCAAAAGCCATCACTTCTGGAGTAGCCAGGTGTAAGAACTGTGGCACACCTGATAACCGTGTGATTTTGAGCAAACCACCAGCTTTCAACGGATTTGTTAAGTCTTTACCAAGAGCCGTTTGCTCCTGGACTAGCCAGCATCTTGATGGACCTAGTCAACATCTTGGTGAGCTGATTACCAATTATGGATTTTCCACGGCCTTTACCACAAGCCATAATCTTGCGGGCTAGCCAACTCATTTGTTTTCGGGGAGTTGAGGAACCATACAATTTTGGGCAAATTTCCAGCCGTCAACGGATTTGATTTATCTTTACCAAGAGCCGTTTGCTCCTGGATTAGCCAATCCCTTTTGTCGCTTAGACAAGGCGGACTGATTACCACAAAAAATTTTGAAATAAAGTGAAAAATTTTTGAAAATTTTGGCAAAAAACGGGGGTACTTGAAAGATATTTGCTAAAATTCGTTAGAATTCCCCCCCCCCCCCCCCCCCCACACTTAGAAATGAATGTTGTCCTCAATATTCAAAGTCCCGGCTATTATGCCGAAGCTATGAACGTAAAAAGCCAAGATTCGAATCTAACTGCGGAAATACCAATTTTCACTTTATTTCTATATATATACAACTTTTTTTTTTTTTTTTTTTTTTTATTTATTTTATTATTTTTTAGAACTCTATATACATATATACATTTTTTTTTTCAAACAGCGGGGGGTTGGCCATTCCCCCACACTCGGTGGTAGAAAATAGAAAGAATCAGAGATACGGGTGAAAACCCGTATTGTTGCTAATTTTTGTTCATCGAGTCGCTAGCTTGACTCTATCCCCGAATTCAATTGTCCTTGGGGAAAGTTTGGAGATCCGGGACGACCATGGATGGTATGTCCTCTCCAAAGTAGTGCTTTAACCGATGTCCATTCACTTTGAAATTTGGACCATCACTTTGAGATAATTCGACGGTGCCATAAGGATAAACTTTTGCGATAGTGAATGGACCAGTCCATCGGGTTTTGAGCTTTCCCGAGAAGATCTTGAGTCTAGAATTGAAGAGAAGGACTCGATCACCAACGTTGAAAACGCGGTTTTTGATTTTTGAGTCATGAATCTTCTTTATCTTTTGTTTATAGATCAAAGAGTTCTCGTAAGCTTGATCACGAAGTTCGTTTAATTCATTGAGTTGAACTTTTCTATGATCACCCGCCGTTTTGAGGTCGAAATTGGCATGCTTGAGGGCCCAATAGGCTTTATGCTCAAGCTCGATCGGAAGATGGCACGCTTTTCCGTACACAAGTTTATAAGGCGTACACCCAATGGGTGTTTTGTAAGCTGTACGGAAAGCCCAAAGTGCATCATCTAATTTGTCCGACCACGATGCCCGATTCTCACCTACAGTTCTTTCCAATATTCTTTTAATGCCCCGATTGGAAACTTCGACTTGTCCACTTGTTTGAGGGTGGTACGCAGTGGAAAGACGGTGAGTTACACCGTACTTTTGCATGACTTTGTCGAATTTGTCATTACAGAAGTGCGTACCACGATCACTAATAATAGCACGTGGAGTTCCGAATCGGGCAAAAAGAGCTTTTAAAAATTTCACAACTACTCGGGCATCATTTGTGGGTAAAGCTTTTGCTTCTACCCATTTTGACAAATAGTCAACTGCCACGAGTATGTATTTGTTGCCGTGAGAGGATGGAAATGGCCCCATAAAGTCGATGCCCCAGATATCAAAGATCTCACAAACTTGAATTGCATTCTGAGGCATTTCATTCTTTTGTGAAATATTCCCGTGACGTTGACAAGCGTCGCAGGACTTGGCCAAATCTTGGGCATCCTTGTAGATCGAGGGCCAATAAAAGCCGGAATCAAACACCTTTTTGGCGGTGTAGTTGGGATTGTGGTGACCCCCCGTGGGACCAGCATGGCAAGCCTTTAAAATTTCAGTGGCTTCCTGACCATACACACACCGCCAGATGACTTGATCCGCGCATATCTTGAACAAGTAGGGGTCGTCCCAAAAGTAATGTTTGACATCTTTGAAAATTTTATTTTTTTGTTGGGACGACATCCCTTTCACAATGAAGTTACCCGCAAGATAGTTTGCAAAGTCGGCAAACCATGGGGTAATCGAGTCTCCACGAAATGAAACAACATTGAGGGTTTCGAGAGGAAATGTTTCATTTATTTCCTTTTTCTTGAAAGCATTTTGGTGAGGGTTTTCAAGACGGGAGAGATGATCAGCAGCTAGGTTCTCAGCTCCTTTTTTATCACGAATAATGATATCAAATTCCTGAAGGAGGAGAACCCATCGGAGGAGTCTCGGCTTTGCATCTTGTTTTGCAAATAGATACTTCAAAGCCGGATGATCCGTATACACTATGCTTTTAGTCAGAATCAAGTATGGCCGGAATTTTTCAAAAGCATACACCACAGCTAATAATTCTTTTTCAGTGGTGGTGTAATGACTTTGAGCCTCGGTCAGTCTTGCTGGCATAGTGTATAGGCTGAAAATGTTTTGTTTTGCGTTGCCCCAAGACTGCCCCTATCACATAATCACTAGCATCACACATGAGCTCGAAGGGCAAGTCCCAATCGGGGGCAACAAGGATCGGTGCCTCGGTAAGCCTTTTCTTTAATGTTTCAGAGGCTTCGATGCACTCAGGGGAGAAGATAAAAGGAGCATCCTTCTCGAGGAGATGGGTCATAGGCCGGGCAATTTTAGAAAAATCTTGAATAAACCTACGGTAAAAACCGGCGTGACCCAAAAAGCTCCTTACACCTTTCACAGTCGTGGGATGAGGCAATTTTGCAATGACGTCCACTTTGGCACGGTCAACCTCAATCCCGTTTTTTGAAATTTTATGGCCGAGGACAATGCCCTCTTTGACCATAAAGTGACTCTTCTCCCAATTTAGACATAACTTTGTGTCTTCACAACGTTTTAGCATGCTGTCTAAATGGGAGAGACATGATTTAAATGAATCCCCAATGACCGAGAAATATTCCATAAAGACCTCCATACTTTTCCCGATCATGTCGGAAAAGATGGCCATCATACATCTTTGAAACGTGCCCGGAGCATTACATAGGCCAAATGGCATACGTTTATATGCGAAAGTTCCATAGGGGCACGTAAAAGTGGTCTTTTCTTGGTCTTGCGGGTCAATGGGAATCTGAAAGTAACCCGAGAAACAATCGAGGAAGCAATAGTACTCATTCCTCGCTAATCTCTCGAGCATCTGATCCATAAAGGGCAGAGGAAAATGATCCTTATGGGTGGCGTCATTTAACTTACGATAATCAATACAGACACGCCAACCCGTAACCAAACGAGTTGGAATTAACTCATTTTCCTCGTTTGTGACAACAGTAATGCCACCCTTTTTTGGAACGCAATGAACTGGGCTGACCCAAGGACTGTCCGAGATAGGGTAAATCAATCCGGCATCAAGAAGTTTTAAAACCTCTTGTTTGATAACCTCGTGAATTTTTGGATTCACCCTTCTTTGATGTTGGACCGCAGGTTTGAAGTCATCCTCCATTAATATCTTGTGAGTACAAAACTCAGGGTCGATGCCCTTGATGTCGGAGAGACGCCAAGCAATTGCTCGCTTATGAGACTTCAAAACCTTAATAAGAGCAGCCTTTTCCTCAACACTTAAGTCTTTGGCAATTATGACGGGTAATTTATCATCACCCTCCAGAAATGCATACTCAAGATGAGGCGGCAAGTCCTTAAGTTCAACCACAGGAAAGTCATCAGTTTTCTCAACATTTTTGACTTCCTCCTTATGAAGTATTTGTGGTAGAACAGGAAGAGGAGAGGGATCTTCGTTTAATAACTTTTCAAGCGTGAGAATATCCCCCTCGTGGTCAATCTCTTTGCTATCGATTCCATCGGGAATCGAATCACTTTTGAGAAAGGCCTCAATTTCTTCTAAGATGAAGTCACTTCCCTCAAACGGAGTGAGGGAAGGAGAAGAATTGGCAACAATGGGGTGAGAAGATGGAGTGAAGTTTTCACTCGGAGAATCATCGACAAAACCTAAAACCTCTTGAGCGTACTCCTCAGACGCGACATCAATGACATCAATTCGGTTAACCGTTTCGGCATCATAATTAGAGGAATACCTCGAAGTTTGATCGAGGTTAAAGGTTACAGCTTCATTACCAACACGAAGAGTTATTTCCTCTTCGTGCACATCAATTAACGCACGACCCGTCCTTAAGAATCCTCTCCCAAGAATGAGAGGAACTCGTGGGTCAGCATCGAAATCCACAACCACAAAATCTGCCGGAAAGTGGAAATTTCCCACTTTCACAAATACATCCTCAGCAATGCCGAGGGGACGAGATGTTGAGCGGTCTGCCAGCTCGAGAGTCATGCAGGTGGTTGTGAGTTCTGGAAGAGAGAGCTTTTTCCATATTGAATAAGGCATCAAGTTGATGCTCACACCTAGATCGGCTAGGGCGAAGCACTCAACCATTCCGGGAAAAACACATGGAATGAGAAATTTTCCCGGATCTCCTAGCTTCTTGGGAAGCTTTTTCAGAAGAACTGCAGAGCAGTTTTCATTGAGTGGAGTTCGAGCCATTTCGAATAGCTTCTATTTATTGTTCAACAGATTTTTAATTGTCGATGCGAATTTAGGCATCAACAGGAGAGCATCCGCGAAACTAATATCAAAATGAATATCACGGAAGATTTGAAAAAAACTTTTCCATTTGATGGTTTGCTTTTTCGCGGAGCTTCTGGTCTTGTAACCTAGATGGATATGGTAGTGAAGTTTTGGATTTAGGGTTCTCTCCAGGAGTTGTTGATGGTTCAAATACAACTCCCGATTTTGGTACAACTCCAGATTTTGGTACAATTTCTGGAACAACCTGAGGGTGGACGTGTGCGGTACTTCGTGGGCTAGGAGATTGCACCTTGTCCGTGGTTGCCTCAGGCTCAATTTCTACTTCCTCGGAATAGATAGGAGGAGGAATAGGAGGAACTGGTGGCTCTTCATAAGCTTTACCACTGCGTGTAGTAATAGCTTTGAGTTCACCCTTGGGGTTAACAACTGTATTAGCCGGGAGACCTCCTGATGTAGAGGGTGGAGTGAGATGATTCATAAGACTGGCAAGCATATTCTCAATCTTGCTTTGAGATTGATCAATTTTGTTGTTTGTGACCATCAACTCACTTTTCAGCTCATGACCCTGTTTGGCTATTGATGATTGGAAATCATTCTTCAAATTTGAGATTTGATTTTGCATTGCCCTCATTTTGGTCTCATTAACTTTGATGTAGTTATTGAGCTCGTTTGGGAGGGGATCTTGATAATTCGGAGCTGAATACCCTTGATTACCCCTTTGGGGTGGGTACTGATTGACGGGGGCAGGATTTTGATTTTGCATATTATGCCCCCTTGGTGGATTAGGATTAAACCTATTTGGATTTTGAGGAAAACGGGGTGGTCCACCCTGGTTGCTAGCCCAGTAATTTGGTTCCACTTGAGGACGGTATTGGTTACCTCCTTGGTTGGAATTGCCCCTATTGCATTTACTTCGAATGGATTGCCTTCAGTGGCAGTGCAATTATAATATGAATGTGGACCACCACAAGTGACACAAACTTCTATCTTTTTGATTTCAGCTTGTGGAGAAGGAGAAGAATCTTTCTTGTCTTGGGCGAGAACCAATGCATGGACAGCTTCCGTGAGTTTGTCAAGTCTAGCATCGGTGCTAGACTGAGCCACGGGCAATGAGGAAGAAGGAACAACATCCCTTTGGGAAACAACCTATTTGCTTCGGGGAATGCGGACCTTAGATTTATTCTCAATGATTGCTAAAGCATCCTTTGTGGTGCGATTCAAGAAGTTACCTCCAGCGGAGGCATTTAGAGAGTCTTGATCGGATTGGCTTACACCATTGTAGAAAGTATCAAGTGTCATGAGATCGGAGAAACCGTGGTGAGGACATTTTCGGAGCAATTCCTTGTAACGATCCCATGCCTCACTAAAGGATTCATCAAATTTCTGCGTGAATTTCATGATCTCATTCTTGAGACTCGTGGTTTTGGAAGGAGGAAAGAACTCATTCACGAACTTTTTCACAAGATCTTCCCATGTCTCAATAGATCGTAGAGGTTGTTTTTCAAGCCAAATCCGGGCTTGTCCCTCCAGGGAGAATGGGAAGAGAAGAAGTTTGATTGCTTCACAGGGGACATCTTTGCATTTGATGGTGTATGTGATTTTATTGAACCATCGAATGTGATCTTGAGGATCGTCCCTCTCATAACCGTAGAATTGACGTGATGTGGCCAGGTTTATCAACCCAGTTTTAAGCTCAAAATTGTCGGCCATGATTGCCGGAACAACGATAGCATCTCCGTAACCCTCGACGGGTGCTTGGAGAAGCTCGTTCATAGTGGGTTCAGCCGCCATGATGACAGCTGGAGGTGGAACAGTACGGATCTCAGATCCGACTGTTGGTGCAGAACGTCTACGAGGTCTTCGAGGTTTCCGAACAAGCTCACGTAATGGGCTAGTGGACCTTGAAGAACGAGTGCGCATGCACTAGGGATAAAAATTTTTTGGACAATATTTTTGTTATCGTCCCGTAATCCAGGATCGTTTCTCTTTAAGAATCACCTTAGAAGAAAACCGAATCAGAAAACGTTACGATACGTTTTGTTGTTTTTTACTTTTTTTGGTGTTTTAACACTTTAGGAAAAGTGTCAATGACTTTTTTATGTGTTTTAATTTTGAAAATATTCACAAGTGATGGTATTTGTACAATGAGTGAGGTGAGATAACACTAATCTCGAAAGATGCTACAGAAACGCGCACACCTCCCCGGCAGCGGTGCCATAAATTGATTGATGCTAAACCACCAACTTAAATTAACCAAAGAATGGTCAACTAAGTCAAATAGCCTAGATCAATGCTCTGGGTAATATAAGGAATCACCGAGTCGTTAAATCCCGTTGATGTGTGAAATGTAACTTTAGCGTATTCGTAATCGGGTGTTATTCACAGAAAAGGGTTTGTTGTGAAAATTATTTGGATATATTTAACAAAAATAGCTTAGGAAAGCTATTTGAATAGTTACTGGTATTGAGATCGAAAAGAAATCACCTAAAACTTAAAAACCATACGTTTGCCGAAGACGTGGACAAACGTACAAAAATGTGAGAACGGTGATCTGGAAAGGCTACTGGTATGAAAATTTACTTTTTACAAACCTAATAATAAGAGAAAATTTTTGGAAATTTAAAATTAATTTTTACACTATTTTAACAATTACTATTAATTAAATACTATTTTTCTAATTACTTTTAATTAACTAATTTAACCTAAATTATAAATAAATATGAAATTAACTTGGAAAAATAAAAATTAAACTTAGAAAAATCTAAAATACTATAAAACTAATTTTAGAAATGAAAATATATTTTTAAGACTATTGAATTAATTGTTACTAATTATTAACTAATTATTAATTACTTTTTAATTATTTGAAATAACCTAAATTCTAAATAATTGTTAAATTACACTAGAAAGGTGAAAATAAAATTTGGAAAACTTAAAAATAACTAAAAACTAATTTTAAAATTTAATTTATATTTTTCTGATTTACTAATTAATTATTATTAATTAATAACTATTTATTAATTACTAAAAACTATTTTAAATTAAGAAAAGTAGTAAATGATAAAAGAAAAATCTGAAAAAATTACAGAAATAGTTTTTACACACCAGAAGCCTAGGAAAATTGTAAAAATGGAATTTGCTTATAAATAAGCTGATGAATAAGCGAAATGGCTTAAATAGAAGCTATCACTTCTATTAAAGTGGGCTTATTTGAGATTTTTCTTTTCCAAAATGCTTATTACAACTTTTTAGACAACTTTTGTGAAGTGAAATTGACTGAAGTCAAGGAAATAAGCACTTCAAGTGCTTATAGCCTCAACAGTTGACTTTTATTGACCAAGAGTGGAAATAAGCTCAAATGAGCTAATGTGGGGTCCACTTTGGTGAAAACAGATGTAAACAAGTATAATGCACAAGTTAAAACAAGTAGCACACAAATAAGCTAAAGAAATAAGCTAGAATACCAAAATAAGCACTTGGCTTATTTGGTTCTGAGTCAGTTCTGGGGACAGACGTTGGGGGCCAAATAAGGTGGGGTCCACTGGTCTTAAGGTCACACAAATGGTCAACCCTTAATCCTGGGTAGGGGGGGGGGTTGTATGGAACCAAGAATGAGGTGTGGGACCCACTGGGTCAGTCACAAAGTACCACCAAAGTTGGGTGGATGGTTTGGGTCTGCTGAGACAGGGCAAGAGCTTGCCCTGCAGCTCACTTTGAGCTTATACACAAGCTGTAAGAAAAATCACAAAAATAAAATACCCATAGGATCTTAAACTTCTACTGACAAACTATTACCACAACAAATTTCATAGATTAATATCAAACACAAAAATCTAGAAAATTCATTGCATTTTTGGATTTTCTGAGGTAATGAACTTTTGTCTTTTAACAAAACTTGAGCTTTGACTTATATGAACTTATACAGCTGATTTAATGACCTGAAATGATATGTTGAGCTGTATGAAAGATAAATTAAGTAACAAATCCAACTTGTGAAATGGTTTTATGGATTTGGACTTCAAAACTCACCACAGTTGACTGTGGTGAGCATAACCTTGTGATATTGACTTTGGGTGAGTTTTGGAACAAGTAAAAGGTTGTTTTGGTCTGTTGTGACTATGATTGAATTAAATGAACCAAAATGAAACTATGAAACCCACTGAAACACTTAATACAGTCTCAACCAAACACCCCTTTAACAGATGCTTATGAAGAAATCTAGATTAAAACAAGCATATAAGACACCCTACTGATTACAACTACTAGATTAAACAATAATTTAGTAAATTAAACAGCAACAAGCAACTAAACTACTGAGAGAGTAAAAATTAAAGAGAAGGCTTACATAAGCCTTCCAAGCAACTGATAAGGATCAAAGAACCAAGTACACCGATCCTAATGCCCTCCCATGAGGTACCTAACCCACAGCCATCCTAAATACACTGTGCTCCAAGCTTCTTCAATATGTAACACCTTTTTTTTTTTTTTTTTTTTTTTTCTTTTTTTTTTTGATTTTTCTTGATTTTTTAGCAATTATTAAGAACTGACTTAAAGATGTTCACGCAAGCTTATGATGCTTATAAAACCTTGTTTATGAGTTTATGAGAGCTTATGAATGGATTAAACACACATTAGATATCTTAATTAGAACTTGAAAATTTAAAAATGGAACTTGAAAAGTGAAATTGAGAATCAAACTTCAAGGCAGATTTTCATTGACAATAAGAGTTACAATACATTGAAATTAAACTGAAAAGCATTAAAAACTAAAAAATTACACACTACCAAGCTCATATGAGCTTTTTATATATATATCAAGCTACAATAAACCCTAAATCATCCCACATGAGCTCCTTTTGAATTCTGAGGGTCCCACATGTCTTCTCTTTGACCTCTGACCAAATCCCAGCTGTTGAATTAGCTTTTGATCAATCCACACCCTCGATTAAAGATTTGGCGCCAAAACTTATACGGGGCAATTCTGAGTGGTTCTGGTGGGTGTTGGTGAGGGAAATTAATGGTGGTGGGTTTGTTTGGTGAGGGGAATTTATTGTGGGGTGTTGAGTTGGTGAAAAGGTGAGGAGGGGGGAGATTCTGTCCCTGGTTTTGCGCGGTATTGTTGAGGGGAAGAAAGAGTTGACCGGGGTTTGACCCGGTTGACTGTTTGACCTAGGCGGCTATTATCAAAAAAGGAAGTGGGCCGGGTTTTGGTGGACTGGGCCTAGGGGATTGGGATGGTTTTTGGGTTAAGATATTAAAGGGTCCGGCTTGTTTGTTTAGTTTATGAACACAAGGACCATTATTGTAATTTCCCATAACTTTGAGGACTGAAGTGTAACTTAACCAAAGTAACCATAAGGACCAATATTGCCAATAACCATAACTCCAAGAACCATTTTTGTATTTTCCCAATTTTCAAAATTCCAAAACTTCCCAGGGACTTATTTTGCCATATTTGGATTTTCAGGGACTAAACTTGTAATTTTAGAAAACTTGCAACCCAAGTGTAATATTTTGTGATTATATGACTTTTAAATCCTTGGGTTGACTTTTTATTTCAAAATAAATGCATAGGGACTAAAATTGACAAGTTTTGAAACTTGGGGGACTGAAACTGCCAATACTGCAAACTTTGTACGTTTTTTCTTTGTTTTTGCACATTTTGCTTTTAAAACACATAAAACACAATCCTTGGGATAATTTAAGTATTTTGATATCTTTTTGATTGTTTTTGTGCGTTTTGGCAGTTTAAATATATCAAAAACGATGAGTGTTTGAGCACTCATCACTCCCCCTCATTCGATGGCACCAAGGGATCGAGATATGGAATGCTCGCAAGAAAAATATTAGAAGCACAAGCATATATAGAAGAATATGCAATATACAAATAACAAGCATAGCAAACAAATATTAAGGATACATAACAATTAATTCAAAGAGATTATGTTAAAGATCCTAATTTGCCAAAGAGAGCCATCAGACTTGCTTGTAACAAAAGGTTGGTTGATTCGTATTTGAAAGTGAAAATCATAAGCATATAGAATTCTTAGATGGTTAATGATGGAGTGTTTGGAATGAAGATGGTTGAGTTAGGGTAAGGTTGTTGGATTAATGGAGGTATATGTTTGGGTCATGAATGTTGGAGAGTTTGGTTGTGGAGAGTTTGTAGCGGAAGAGGTTGATTAAGGTTTTGGATGTTGCTCAAGTGAGGGTATTGGATGTGATCTAGTGAGAAGATATTCAATCCAAGTGAAGTGTTCATTGAATGCAATGGTTTTTAGGAGAAAGATGCAACAAGGTCAATTGTTTACATGTTTCTCAAGTTGATTTATGTTGTGTGGTGATGAGAGTGATCTAGATGAAGGTGGATCCAAATTGCGTTGAGCAAGATGTAAGGCTAAAAGAGCACTAAGCTCATGGGATTCTTTTAGCGCCTCAACGAACATTAAGTGTTCGGAGGAAGGTGATGGTGGTGGAGCATGATAGTTGTCTTGGGTGAGGGTTTGAACATGCAACATAGGAATGGCATGTGAAGTTATAGGATGTGGTGGTGATACTCTTGGTGGTGGAGACATGTTTGAGCTTGGGTAATCATGAAAACATGATATGGGTGGAAGAGATGCTTCATGAGTGGATGGTGTTTTTGTTGAATGAGCAACATGTAAAGTGTTGGTAATGAGGTTGGGATTGTTGTTTTGGGATTGTGCATGCTCATCATAAGAAGGAGCATTAGTGGAAGCACGAATGGATGATTTGTTGTTAAATGGATCATTTGTGTGAGAGTGAGGTTTAGGTATTGGTTGATTATGAACAACATCGCTTGAGTTGTGAAAAGATTATGAGGTTTGAGTGTAATGTAGAAGGATATGGGTGAGTAAAGGTTTTTGATATGTAATGTTGGTGAGAAGGAAAGTGAGGTGTTAGGTATGTAATGTTGAAGACATAGGAGGAATTTGGTGTTGGATGTTTGACAACATCATTTGGTTTGACGGGCTTTTAATGGAAGTTAGGCTTTCTTCTCCAAACGGGTTATTTGGTGGTTTTGGTTTAATGGGAGAGGTCATGAAGAGGTGAGTATAGATTGAGAGGAATGAGAGTGTTTATAATGTAGTATTGGTGGGATTAAGGATGTATAAATTTTGATAGAAGGTTTAGGATAAAATAGGTTTATGAATTTTGGGAAGTGTAGGATGAAATGGGTTAAAAAGTAGAAAAAGGAAACAACACCTTTGACCATCAGATGGCCGGTCCCCTTAATTGGAGGCCGGTCCCCTTAATAATTAAGGGGGCCGCCTTATGATTTAAGGGGGCCGCCCATCTGGTGATTCCCAGATTGCCAACAAAGGGTTTTTGGTAGTGAATTGCAGAAACATTGTGTTTTTGGTTTCAAACAAGTCCAACTCTTTGAGGCAATTAAGCATATACTAATTATGTAGGAAATTATGTAGCCAAAGCATGTTAATCAAAGAGGTTAAGCAAACAAGCAATTTCATCTAGCATGCAAACATACTCATCAAGCAAGTAAAATATAAGTGCTAGGAAACAATAAGCAACATCAAGTATTTCATAACTACATAACTAGGAGGATTAATCCTAATGTGTATCAATGTGCAATAAGTGGGTAGTTATGATAGCATGGATTTCTAGACTTGTTACAAACAAAGTCTTAATGAACAAACCATGGTCCTCTTGATTTGATTTAGTTCACTTATAAGTGTCATTTATATAAATATAGATGACAAATATGAGATCACCATGCATGATTTTAAAAGAGATGTTTTTAGCATTATTCAACAATGTTTGAAAGTAAGTTTTCACTTAGATGTGAGAGTTATTTGAATAAAATAGATTGGGTTTTTACTTCAAAATGTGTGAATGAACGGTAAAGAATATTTTCCCAATCTTTAGTTTTGATCAAAACAAAATTGTGGATATTGATAGTGAAAACATGTTATTTAAAAGTGGGATAGTTATTTGAAAAACTATTTTCAAAAATGTGAGGTTTTTGCATATTTTTAGAGATATCAGATTTTTTACAACAAATATCATAAATCAAATATTTAAAAAAAATGTTTATTAAAGATCTCATGCTCAAGGGATTGGTTAAGCCTATTATTATCTCATGTTATCGTTTCTACATATCATATGATCCTAAAGGAAATGAAGACGATAATTTATATGTTAGATGCGAGAGTGTTGAATGGGGTATAACCTAACATCTATAGTTCCTTTGTTTTTGCACGCTTATCTAACTTAATGCCATAGTCTACGAGAGCTTGTTTCATCCATAGTTTTCTTACGCGAGGGATCTAATCCTACTTCTATATTAACGATCGATCCACTTAACTTATTTCACTTCATCACCATGAGTTTGCTAATAGTGGATATAGAAGATTTCCATTTTCTATTTCGTTCGGCAATGAACAATTTTATCTTATTCCTTGGAGAGTCAACCAATGATGTTTCTAGGTTATAAGAATATAAGCTATTATGTATACATATATGTATAGCTAAGCATTAATCTAACTAATCATATATCTAAGCATGCAAATTACAGCGATGAACTTAAAAGAAACGCGTACCTTTTAGTCTTCAATGGAATATCTTCAAGCACTTCAAGTGACCATGTTGACTTATAGAAGTCATTTGTAGATGATATTCCAACTTCTTCCAAGATTGACAGCTTAGCCACTTGGTTCCCATTGTCTCATTGGTCCAAAGTTGTTTGGTCCAAACATATTCAACATTTGGCTAGGATCCATGTATGGTGGTAGTATTCCCCAAGGATTGTAACTTGGTTGATAATTCCACATTTGATGACTAGTATTATTGTAGTTTTGTCTATTTTGGTTTCTTCTAGGTTGAGGTGTTTTAGATCGAGTATGAAGATTATTTGGTTTTCTCGGTGGTGGAGTTTTAGATCTTAATTTAAATTTAGAGGATCCCACTTCGGTCTGTAAGGATGGTTTATAAAAAGTTTTTACTTTTTCATCATTCGCAATGGGTATTTTTCTATCTTTTGTAAGTATATACTTAGGTTTTGATTCTAATGATTTTTGTTTACTAGATTCACATTCAAACTTTATACTTTTATTTTCACTAGTTGAAACATTAGTTGAGGTTAATCCTAGACCGGTTTTATCTCCCGAAGTTTCTTGAACACTTATTATTTTCTTAAGTGGGTTACTACTTTTTTAAACTTGTCAAGTTTGAAAATTTCATCTTTAAGTTTTTCGTTTTCATTGTTAACCTCTATGCATGTTTTACATTCTAGAAAAACTTCTTTTCTTTTTTCCAAATGTTGTAGTCTAATTTTTAATTCGAGTACTTCATTTTCTAATAGATTATTAATATGTTTTAGTGACTTATTTTTAGCTATAACCTTTTGACCTAATTTGCATAACTTATTATATTCACTGTCTAGGTCTTTTTCGTCTAATGATAAATTTTCGTCACTAAAGTATTCGGTTTCGGAACGTACCTCGCTTGATGTCTTAGCCATAAGACATTTCTCCTCATTTGTGATTTCTTTCTCATCGTCATCGCTATCACTCCAAGCTCCTCCAACAAACGCCTTTTGATTTTGATTTCTTGACATCATTGGACATTTTTCGATGAGATGATTTGGATCACCACATTTAAAGCACTTCCTATCACTTTTGCCATTTTTTGTCATCTTTATTTCTGTGGTTTGCTTTCCTTTCATCATGCGGTTGTCTGACGAATCTTCCTTGCCTTTTGAAGAATTTCTTGAAGTCTCTTACGGCCATCGCATATTCTTTGTCATCACTATCGGAGGTTGAGCTATCCTCGTTACTAGATTCGTAGACTTTCACCAATGGTAATGACATGCCAAAGATCAAGATCTTTTGATTTCACATAAGTTTCGAATCTATTTTTCCAATAAAGAAAACCATCACTTTCAAATAGTGGTGGTCTTTGCATAGATTGCCCTTCTAAATATTTTTCCGATTCCATAGATGGATACAAGTTTTAAAATACAGTATATTTTAAAAATCTTGTTTAACGTAGCTCTGATGCCAATAGTGGAAAACTAGAAGGGGGGGTTGAATAGTTTTACGTCTTTTTAATTTTATTATGAAAACTTAGTTTAGTTTTAAAACCTTGTTTGCTTTTAAAACTTTGATTCAATCTTATGTGAACTCAAATCTTGAACAATATGAACAACTATATCTAAGTATGAACAATAATAATATAAGCTAAGTATGTGAAATCAACACATGCACAATATAAACAATTATAGCTATATACGAGAGATAAGTAAGTAATCGTTTATTTTATAATCCTTAGTTATATTTTGTATGAAAACTTTACTTGATCGAAATGATCAATTATATGTATGTTACCTTTTTAGTTTGATTGTAAAAACTTTGTTTTATGAATGAAACTTTCGTTTGATCTTTAAGTAAAATCAATACTAGCACTATATGAGCAAATATATATATACGTCTCGTCTACAAAAGTAATAACAATATAAGCAAGATAATAAGTAAGATATGGAAAGATCTAACCGCGAGACAAAGGATTTATAGTGGTTCGGCTACAAGGACACCTTCCTTGCCCTACTCCACTCCTCAAGTCACCTACTCGAGAGTTTTCTTCACTATGTCAACAAGCTCCCTTATGGCGGAGAAAACCTTACACACCAATATACACACCACAACTTCGTCACAACTTATTCACACCTTCTACACAACTTCTTCACACCTAGTCACTACTTAATCACAACACTACTTCTTCACACCTAGTCACTACTTAATCACAACACTACTTCTTCACACCTATCTATCTTCACAACTATATACTTCACAACAATCTTCTTCACAACTATCTACTTCCCAACTTCTCTACTTCACAACTATCTACTACGCACTCACTCTATCTACACACCTTGCTAATCTATCTTCTATCAAATATTCACTTCTCCCCATTTTCGTAGAATCAAAAAGGTTATGCCGACTAGCTTCATAAATGAAGTTAGATGGGATGAAAGCTCTCCCTTGATGTGTGCTCCCCCTCATTCGAGGGCAACAAGGAATCGAGATATGTAATGCTCGCAAGAAAAATATTAGAAGCACAAGTATATATAGAAAAATATGCAATATACAAATAACAAGCATAGCAAACAAATATTAAGGATACATAACAATTAATTCAAAGAGATTATGTTAAAGATCTTAATTTGCCAAAGAGAGCCATCGGACTTGCTTGTAACAAAAGGTTGGTTGATTCATATTTGAAAGTGAAAATCATAAGCATATAGTATGCTTAGATGGTTGATGATGGAGTGTTTGGAATGAAGATGGTTGAGTTAGGGTAAGGTTGTTGGATTAATGGAGGTATATGTTTGGGACATTAATGTTGGAGAGTTTGGTGGTGAAGAGTTTATAGCGGAAGAGGTTGATTGAGGTTTTGGATGTTGTTCAAGTGAGGGTATTGGATGTGATCTAGTGAGAAGATATTCAATCCAAGTGAAGTGTTCATTGAATGCAATGGTTTTTATGACAAAAGATGCAACAAGGTTAATTGTTGACATGATTTTCAACTTGATTCAAGTTGTGGGGTGATGAAGGAGAGGTAGAGGAAAGTTGGTCCATGTTGCATTGAGCAAGGTGTAAGGCAAGAAGAGCACAAAGCTCATGGGCTTCCTTGAGTTCTTCAATGAACTTCAAGTGTTTGTGTCACAACTCGTAATTTCCGGTCATTTTCCAAACCTCGACAATTTACTATTCACAAGTTACTATTCACCATTTACTATTCATCGATCACTATTCATCGTTTTTGAGGTCAATTTGACATTTCGAGAAACATTCAGAAATTTTACTATTCACTTGACACTATTCATTCCCGGGAGAAAACCACTATTCACGTGCATTAATCATTTCATCGTAAACTTAGTTTACGGGTATTCAAAAATTCGCGTAACCGTATTGGTTCAGGAGCGAATTCATGCTTTATCATGTGGGACATCTCATACAGACTAGAAATAGTCTGCATATCATCATTATGGCACTTGCATACTATTCCACTCGTAGGATAATTAAATTAATACTTTTACGTATAATTATTTCTAAATAAACGTTAACAACCGATCAATAATGTGACTAACACGTCCGACATTCCAGACTATGATCTCAATATATTTTTATATTCATTTTAATAATATAAAAATTATAATATTAATTTACCCGGTGTTTTGGAAACTTATTTAATTTATATCGTACGCCTAATTTATTTACGACGGTTTTCGTAAAAACTAAACAATAATTTTCCAAACACTCAATACTTGTACCCAACATATTTTTACAACTTTTATGACCTTATTATATCCCGGTTAATTCCGTTAAAATTTATTTTTAGTTAACTCGGTACCCGGTACACCTTAAAACTACAAATGAACACAAAATACTACACCAAATACCACTAATACATTTACACACTCCATCTCTTCTCTTACACAACCCATTGCCGCCCCCCCCCCCCCCTAGCCCATAATATTTCTTACAACTTTGAAATATTACTTACTTACTCTATTATTGAAGATCTTCTAATTAATGTACCAAAAAGTCTTGCATACAAGTAACTTATTCACTCATTTTTCATCCCATTCCACAAGTTATCACAAAAATCATACACTCTCTTTTTCTCTCTATCATCCCACGGCAAGAACAAGAGGAGAAGCAAGCCAAGAAATTTTTATAAGCTCAAGTAATACTCTAGTTTATTTAGTAACTCTTGTAAGGTTTGAAACACAACATAAGGATTCTAAGGTTTTGATCATCTAAGATCACCAATCATTCAAAGTAAGTTTACAAAGTTTATTTTCATTATTTCTTCAAGTATTTATATTGATCATATGGTTTTCATACAAGATCTTATGCATTGTTAGCTTATACCACTTCATTTTTATAAACTTTTAACTTTTGAACCTTAGGAAGTGATTATAGTTAGATCCTTGTTAGATCTACTTGATTTGTGATGTTTAGGAACCCATGACACCCTAAGAAGGTGTATGGTAGGATTAGAGTAGCTTTGTGGTGTTTGAAAGTGGTTTGGATGAAGTTAGTAACTAGGAAAACCAAGTTTTGACACTTATAGAAAGTTGCTGTCCATTTTTGCAAAACGTGGAAAGATCAGGGAATTCTGGGTAATTTTGGAATATCTATTCAGAAAATAATTTCAAAAACGAAACCGTGGCCGCTTGAATCACTAAAATCCGAGTTACGACGAAAAAGATATGCTATTTTCAATTTTAACGACGAAAACTATTTTTCTGAAAAACTGCTTGCTGATGAACAGTACTCACGGGCAAATTCGAGGCGTAAAACTAAATCTAGTCATCCCGACTTATCAAAAAATATGTTAGTATTTTGTCCCATGATTCCGGGGATATAAAGAACGAGTAAAATGAGCTTAAAACGACCAAGTTATACGCGTTTTAACATCGTCAAAACTATATATATATATATATATATATAGTCACAACTAGAAAATAATAACTTACGCACTAAATGGTATATTTTCTAGAAATATTACTAAGGACTATATTCTTAACAAATGAAATACGTATGACCCAAAGGAATATTTATACGACTTAACGACGTTATTTTAAGGTTTTCGATACGAGGAAATATAACACTAACATTGTTATACGATATATTACGACAAGTTTTTATAACTCCAATGGGACTTATTTTTCCTAAGTATGGAAACTATTTTACTATGACAATAACTAGTATTTCCAAGTTACGAGTGGTATAGGCATCATGTGCATGTGCATTCAAATTCATCACGTCATGATCTAAGGTAGATCGTTATTACTCATATTAGGTTGCGGTTAGAGATCGTGCCTCCTTTCAGTGTATCCATTCTTGTCATCGTAGCTATCGCTCCAGGTGAGTCATAGCCCCACTTTTACTGGTTTAATTACTTTACAAACTCTTTGGGGGAGATACATGCTTAAATACTCGTGTTATACTTTTATACGATTTCAAATCCCACGGGGGAGAATACATTGCACAATTATTTTTGTACATGCCCAAGTATTACAAATTCCATACATTGCTTAAGTTTCCTTACAACCAAGTTAAGTCCCCTTATATATCATGGACCGTTAATTATAGCTAAGCGAGAGTGAGTGGATAGATCTATCGAGGGTGACGCCTCCATTCGCGTTTGGGTTGCTCCAACGGGACGAATGCATTTCATGTCTTAACAAATTGAGTGTCTGGTAAACACTCTGGTGGGGCCATTACAAAGTCTAGCTTCGGGGTCATGAGCTTAAGAGACAATGTAGCATTTTTTTTTGACATTTATGTCGGTTCACTTTATACTTGTGGCTATTGTACATACGAAAATTACTTATGGAATTACGATACTTTTCCACCACTATTACTACGGAATTACGATGCCTTTGCATCAATCTTATAACTGATTTATTACAAACATATTACAATTGGCAGTGGGTTGTAAACACACAGGTTACAAGTCTCTTATGGCGGGACTTGCAACTGAGTGGATTTGCAATGCCTTTGCTTGGCGATTATTTCTCTATAGGCATTATTTGTTAAACAAACTCTATGAACTCACCAACCTCGTGTTGACACTTTAGCATGTATTTTCAGGTTTTAACCTATGGCACGCTACAGGAGGTTTTGGTAGGGCATGACATGGTCATAGAAGACTCTGATTATTTATATGGGGACCGTTTTAAACGATTTTAAGGGCTTACTTCCGCACTATTTTTAACGATGTAAATTCAACATTTTTGATTAAACGATTTTATTTTAAATGATTAAAGTGAAAACCATTTTTGTACTTGTGTTGTGATACCGATTGAGTTACACCCCAGCTACATGTATGCTTCCGCTGGACCCGATCTTGGGGGTGTGACAGTTTGGAAGAAGATGATGATGGTGGAGTGTGGTTGTTATTAGGGATGGATGATTGGATATGCAACATAGGGATAACATGTGTGTTGGTAGGAGGTGGTGGTGATACTCTTGGTGGTGGAGATATTTGTGAGTTTGGGTAATCATGAATGGATGAGAATGAAGTTGAGGAAGAATAGGATGTTTCATGAGTGGAAGATGTTTTGGATGGTGGATTGGTAAGTTGAAGAAAAAGTGAGGTGTTAGGAATGAGATTGGGATTGTTGTTTTGAGATTTAACATGCTCTTCATATGGCTTATGTGGGGTGAGATGAAGGTGTATTTTTTGGAACAAGGATGGATGTTTGGTTATTATGATGAGGTTTGTGAAAGGGTTCATTTGAGTGAACATGAGGTTTATGTATCATGAAATATGGTTTGACCTTCATGGGTTAAGTTGTATTGGTGATGACACACTTTGTATAGTGTAAGGAAAGGTTATATGGTTGAATCTTTTTGTGAGGATGACTAGGTGGAGTTATTGGTGAAGATGGGAAATGAGTATCAAGTGATGTGATTGGTGAGAGTGTAAGAGCGATGTTCATGGAAGGGATTTCTTGGTAGGAGGGTGTTATAGATGGTGCATTAGGTGCACTAGGAGATGAAATTTGAGGTTGAGGTGAGTAAAGGTTATGAGGTTCGAGTGTGTAAAGGTTTTGAGGTTTGAGAGTAAGGTAGAAGGATATGAGGTTTGAATGTGTAAAGATTATGAGGTTTGAGTGTAATGTAGAAGGATATGGATGAGTAAAGGTTGTTGATACGTAATGTTGGTGGGAAGGAGTTTGAGGTGTTAGGTATGTAATTTTGAAGACATAGGAGGAATTTGGTGTTGGATGTTTGACAACATCATTTGGTATGACGGACTTTAATGAAAGTTAGGTTTTCTTCTCCAAATGGGTTTCTTGGTGGTTTTGGTTTAATGGGAGAGGACATGATGAGATGAGTGGAGATTGAGAGGGATGAGAGTGTTTATAATGTAGGATTGGTGGGATTAAGGATGCATAAACTTTGATAGAAGGTTTAGGATAAAATAGGTTTGTGAATTTTGGGAAGTGTAGGAGGAAATGGGTTAAAAAGTAGAAAAAGGAAACAACACCTTCGACCATCAGATGGCCGGTCCCCTTAATTGCAGGCCGGTCCCCTTAATAATTAAAGGGGCCGCCTTATGATTTAAGGGGGCCACCTATCTGGTGATTCCCAGATTGCCGAAAAAGGGTTTTTGGTAGTGAATTGCAGTAAGGTTGTGTTTTGGTTTTAAACAAGTCCAACTCTTTGAGGCAATTAGGCATATACTAATTATGTAGGCAATTATGTAGCCAAAGCATGTTAACCAAAGAGATTAAGTAAACAAGCAATTTTATCTAGCATGCAAACATACTCATCAAGCAAGTAAAATATAAGTGCTAGGAAAGAATAAGCAACATCAAGTATTTCATAAATACATAACTAGGAGGATTAATCATAATGTGTATCAATGTGCAATAAGTGGGTAGTTATGATAGCATGGATTTCTAGACTTGTTACAAACAAAGTCTTAATAGACAAACCATGGTCCTCTTGATTTGATTTAGTTCACTTATAAGTGTCATTTATATAAATATAGATGACAAATATGAGATCACCATGCATGATTTAAAGAGACGTTTTTAGCATTATTCAACAATGTTTGAAAGTAGGTTTTCACGTAGATGTGAGAGTTATTTGAATAAAATAGATTGGGTTTTACTTAAAAATGTGTTAATGAAAGGTAAAGAAAATTTTCCCAATCTTTGGTTTTGATCAAAACAAAATTGTGGATATTGATAGTGAAAACATGTTATTTAAAAGTGGGATAGTTATTTGAAAAACTATTTTCGAAAATGGAGGTTTTTGCATATTTTTAGAGATATTAGATTTTTGACAACAAATATCATTAATCATATATTTTAAAAGATGTTTATTAAAGATTTCATGCTCAAGAGGATTGGTTAAGCCTATTATTATCTCATGCTATCGTTTCTACATATCCTATGATCCTAAAGTAAGTGATGACGAAAATTTATATGTTAGATGCGAGAGTGTTGAATGGGTTATAGCCTAACATCTATAGTTCCTTTGTTTTCGCACACTTATCTAACTTAATGCCATAGTCTACGAGATCTTGTTTCATCCATAGTTTTCTTACGCGAGGGCTCTAATCCTACTTCTATATTAATGATTGATCCACTTAACTCATTTCACTTTATCACCATGAGTTTTCTAATAGTGGATATAGAAGATTTCCATTTTCTATTTTGTTCGACAATTAACAATTTCATCTTATTCCTAGGAAGTTCAACTAATGATGTTTCTAGGTTATAAGTATATAAGCTATTATGTACGTATTTATGTATAAGAGTTACAAACAACATATATGTATAGCTAAGCATTAATCTTACTAATCATCTATCTAAGCATGCAAATTATAGCGATGAACATAAAAGAAACGCGTACCATTTAGTCTTCAATGGATTATCTTCAAGCACTTCAAGTGACCATGTTGACTTATAGAAGTCATTTGTAGATGAGATTCCAACTTCTTCCAAGAGTGACAACTTAGCCACTTGATCCCCATTGTCTCATTGGTCCAAAGTTGTTTGGTCCAAACATATTTATCATTTGGCTACGATGCATGTATGGTGGTAATATTTCCCAAGGATTGTAACTTGGTTGATAATTCCACATTTGATTCCTAGTGTTATTGTAATTTTGTCTATTTTAATTTCTTCTAGGTTGAGGTGTTTTAGATCTTGGATGATGATTGTTAGGTTTTCTTGGTGGTGGAGTTTTAGATCTTAATTTAGGTTTAGATGATCCTACTTCGGTTTTCAATGATGGTTTATAAAATTTTTTTTACTTCTTCATCATTGGCAAGAGGTATTTTTCTATCATTTATAAGTATATATTTAGGATTTGATTCTAAAGGTTTTAGTTCATTAAGTTCACTTTCAAATTTAACATTTTTAGTTTTACTTGTTGAAGCTTCGATTGAGTTAAATCCTAAACCGGTTTTATCTCCGGATGCTCTTTGAATACTTATTATTTTCCTAAGTGAGTGACTACTATTTTCAAATTTACCAAGTTTATAAATTTCTTCCTTAGGTTTTTCATTTTCATTTTTGAGATCATGACATGATTTACATTCCTTAAAAATTTTCTTACCCTTTTCTAAGTGGTGTATTTTAGCTTTCAATTTAAGTATTTCAGTTTCTAGTTGAGTATTTATGAACTTTAGTGTTTTATTTATAACCATTACTTTTTGACCTAATTTTCATAAGCTATTATATTCATTATCTAGGTCTTTTTCATCTAATGGTAAATTTTCATCACTAAAGAATTCGGTTTTGGAATGTACCTCTTTTGATGTCCTAGCCATCAGACACTTTTCCTCTTTTGTGGTTTCTTTCTTGTCCTCATTGCTATCACTCCAAGAACCTCCAATGAACGCCTTTTGATTTTGATCTCTTGACATCATTGGACACTTTCCGATGAGATGATTTGGATCACCACATTTAAAACACTTCCTTTCATTCTTCCCATTCTTGTCATCTTTACTTTTTTGAGATACTTTCATTTTATCATGCGGTTGTCTAACGAATCTTCCTCGTCTTTTGAAAAATTTCTTGAAATCTCTTACGGCCATAGCGTATTCTTCATCATCACTTTCGGAGGTTGAGCTTTCTTCATCACTAGATTCCCTCCTAGCTTTCAAAGTAATCGATTTGCTTTGTTCTCTTTTTCCTTTGACTATTTCGGGGTCCGTCTTTATTATAACCTCATGTACTTTCAAGTTCCCAATTAATTCGTCAAGTTGTAGAGTTGACAAATTCTTTGATTCTTCAATAGCCGTAACTTTAGCTCGCCATTTTGAATGAAGAGCACTAAGAAATTTCCTGACAAATTTCTTACTAGAAAAATTCTCATCAAGTGCTTTTAGACTTGTGATGATAGTGTTAAACCTAGCAAAAGCATTATCAATTGATTCCGCTTCCAGAATCGTAAATTGCTCATATTGCTACATAAGTAGATGTATTTTGTTATCCTTGACTTGACTATTACCTTGGTGAGTTATTAGTAAAGAATTTCAAATTTCTTTTGCGGTTTCACACATAAAGATCCTTTCGTATGCTTTACATGGTAACGCATTGTAAATAACCATTTTTGCTTCATTATTTTTAGAAAGTTTTCTTTTTAAATCATCATTTTGTTTTTCAAAAGGTACTATTTCATCTTTATTTGTTTCGGGATTATCTTGAGTAGGTAAAAAATTACCATTAGTAATAACATGCCAAAGTTCTAGATCCTTTGATTTTACATAAGTTTCGAATCAATTTTTCTAATATAAAAATCCATCACTTTCAAATAGTGGTGGTTTTTGCATAGATTGCCCTTCTAAATATTTTTCAGATTCCATATATCGTTACAAGTTTTACAATACAATATATTTTAAAAATCTTGTTTGACGTAGCTTTGATACCAATTGTGGAAAACTAGAAGGGGGGTTTAATAGTTTTACGTCTTTTTAATTTTATTATGAAAACTTAATTTAGTTTTAAAACCTTGTTTATTTTTAAAACTTTCATTCGATCTTATGTGAACTCAAATCTTGAACAATATGAACAACTATATCTAAGTATGAACAATAATAATAATGTAAGCTAAGTATGTCGAATCAACACATGCATAATATAAACAATTATAGCTATATACGAGAGATAAGTAAGTAAACGTTTATTTTGTAATCCTTAATTATATTTTGTATGAAAACTATACTTGATTGAAATGATCAATTATATGTATGTTACCGTTTTAGTTTAATTGTAAAAACTTTGTTTTGTGAATGAAACTTTTGTTTGATCTTTAAGTGAAATCAACACTAGCACTATATGAGCAACAATATATATACGTCTACGTCTACAAAAGTAATAACGATATAAGCAAGATAATAAGTAAGAGGTGGAAAGATCAAACCGCGAGACAAGAGATTTATAGTGATTCGGCTACAAGGACACCTTCCATGCCCTACTCCACTCCCCGAGCACTTAACTCGACAGTTTTCTTTACTATGTCAACAAGCTCCCTTATGGTGGAGAAAACCTTACACACCAATTATCACACCACACCTTCATCACACCTTTTTCACAACTTCTACACAACTACTTCACAACTTCTTCACACCTAAGCACTACCTAATCACACCACTTCTTCTTCACACCTATACTACTTGCACACCACAATCAATTCACAACTCCTCTACCTACACACCTTACTAGCCTAACTCCTTATGCTTACTTCTATTTAACCAATATTCACAACTAATACACAAATAGATGAATACTATACAACTGACGATGCACAAATGACTTGGATGCGGAGGTCACAACAAGTTGTAATACTTCTTGTCTTGAAAGATTGAAATATTCTTCTCTTGCACTGAAAAGGTTGAAGCTTGAATCACTTGAAAATAAAAGCTTATGATTATATGATCAAAGGGTTTAAGAGAATGGTATAGAAGATTTATATCAGAGAGTTTATAGTGCAAAATGTGAGGAAAAATGCCAGATTAGAGCCAGTATTTATAGAAAAAAATATTGTTCGGGAGCATGGCCGGTCCCCTTAATTAGGGGCCGGTCCCCTTAATAATTAAGGGGGTCGCCTAACAAAATTAAGGGGGCCGCCCTATTAAAAAAAATTTCTTCAGAATTTTTTGTCCTTTTGTGGGGAAGGTTTTATCTGAAGAATCTAGCCATTTTTTGGGTAGAAATTTGAATTCGAAATATTTATTTTGAATAAAACATTTCTTATAAATATAAAAACATTTTGTATACGTTTAAAAATGTTTGTCCCATTTTATAAAAAATGTAAGGTTTGTAAAAATAAAAATTCCTTTGATCATAGAATGCATTAGACATTTTGTTTATTCATACCTTAAGTGATTTGGATGTTAAAGTGAATATTCACGACTAAATACTTGTTTACATCATAATTTGTAGTTCAATGAGTTTACTTTTTGTGATTATCAAAACATAGAGATATCGATATATGTTAATATTGTTTTTATGCATTATTTATATCAACACATTATAGGGGAATAATGACAGCAAACAACTTTAACCCAATAGCAAGTCTCCACGACACTACTTATGTCGTGGTATACATCACGAGCACACCCCATGGTGTGGCGTGTTCCAAACCATCAATTTAACAAAAACCCTACAACGACTAATCACACAATCCAGTTACAGACCTAAGTTTACGTGTGTGGCAATTGAGATCTAAATTAGTATCGACATCAGGACAACTAAATTCTACTCTCCAAATACCCATTTAACTCTCTGAAACAGAAACAGAAAAACGTAATAATTGTGGTCTTGGCTCTATATCGGCTCTCTGCTAGCTGGTCTTGACAGTATGCTACTCTCGGCTCTCGCCTCTCGACTCTCAGCTGGTCTTGGCTCTGTGGGCTGCTGTTAACCAAAAAATTAACATCAAGATTATGTGAAAAACATGTCACAAATATTCGATTATAAACTTTTGGCGGCGAAATGTCCCCGCTAACACATCAACATAAAAATAATAATAATAATAATAATAATAATAATAATAATAATAATAATAATAATAATAATAATAATAATAATAATAAATAATACCACTTGGAACAGTGGGCTCTCGTTTGTGGTCTCAGCTTGGTCACGGCTCAACTGTTGTCTTGGCTGTAATGTGGTCTCGAAAGGAAAAAAATCAAAAAAATTAATAAAAATCAAAAACGAAAAACAATTAACACAAAAGTAATACAAAAATTAACAATTAACAAAATTCACACAAATTAACAAAAATTAAACTGGACTTTTATGTTACCACTGTCGAGAGTAAGAAAGGATATGGGAATAGAGAAAATCAAACAATGAGAGGGGTTTAGGAAAGAATCAAAGAATGAGAGGGGAGAAAGAGATACATCGTGCACAGTGGTGCCAGTGTGGGTGAAGTAGTGGTGGAGATGGTGTTGTGGTGGTGAAGTAGTGGTGGTGTGGTGAAGTGGTTGTGCTGTAGTGAAGTAGTGGTGGTGGGAGATCGAGAGGAAGACAATGGGTATGTTTGTTTTTTTGTTTTTTTCTAAGTGTTGAAACTCAGATCTGCATTTGTTAATAATTGAGGTCACACTTTTGGCGGGGACATGTCTCCACCGAAAGTTTTTCCCAATCTCCAAAAGGTTAGGCGGGATAAAGTAAATGCATCGAGGGAAAAAAAAATTTGGTAAATACTTTTAGCGGGGACATGTCCCCGCCGAAAGTATTTTTGATTAAAAAAACTATTTTATATTATTTTTGATCAATATTAATTAAATCATTTAAATTTAATTAATTTTTTTTTCTAAATCATCTTTAATTAATTTAAAAGTTTTTAAAATTATTTACATCACTTTTAACTAATTAAGTTAAATCATTTATACTTAATTTAAATAATTTAAAATTATTTATAAATCATTTTAATTAAGTTAAATCATTTATAATTATTTATACTAGATGTTAAACGAATAAACGATATGTTAAACGAACGAGCCGATATGATATAGTTATACACGATATGTTCAAAGAACGAGCCGAGATGATATAGTTATACGCGATATGTTAAACGAACGAGCCGAGACGATATGGTTATGCACGACATGTTAAACGAACGAGCCGAGATGATATGGTTATACACGAGATGTTAAAAGAACGAGCCTAGATGATATGGTTATACATGAGATGTTAAACGAACGAGCCGAGATGATATAGTTATACATGAGATGTTAAACGAATGAGCCGAGATGACGTGGTTATACACGAGATGTTAAACAAATGATGATGTGGTTATACACGAGATGTTAAACGAATGAGTCGAGATGATGCGGTTACACACGAGATGTTAAATGAATGAGTTGAGATGATGTAGTTATATACAAGATGTTAAACGAATGTGTCGGGATGATGTGGTTATACACGAGATATTAAACAAACGAGCCGAAATGATATGGTTATACACAAGAAGTTAAACGAACGAGTCGAGACGATATGGTTATACACGAGATGTTAAACGAACGAGCCGAGATGATATGGTTATACACGAGATGTTAAATGAACGAGCCGAGACGATATGGTTATACACGAGATGTTAAACGAATGATCCGAGATGATACGGTTATACATGAGTTGTTAAACGAATGATTCGAGATGATATGGTTATACACGAGACGATAACTGAACTAGTCGAGATGATATGGTTATACATGAGATGTTAAACGAGCGAGCCAAGATGATCTGGTTATACACGAGATGATAAACGAACTAATCAAGATGATATGGTTTTACATAAGATGTTAAACGAACAAATCGAGAAGATATGGTTATACACGTGATGATAAACGATCGATTCGAGATGATATGGTTACACACAATATGTTAAACGAATGAGCTGAGATGATATGGTAATACACGAGATGTTAAACGAACGAGCCGAGATGATACGATTATACACGAGTTGTTAAACGAACGACTCGAGACGATATACTTATACACGGGATGATAAATGAACGAGTCGAGATGATATGGTTATACATGAGATGTTAAACGAACGAGCGAAGATGATCTAGTTATACACGAGATGATAAACGAACTAATCTATATGATATGGTTATACATAAGATGTTAAACAAACGACTCGAGATGGTATGGTTATACACGAGATGATAAACGAATGAGTCGAGATGATATGGTTATACATGAGATGTTAAACGAACGAGTCGAGATGATATGGTTATACACAAGATGTTAAATGAACGAGCCGAGATGATATGGTTATACATGAGATGTTAAACGAATGAGTCGAGATGATATGGTTATACACAAGATGATAAACAAACGAGTCGAGATGATATGGTTATACATGAGATGTTAAACGAACGAGCCGAGATGATCTGGTTATACACGAGATGATAAACGAACTAGTCGAGAGGATATGTATAACACCCCCATTTTAGGAACGCAGCGGAAAGGGACATGGGATGCTATATACTAGTCACATTGTACAAATATAGTAAACAACTTTAAAACAAAGTTGTTTTTAAAACTTCACATTCGATAATTTATCAGAGTTAACAAGGTCCCAAAAGTTTTTAACATAGTTAAAAGATACATAAGTTTTGAAAGTTTAGAACATTATTGAATGAAAGCTTTTATTTAAACATAAGCCATCATGTAGATATCCATTTCTTGCGCCGCCCATCCAAGCCGAAAGTCACTTACGGACCTGAGATAAAACATGCTAAAAGTCAACACAAAGGTTGAGTGAATTCATAGAGTTTAATAAGTAATCAGTTGAATACAAGATAATTCAGTTTAAAATACGATGGGCTACGTTGTTATACGCCCATAATTAAGTTGACATGTAACAAATACATGTCGGGGAAAAAAAAGAGATTTACAGCATTGAGCTCACGAAACCGAACCTTGACTATGTCTAAATGATGCCCCGCACATGGGTAATCTTGCCAATTACCCTAAATTCTCAATATTATATGTCCGTTTGACCCACAGATGTCAAATGAGCGCTACTCACCCAGACAGGCTTGTCAAGCCAAATATGCATATTCATAATACTAGCGTTCACACAAAATTAACGGTTCATTATGAGGACTTAAGCAAGAATACTCAATGTCAGATGTCCATAAATCATACAATCGGATCTAGCATACCAAAAGCTACTTGTATTCAGTTTGTAAAACTAGCATGTATCCCCCTCGCGAGGTTTATAAAACATTTAAATGAGTAAAGGCGAGGCTATGAACTTACCGTGAACAAAGAGGAATAATCACAATCAAGCAAGCGAAGAAAGATAGCCGCGAAGCTCTACGAAGAACCTAAACATATATAGGCTTGTCTTAGTTTTTGAAAATAAATATTTATGCTATATGGCTATATGTTATATAAATTATGATCTTAATTGTGCTTGGTACATATATATTAAATACATATATAACAAGTTTTAGTTTGACACTAAAGAGTTATTTATAAATAAGAATTTATATTCTTTATAAAAGTCAAGTGTCAAATTTATTTTTGTTTCTAAGTCCAAAATATGTTATGAAGGTCCAATGATGAGTCTAAGGTTCAAATTTAGTCCAAGGGTCCCATTTTTAATCAAAAAGGTTCAAATTAAGCCTAAGAGTTCAAAATATAGGAGGTGGTTCAAAATATATTTAAAGTCCAAAAGTTTTATAAAATGTAAACATTTTTGTACTTTTTATTCCAATGCTGATGGAAATTTTTATAACTTGCTCATCTTAGAAATTCCGTTACTTGTAAACCGTAAGTCAAAAATTTACGTTCTTTATATCCCCGGAAAGGTATTCATCTGTACACAAGTTTTATGGGTCCCACTAAGTTAAAAATTACTTAACAATAGCAAAATTACCCATTTACCCATAGTATTCAGTCCAATAGTTTTCAATATCACAACAGACCCACAAAAAATACGATATCTAAAGTTCTATAAGTCCTATTAATTCCCCGTTTGCGGCCATGTTTAAGTTAAGATGTTACCTACATTTCCATAAACTGGGCCAAGTAGTTAAAATGAAGATATCACTGAGATTTTTACCATTTAAATCTGCTACTCAGAAGGTGACATGTTTCACGAAAATATTTCTAGTTTAATCATCGTAATGACTTATTCGATGAAATACCCGTCAAAATGACCACAAGACATAGGGCTACAACTGAAATGTTTTAGTTTAGGTCCAATGTTTAGTGATTAGATCAGTTTATTCTGTTTTTACCCTTGATCAAAACTGTCTTTTGCATGTCTAGTCCATGAGTGATTTTCTAGTGATTTACCAAGCCTAACCAAGCATAATAACTTATATAATATACAAATATATCAAGATATAATACTTTTACAGGAATGAAAATGAAATGAGAGTGATTGGTTCCTTACAAGGATTGATGAACAAGAAAATGATTTACAAGAACAAGGACTCTAACCTAAATCACCAACAACTCTTGCACCCTTTCAACAAATCTTTTACCAAACCTTTTTATAACTCTTTTACCCTTATAAAATATCTTACAATACCAGCCCTTGAACACCTTAAAACCGTTGAATAAACTCTTGCCAAGAAATTCGAAGAAAACCTAAGATTTGATGAGATTTGATGATGTTTTGAGTGTAATAAACCAAGAACAAGACTAGGGCTACAAGATCTTTGATCTATGATTAATAATTTAGTAAAATTTTGGATGAAATATGTGATTTGGATCTGTTTTTGGTCGTGGATATCAAGAGAGATGAGAGAAAAATAGTGGTTTTTGCATGTGGTGATACAAACTATGTGTTTACTTGAGTTACTTGTAAGAGAAAATAGAACAAATGTGACACTTGTTAATTAAGGTGCATTCATACTAATGTGTGATGCCACCTAAGGAGAGGGGACAAGAGTTAGTAAAGTTTTTGCTATTAATTTGGTTATTGAGTGTATTGTGTAGTGTATTTTGCTCCCGGTAATTAAAACGTTTAGTTTTTAAGACGCGTAATGTAAAATCACGCAATGTAAAAATACAAAACTTATAAAAATGTTAAAACTTATTAATCATAACCTATTTGAGTATTTTGGATGAGTGGTGAGTTTATCGAAGGGTTTAAACATCGTTAAAACTGAAACCGTGAGTTGAAAAAAAACGCGTTTGGTGACACCAGTTCTTGATAAAAGTGACGTAAACTATAAAAATGAAATGACAAGTATAAAATTTAATTGTAAACATGAGAATAGGTTAAAATGCATAGAATATGTAAAATCATCATAGTCTAGGTTAGTTCACGTTGTTAAAATCATAAAACGTAAATTTAAATCGTGTAAAATGTAAAAGGTGCAAGGTTTATGTAAAATTGGAAAAACTTAATTATGACTTTTAAAATGGGATTGTAAGGAAACAATGGTGCATAAAAAGTGTAGAGTATACATAGTATAGTAGTGGTTGAATAAATTGAACGCGTTATGACGTACGCGGATAACTTCCGACGAAGTTAATTATATAAAAAAAAAGAATTGTTAAATAATAAGAATATTAAAATTAGTGACATGAAATTTTTGAAATGTCACAGTACGTACCCCTTAAGAGAGCGCCGTTCCGGAACTCAACTCGCTTTATCTCTATACGGTTTACTTGTGAAAAGATGATGATACTCGTAAGGAATAAAGTATAGTATAACTAACAATGCGGTTCTATTCTCGTCGTCCAGAAATACGGTGCGGAGTAAGGTTGACTATACGGGATAAAGATAGATTGAGGATTTGGTTAGTTGGTTTGCTCGATCGTATGAATACCGCTGAATTGTTATACTCACATAAAAATTTTGTGATTCTCGAAGATCAAGTAGAAGATCAATTAGACATAACCCACATATAACTATTCCTAGTATTTGAAAAATCTAAGTCGAACATAGGTAGTCAGACTATGTTCCACTGTCCCAAGGTTAAATATAGGTGACTAGACTATATTTAATCGAGGTTCGATAAAATTTTCAAATACTTAACCTAGTTATACACGTGATATGTCCATTGTTGGACAAGTATGGAGTTTGCATAAGTATCTTATATACAAAGAGTGATATAAGTTTGTACATACATAAGAATCAATCATAAGTATGTAGTATGAGTATGTAACACAAGCGAAAAAGGAAAATGCACGCAGAAAAGGAAGTTTTAAGCAGTTCTAAATCAGTCCACATCGGGCCAGAATCACGGATCTTTAACAATGAAGGGATTCAAAAGAGAACTTGATGAATGTAGAGAAAGTTACTGAACTTCAGCTTTTGAAGATAATGAATCAGTTTAAAAGAGTTATAGAAGAATGAAGAACGATAACATAATAACAAAATAGTTATGATTTGCAAGAAGATGTCTAATTGATTTATAGGGTGGTGAAAATTTTGGTATAAGGTAAATGACAGAGCGATTTGTAAGATGATAACAAATAGTTTATTCGGAACTAGTCAAAACAGTTTATGTAACGGTAGTAAATTAGTGATTTAGTTTATAAGATGGTGGTGATGTAGTTTGTAAGGGAGTGACAAAATGATTGATGGATGGTGACAAACATTGCAAATTATTTTAGCGAAATGATTTATAAAGCGGTATTAAAATAGTTAAGTTAACGGCAAAATCATTTGTATGGTGCTTAAAATAGTTTATATGAGACTAACAAAGGTGTTCATAAGTTGATAGTAAGTATGTTATATTCTATACAAGGTATTTGTAAGGTAGTTCTTTGGAGAGTAGTAAATACGTTTAATAATATCGTGAAATAAAGTTTATATGGTAATAACGAAGTTGTTTATAAAATGGTAGTGAATTTCCAAGGTAAATAAATAGAATGTGATGGGTTTCATATAAGACACCATTGTTTAAGGTCATGAAAATATTTTTAGAGATCATAACATTACTCATGATTTTTGAGAAAATAAATAAGACCTTTTTGAGAAAATAAATAAGACCACTATGTCACCCACAATGTACGAGAAAATTTTTAGAGGATCATCAAAATGAATAAATATGTATTTAATAGTTTAGGAATTTAATGAAACATATATATACTTGGGACTGTTAGGGTTTGACTCGATGTGTAAAGAATCAGATAAAACATTTATAAAAATAACCTCTATACAAATAAGAAGTAATGCTTTGATGGGTATAAATGGTCAAGGGAAAATCAAGTGTATATAGATAGCCTTTTATATAATTAGCATTAATTCGGAAAGGGAGAAGAAATGTTCAGAAAACATAAGTTTACGGGGAGTAAAGCAATCGAGAGGAATTGATAAATAGTAACGAGTTTCGCCATCAGATGTAATGATAGTACATAAAGTAATGAAAGTGTATATAGACAATTGTAATCACCTACAATGTCTGACAAATAAGAGAAATGATTGTGCAACTCACAATGTTAATGAAGTAAGCGAGACCATTGTGTAATCCACAATGTCATAATAATGAATGAGACCATTGTAATCGCATACAATGTTTAAGAGAGACCATCGTGTAAACTCACAATGGTTAGAAGAGTTTAGTATTCACGTGAGAACTTTATATAGAAATATATCGATGTTTCAGGATCAAGCAAGATGGTCGAGAGAGAAAAGAAAGAAAAAAAAAATATCTTAAGTACATATAGTAATATTCACTATATGTATACATATAGTAACGGTGCACTTGAAGATGTATATGAATTTACATATGGAAGTTTATAATGTTCATGAATAGCATAAAATACAACAAGCAAGTTTAGTGCACAAAAGGGTATTTATATAAGAGTGTTATTTTCGCGTATTATCGGATGAGTTAAGAAATAATTATAGTACTCCTATAATTATCCCTAATATAGTATGATTAAGATATATATACGAGGGAGAAATAGGAAGCTCAAGAGTAGGCGCGCATGGATATCGGACAAGATGATGGAAGCTCATGATTTTGAAAAAAAAATAAATGATTATAGTCTAGGTTTTTAAAAACAAAAAAGACCTAGTTCACTATAATTTGTGCTTTGATACCATTCTATAACACCCCCATTTTAGGAACGCAGCGAAAAGGGACATGGGATGCTATATACTAGTCACATTGTACAAATATAGTAAACAACTTTAAACAAAGTTGTTTTTAAAACTTCACATTCGATAATTTATCAGAGTTAATGTTAGTCTCGCTCTTTTATAAAGATAACGTCACATACGTGAAATGGACTAGATTAGTAACAAGTAGTACATTTAGGGACTATTATTGTACACTAGGCATAGTAATGTTGTTATGAGCCTATAAATACCCCTCATGACTCTCCATGAGGGGTGTGGGAAATTGTGTAACCTTCATTTTATCTTTAATATTATCCTTTTCTCCACCCTCTCTCTACTTTCTCTCTCTAGAACTTAACATGGATTCCTTCTATTTTCATCAACCTAGACCTCCCGAATCACATAAAAATCATCACTTTTTGGTCCTACAATTGGCATCAGAGCTATGGTGTCTTGTTTTGATGATTTTATTGTGGTTCGTATCATGTTTTTAGGCTGTTTTACCAATATTTTTGGATCTGAAATTTTTTTCTTATCTTTTTTATGGTTTACAGTTTCTAAACAATTTTATGTATCAAAATAGTCAAAAAGTCACAATCTTTCAATATTTGTTTGTCATATCTGTTACACTTGTGGTTAGTTTTAGCCTCGTTAACAGGTTATTATATGCTTGTGACTTATTGTGTACTATAATCGTGAATCTGTGGTCAACGTGGTCATTACAAATATTTATGGTCTCAACCTGGTCAAACTTGGTCCATATTAATATTTCTGGTCTTCAAAATGGGTTGTATGCTGCTCGGATTTTTTTTGGCCTGAATCTGAACGGAAAAGGACATCGAAAAGTGGTCAAAGGGCCAAAACCCTCTTTTTACGCTCAACTTCAGTTTTCTACGCATAACTTGGACAAGTTATGCGTAAGGGTCAACAACGGGTCAAAACCCTTTTCTTACGCGTAAAATCTACGCATAAGGAACTGGTTACGCAAAAGTTGAAGTTACGCGTAAAGCTCTACGCATAAGTTTCCAAACAGGTCTACGCATAACTTTATGCGTAAACGGGTCAAAAGAAATAAGTTACGCGTAAACTTGCCAAAAGAAAAAAAACAGAAGATTAGATGAAGCAGAAGGACCACGACAGACCATTAACCAAATACCAACTCAACCTCAATTTATCTTTCACCATCATCGGTCCATGATACCTTAACAAAAGGAAAAGCAGTTGATGCTATCAACTATAAAGTATGACCACCGTCGGTCCAAAAAAAAAAAAAAAAAAAAACAAAAAAAACAAATTCAATTACAAATAACCAATCCTATACAAACAACTCCAAACCATACCATTATCCTATCTCCACAAACGTTCAAGACTCTCATCTTTAAGTCTCGGTGTATAACAATAACATCACACAATAATGCAAATCGATCTCAGTATAGTCCAACGTTGTTTTCAATCTTCTAAAGATTTTTTTCGTTGAACTTATATTATCACAGATCTGTCAAGAAGAGTAACATCTCTTGTTACTATACGAAAACTTCAAGAAAGTACATAAACAAGAATGTTTATGTCCTCCTTTGTTTCGATTTTTCTAAACATAACATATACATAGTACCTACCCGCGATCATTCATAATGATCTTGAAGCTGTCTTCTTTTAAGCTGAGACAAGTATGACTCGTGCATGATTGATTCAGGATATGTTTGTCATTCGTATATGACAACTTGATAGGTTTGTGTTGTTATCTTAATGATATATCAAAGAGATTGAGTGGGAATTGATTCGTGTGATGAGCTGTGTTTAGATGGAAGTACACGTTTGATGAGAGAGAAGGGAGTGAGTATGTAAGTGTGGCAGGCGGATCTTACTAGTTTGTGTGTAGGGTTAGGTTATGATGTACAATGGGATTTGGTTATATCATTGGCTTGTGTTCACTGGACCAGGTACTTCATGAAATTGGATCGGGCTTTTGTCATATCATCCGGGCTTACATGATTTTGATTGGGCTGATGAGTATTTAACTGCAATGGTGGGCCGAGTATTATGAACACATGAATTATTATCCGATTTATATTACAAAAATTATTGGATATAATTTTTTATAATGTTCGGTTAAAAGTGGTATTTTGGGTGTTATAAAGATTTCACGGGGATACATTATTCACGGCTAGCATTGCTATGTTCAACAAAAATGACTACGGGGTTTTTGTACGATATTATTGATTTGACTTTGAAGTGGCATTTCATAACGTGTACTTATTTATCTCAACGTCTAGGGGTGGTTGGATGCACAACTTTTGAAGATAACTTGTCTGCGCAAATTAAAAAATTCAGTCTTGACAATCTAGTTATTACTGATGAAAGGAGTTACGTTGTAGTGCTCACAGTATAGCTATCACTTAAAGGAGTTACGTTGTAGTACTCAGTGTCACGCGAAGCAGTGGATTGTTCAAGCAGCGAATATTTCGTGCAACCTCATACTTAAAGGAGGTACGTTGTAGTGCTCAGTATAGGTATTAAGTCACATCTATCGTACAAGCATTAAGTCACAAGTTGGGATGATTACTTCTTTTTCAAGCTGGTCATATCGGGCTGTCTCCATATGTGGTCATTACTATTAGCCGATGAATTAAAAAGGAGGTTTGATTACAGGTTGATTTGAGAGACAAGTATTGAGAGTATTTTTTCGACATATTCTCACAAATTATGCTTACACGGTCTATCTATATTGCATCAGAAGTGTAAAGTACGGGTAATTATGGCATGTTCACAAAATAGTATGATGATTTCGACAAATCGCAACCATCAGGAGGGAGAAGAACATGCCAAAAGAAGTAGTGTTTCATCTCTAGTACGTTGGTTGTTCGAGGGAACTGTGCTTACACTAGAACCGAAGAAGTACTAATGATGTGTACATCGGAGCGTATTACCAACCTTCTGTGCAATACTATGTGAGTTATATTGTCATGATGCTCCCTGAACGACAACCATGTGCCTACACTTTTGAATCTACTTTATCCACTGCGTGATGAAAAGAGAGTTGTCGGTTCAGGAAGGAGCAGGAAAAAGAATAAAGGCTCACTAGTTAGGAGGGAGTAATAACCTAACTAGACCATTACAGTTGAAGTTCAGAGCTACAAAGACCTTTGTCGTTAGTATCAAAGATCATACGCCGAGATTCTCGGAAAAGAGAACTTCAAGTCTGCCTCAGTATCTAGACTACAGAGACTCTGCGCTTCAACAACGTCAACATAGTTTACTATTGTTGTAATTTTACATTGTTTATGTATTTATAGGTCTCATTGTAACCATTCACATGTGACGATATCTTGGAGGGAGATTGTTAGTCTCGCTCTTTTATAAAGATAACGTCACATACGTGAAATGGACTAGATTAGTAACAAGTAGTACATTTAGGGACTATTATTGTACACTAGGCATAGTAATGTTGTTATGAGCCTATAAATACCCCTCATGACTCTCCATGAGGGGTGTGGGAAATTGTGTAACCTTCATTTTATCTTTAATATTATCCTTTTCTCCACCCTCTCTCTACTTTCTCTCTCTAGAACTTAACATGGATTCCTTCTATTTTCATCAACCTAGACCTCCCGAATCACATAAAAATTATCACTTTTCGGTCCTACAGTTAACAAGGTCCCAAAAGTTTTTAACATAGTTTAAAGATACATAAGTTTTGAAACTTTAGAACATTATCGAATGAAAGCTTTTATTTAAACATGAGCCATCATGTAGATATCCATTTCTTGCGCCGCCCATCCAAGCCGAAAGTCACTTACGGACCTAAGATAAAACATGCTAAAAGTCAACACAAAGGTTGAGTGAATTCATAGAGTTTAATAAGTAATCAGTTGAATACAAGATAATTCAGTTTAAAATACGATGGGCTACGTTGTTATATGCCCATAATTAAGTTGACATGTAACAAATACATGTCGGGGAACAAAAAGAGATTTACAGCATTGAGCTCACGAAACCGAACCTTGACTATGTCTAAATAATGCCCCGCACAAGGGTAATCTTGCCAATTACCCAAAATTCTCAATATTAGATGTCCGTTTGACCCACAGATGTCAAATGAGCACTACTCACCCGGACAGGCTTGTCAAGCGAAATATGCATATTTATAATACTAGCGTTCACACAAAATTAACGGTTCATATGGGGACTTAAGCAAGAATACTCAATGTCAGATGTCCATAAATCATACAATCGGATCTAGCATACCAAAAGCTACTTGTATTCAGTTTGTAAAACTAGCATGTATCCCCCTCGCGAGGTTTATAAAACATTTAAATGAGTAAAGGCGAGGCTATGAACTCACCGTGAACAAAGAGGAATAATCACAATCAAGCAAGCGAAGAAAGATAGCCGCGAAGCTCTACGAAGAACCTAAACATATATAGGCTTGTCTTAGTTTTTGAAAATAAATGTTTATGCCATATGGCTATATGTTATATAAATTATGATCTTAATTGTGCCTGTTATACATATACTAAATACATATATAACAAGTTTTAGTTTGACACTAAAGAGTTATTTATAAATATGAATTTATATTTTTTATAAAAGTCAAGTGTCAAATTTATATTTGTTTCTAAGTCTAAAATATGTTATGAAGGTCCAATCATGAGTCTAAGGATCAAATTTAGTCCAAGGGTCCCATTTTTAATCAAAAAGGTTCAAATTAAGCCTAAGAGTTCAAAATACAGGAGGTGGTTCAAAATATATTTAAAGTCCAAAAGTTTTATAAAATGTAAACATTTTTATACTTTTTATTCCAATGCTGATGGAAATTTTTATAACTTGCTCATCTTAGAAATTCCGTTACTTGTAAACCGTAAGTCAAAAATTTACGTTCTTTATATCCCTGGAAAGGTATTCATCTGTACTAACAAGTTTTATGGGTCCGACTAAGTTAAAAATTACTTAACTGTAGCAAAATTACCCATTTACCCATAGTATTCAGTCCAACAGTTTTCAATATCACAACAGTCCCATGAAAAATGGGATATCTAAAGTTCTATAAGTCCTATTAATTCCCCGTTTGCGGCCATGTTTAAGCTAAGATGTTACCTACATTTCATAAAACTGGGCCAAGTAGTGAAAATGAAGATATCACTGAGATTTTTACCATTTAAATATGCTACTCAGAATGTGACATGTTTCACGAAAATATTTCTAGTTTAATCATCGTAATGACTTATTCGATGAAATACCCGTCAAAATGACCACAAGACATAGGGCTACAACTAAATTTTTTTAGTTTAGGTCCAATGTTTACTGATTAGATCAGTTTATTCCGTTTTTACCCTTGATCAAAACTGTCTTTTGCATGTCTAGTCCATGAGTGATTTTCTAGTGATTTAGCTTATGTACCAAGCCTAACCAAGCATAATAACTTATATAATATACAAATATATCAAGATATAATACTTTTACAGGAATGAAAATCAAATGAGAGTGATTGGTTCCTTACAAGGATTGATGAACAAGAAAATGATTTACAAGAACAAGGACTTTAACCTAAATCTTTTACCAAACCTTTTTATAACTCTTTTACCCTAAGAAAATATCTTACAATACCAGCCCTTGAACACCTTAAAACCCTTGAATAAACTCTTGCCAAGAAATTCCAAGAAAACCTAAGATTTGATGAGATTTGATGATGTTTTGAGTGTAATAAACCAAGAACAAGACTAGGGTTTCAAGATCTTTGATCTATGATTAATAATTTAGTAAAATTTTGGATGAAATATGTGATTTGGATCTGTTTTTGGTCGTGGATATCAAGAGAGATGAGAGAAAAATAGTGTTTTTTGCATGTGGTGATACAAACTATGTGTTTACTTGAGTTACTTGTAAGAGAAAATAGAACAAATGTGACACTTGTTACTTAAGGTGCATTCATACTAATGTGTGATGCCACCTAAGGAGAGGGGACAAGAGTTAGTAAAGTTTTTGCTATTAATTTGGTTATTGAGTGTATTGTGTAGTGTATTTTGCTCCCGGTAATTAAAACGTGTAGTTTTTAAGACGCGTAATGTAAAATCACGCAATGTAAAAATGCAAAACTTATAAAATGTTAAAACTTATTAATCATAACCTATTTGAGTATTTTCGATGAGTGGTGAGTTTATCGAAGGATTTAAACATCGTTAAAACTGAAACCGTGAGTTGAAAAAAAACGCGTTTGGTGACACCGGTTCTTGACAAAAGTGACGTAAACTATAAAAATGAAATGACAAGTATAAAATTTAATTGTAAACATGAGAATAGGTTAAAATGCATAGAATATGTAAAATCATCATAGTCTAGGTTGGTTCACGTTGTTAAAATCATAAAACGTAAATATAAATCGTGTAAAATGTAAAAGGTGCAAGGTTTATGTAAAATTGGAAAAAGTTAATTATGACTTTTAAAATGGGATTGTAAGGAAACAATGGTGCATAAAAAGTGAAGAGTATACATAGTATAGTAGTGGTTGAATAAATTGAACGCGTTATGATGTACGCGGATAACTTCCGACGAAGTTAATTATATAAAAAACAAAGTTTTGAAAAAGCTTTTCAAGATTCTTACAATAAAGAAAAAGATCTTCAACGCAAAATACAAGATATAATTGAGTCAAATGGAAAGTTGATTTCGAAACTCGAAAATGAAATGTTTACATAAGCTCTCTATTTATAAGGGAAGAGTTAGGGCAACACTCCCTTCCTCCCTTATCCTTAATTTCGTGGGCTTTAAGGCCCATAGGGATTTAACACTTAAGCCTTAAAACATAGACTAGTTAAATAAAATAACTAAGCAACCTATTACAAAAGGTAATGACCGAGACTTGACTAAAATACTAAAGTATGATCCCAACAATCTCCCCCTAAGGGTCGGTCATCACGGTTGCTTGACGTCTTCATCTTTGTCGTTGACTTGTGACATGTAAAACTCTAGACGTCTTCAAAAAATGAGTGAATGATAATGAAAGTACTTTGCCCTTTGCCTTTGTTCTTTGATGATGATGTAGTGAATAAGTTATGAAGTTGTCTGCCGATCGTCACTCCTGCGTCTGTGGTGGTTGTCCGCCATTCCAACATACTCATACATCTTTGGACTTTGACTTTTACGAACAAGAAGTTCCTTTTCATGCATTGATATCTTTGTCATTATACTTTGTAGATTCTTCTTATTGGTGTAGAATCTTTCTTTGAACTTTGTGTTGTTAAGATCTTTTGGGGGAGCTTTCTTTGACTTCAAGATGTATGTATGAGCATGTTGGAATCTACCATCATGGAAGTGAGGTACCTGCGAGTAAACAGTTAGCAATAAAACAACCGGTACTTACGGATAAGGAATTAGAGTTCATCAACAGCATAGTGTGAAGACTCCTTCTAATCCTTATCCAGGCCGTTCCCATATCAGATACTCCCGAAGGAGCTTACGAGACCTACTAAGTAGCTCAATGACTGGGTGAGTCGCTGGGGATCACTCCACGACTGTAGATCGAGATGGAACCACCGCTAACACTAAGCATAACCCTTGTGGGGTTACCGAAGTGACCTGCTGTCAGGGCTGTTTGATGTTGACCCTGGCAGGATTTCCGTTCAATCATTGAGAAATACTTAAGTAATCCTCTCATAAATGTTCTCGGCAGATTGCTAAGATCTGTGAAGGACTCGATAGTTTACAACTGATGCCCATTGATGTAGAACACCAGTTGCAGAAATACTAAGTGTTCCAAAGAGATCTTTGATGTATCTCATGGCTCTAGACTCTATAAGTGCACACCTAGGTTTCCTATGCGGAGACTGGGGAGGTGTCTCCTGCTTCAATATCAACCGTCTCTAAGAGATAGGTCGATAGGTTACGCGGGTTCCCCGTGAGAATGAAACAAGTCCTTTTAAGAGAACTTGAGTGTTGTGCCATGTATTCTTGTGCTTGAGCTGCTAGAGTGGCTTCCAAGTTCTCTTGTACGTCTTTAGCTAAGAAAGTATCAACTTTGTCTTGTAGCTCTTGGACGTTTGAGTTTAGCTTCGTCAATTCAGCAACTTTGGTTACAAGTGTTGCAACCTGATCTTCCAATCTGCTTCTCTTCTTTTCATGTACTCTTTTGAAAGCTGACTTGAGTAATTTTGATGCAGCAGAGGCTTTGGTGCTTGGTTTCTTGATCGATTTGTCATGTGTTGATTCAGAAGCAGGAGGAGATGACTGTGAGGATTCAATGGTGGTGGTAGTGTCTTTGTCATCTCTTTTCTGCGGTTCGGGTTGTACAACTTCCTTTTCTTTGGCTGCTGCTTCTTTCACCCTTAGTTCTTCTGCCAGTTTATCATTTTCAGCTTTCAGTCTTAGCTCTTCAGCAACCCTGGCTTCTTCTTCTTTCTTTAATTTCTCTTCAGCCAGTTTGGCTGCTTCTTCAGCTTTCCTGCTCTCTTCCATTCTGATGGTTTCTTCCAGTTTAGCTTGAGCAATCTCTTCAAGTCTGGCCTCTTCAGCTTCTTGTTTTCTTTTCAGTTCCTCTTCTTGAGCCCTTTCTCTGAGCTCCATTTCTTCCATAGTCATAAGCCTTGGAGCATCAGTATCCATGGGATCTCCCTCTTCTTCCTCTCCCATAGTCATTTCAATGTCGGTGGGAGACACTGAGGGATTGTCATAAACAACTAAGTCTGTGGTGATCCCTGTGGTAGGCTCAGGAATGCTGCTTGATCCGCCAGCTTCGGTAGTCTGAGAGAACACTGGAGGTGGAGGCATATCAGCATTGAATGTATCAATTCGGCTGTGGAGGAGACCTAGGTTGAGAGCCCTTTCATTTTCTTCTTCGACTGAAAGGCCTTCAGTCTCATGTTCAGCAGATACTGGTTGCTTCATCTTTTCTCTTCTGATCCTGGCTTCTTCCAAAATCGTCTGAGCTTTGGTGAGTGGTCGTTGTGTGGGGGGTTCAGCATGATCAGTAGATTCGTCAATAATCTTATCCCAATCTTCGAACGTCAAATCCTTGTCGTCAATGTCATCAAGATTGACTTTCTTGGTGATATTGGCATAGGCTTCACTGTAAACAGGACCTTCGTCGGATTCGGTTTGTTCAGAGTCAGCAGGTTTTGGGGAAGGTTGTGGTGAGGGAAACCACCCAGGTTCAGCAGTTGGTTTCTTTGCAGGAATTCTGATCTTAAGTGTTCCCTTTTTCTTAGGTTTGGCCTTGGTAGAACTTTCTGAGCTGCCAGATTTGCTACCTTTCTTTTCATTGTTCTACTTGTGTGACAGTGGAACAGCTTCGTCCAAGAACCCAACTTTATCTGCTGCAAGAGCTTGAAGGTAGTACTTGTAGTTATTGCTTTCTTGAACCTTATTAGTCAGAAGGCAATCAGGAAGTTTCTTTCCTTGTTTCCTTGTACTAGTATCCATTCGCTTGATGACCTTAAGTGTGTCCTCATTCTTGTATGTGTGCTGAAACTCGTCATACAGTCTTTGAGGTATGTCATCATATTCATGGAGGAAGCTTGCAATGAGAAGCTTGGTGAAACGGACGAATGGAATATTGGTCGTCTTGTATTGTATGTGCCACACAATGTCTTCCCAGATAATGATGGCATAATCAACTTTCTTGACATTAGCAATAGCCCAAAACAGCTTGAGATGTTGGAGCTTAGGATGTTCATGGCCTGTGTCTCTGCCTGATAGTGACTTGGCAATGATGATGTAGAGAGTTCTCCAAAGCTGTGGAAGAAATCTGATATTGACCTTAGAGTGCCTAGTCATTACCCCTTCAGACTCATCATACCCAATATCTCTTAGCCATTCTATCAATTCTTCTTCACTGGGAACTTGGTCATATTCTTCATTAGGTGCAAGTTCGGGAAGTCCAAGAGCACTACGGAGAAGATCCTTGTCGACCGTGACTTGTCTCATGTGAAGCATACAAGTAAAGGATTCTTCAAGGAGGTCCAAGTGGAGCGTGTGCCAGAACTGATGTATGTAGAAGCAGGCCACTGCAGCAGATTTGGTGAGTAGGACTTTGTACGGGTGATAGATAAGAGCATCAACTGCAACAAGGCAAGAAGACTCATTGCATGTAAGTTTGTTGAAGTTGACTCTCAGGTTGTTCTTTCCTATCTTTCTGGAGTAGTTTTCAGGAAAGGTGTCTTCCCATGCACGAATGGGTTCAGGTTCCGGTCCGTATGGGATGTCATTGTGTTCTGCCATCTGAATAGATCATAAACACACAAACATGGCAATTGTTGATGATGTTAGCATAGACATTCATTAAACATGTGTACATATAGATTTGCATTTTTAAGCTTCTCTTCCTGATTTGAAAGCTGAATTTTATAACATTCAATGTCTCGTGCAAGTGACGCATTTTGTTCTTTTAACACTTTATTTTTGTCGTTGCATTTTAAAATTTGCAATTGTTGAGCATCCAGTTGTTTAGATAACAATATGAGGTCAGGGTCTAGATCAAAGGATGGTTCATGTTGTTCTAAATGATCATTTTTATCATCCTCAATCGGATCATCAAATGAAACAACTGTGTCATCATCAAATATGACAACTGTGCTTATTTGTTCATCTGTTTGAGAAGATGAAGATGATTTAGATGGAACAACTTGCGCCATATCTGATTCAGAAGCAGAGGGTGAGGTTATATCATTTATAAAGCATGCATTGAAGTCATGTACCTGAGACAAGCCGTCAGTGTCATACACTGGACCTGAATCATTAAGCTTAAGTTCCTGCATGTTGGCCATAAGCATCACAGCTGCATTAGCTTCTAGATCTTCCATGTCATCATCATTGTGCACATTTGCCATGAAGTTGTTGTCTTGCTCAGGGAAATGACCTAACAAGTGGTATCATTCGCCTACTAGAAGTTTGAAGTGTGTTTCTTTGATTAACGTGGGGATTGGTGCTTCTTTCTTCATCTTTTTGCATTTTTCTTTGTTTCTTTCACTCAAATCTTGAAGCTTGGACAAGTTTCAAGGTTGATATAGTGATTTGAAGCTTAGTTGTTGCATAAAGTTGTGATTTTTTAAGGTTTTTTAAGGTTTTATAGCTTCTTTGATATTGGAAAACTAGTTTTTGGTAGCTATATCTTATAAAGTTAAGGTTTTCTAAGTATTGGTGAAGTTATTTGATCAAAAGTACCTTATTTCTAAGCATTTTTTCATCAAAAAAGTCATTTTTGTGGATGAACAGTACGTTTTACGCGTAAGTTGTTGGTCGACAATAGTACTATTTCCAGCTGTCTACAGTGTTTTTTGGTCGGTTTACGCTTAAGTTTTGGTCTAAACCCTTTTCTTATGCGTAAAATAGGTCTAAACCCTTTTCTTACGCGTAAAACAGGTCTAAACCCTTTTCTTACGCGTAAAATTGGTTAAAACCCTGATCCTACGCGTTACTTGCTCTTCTACGCCATAAATCTACGCTTAAGTCAGATCCTACGCGTAAGTCTGAATTACGCGTAATTTGCCAGAATCTACGCGTAACTTTCATCTACGATCTTCTTCTCGTGTAACGGTGACTTAGTACTTCCCTAGCTTGGATAAGTTAGTGGAATACTTCGACTACGGACATCCTTCAAGCTTGGATAAGTTTGAAAGATTTGTTTGGTTGTTTAAACCTTACGCATAAGTCTAAACTTACGCATAAGCCTAAGCTTACGCGTAAAGAGAAAACTTACGCATAAACTATTAGTTTACGCATAACCTACTCTTTACGCATAACCTAAAGTTTACGCGTAAGATTAAGTTACGCGTAAGAATTGAACTTACCCCAAGGATTTTGCAACTTACTCAAAGGAACGTGCATTTCAATCTTCTACAAAGATCCATTTCTACACAAGTGTTCTAAGATGTCTCAACCACCTAATCACTACTTCCCTCATGTTCAGCAACATCCACCTCAGCAACAACAACCTCAGCAGTATCAGCAACAACATTACCTTCCGCACCAAATGAATCAACAACCTTCTCAAAGACAAACATACAATCCATTACATCATTACCTAATGATGCAACAACATCAGATCATTCCTCAACAACAACCATATCAAGTGCCACAACAAACCACTCAGTTTTCCTCCAAACAACCTCACTGGTTTGACAGAATGTGTGAAGTTATTACAACTCAACAATCCCGACATGAGGCAGGATCACTTGAGACACCACCAATGCTAACACCTGGTAACTATGTACAATGGTCAAGTCGATTCCTACGATTTCTTGAACTAAAGAAACCTCATGGGCAATTCTTGAAGCAAGTGATACTTGAAGGACCATTTGAGTGGCCAACAAGATTTGAAGCTGGTGATCCAAATGCTGATCCTCCACGTCCTCCTGGTGAAAGACCTCTTCCAGAAACTGCACTCACTGAAGAACAGAAACTACATCGTGAAGCTGATCAGTATGCAATGGCTTATATACTTCAAGGTATACCTAATCCGATTTATCGAAGTGTCGATGCTCAGAAAACAGCCAAAGCTATGTGGGAACACGTTCATCTCCTTATGGAAGGAACTCAATTGAACAAAGATGACATGGAATCCAAGCTATACATGGAATACACTGACATCACAATTGAACCTGGAGAATCACTTGAATCCTACTATCATCATTTCACAAATGTGGTCAATGATCTGGAACGTCACAAAATCACAGTACCAAGGATCGCTGTGAACTCCAAATTTGTTGGTAGTCTTGGCCCTGATTGGCATAAATATGTGACATTTGTTCGTCAAACAAAGAATCTGCATGATGCTCCATATGGTTTGTTGTATGATTTTCTGAAACATCATGAACCTGAAGTGGAAAAAGATAGAGCTCTACGAGGAGGATACACACCAACATCAACACCAAATTCTTTGGCTCTCGTAGCTCAATCTCCCTATGCTCCACCACCAATGTCTAATCATGCATATGTTCAAGAGCAGAACTACTTCAGTTATCCACAATCTTCCACCTCGAACCAAATGGTCCCTTATGATTCATCTCTACAGAATGCTTCTACTCAACTTGTTCCGTTAAACAACAATGATGCTGTGTACTATTCCAACTCCAATGACGATGACGATGATGACTTTAATACGTTGAATCAGGGACTTGCTCTTATTGCTCGTGCTTTTAGCAAATTCTCCAACAAAACAAACAACCGTCAATGTTCATCTTCTAACACAAGGAATCAAGCTGTTGTAAATGATGGAAGAGTGGAAATTCAGAATCGTAACTATGGTCGATCTGGTTCAGGAAGTTCTTCAGGAAATTATGGGAATGGTCAGAGGTTTAGTAACAATGGAGGGTTCAACAACAACTCAGGATCTTCTCAACAAAGGTCTGAACCAGTTGCAACAAGGAACTCTAACTCAGGGAATACAGTGTCGTGTTATAACTGCAATAAACAAGGTCATATAGCGACTGCATGTCCTAAACCGAGAACTCAGGGAAGTAAGTTTCACAAGCAGGCATTACTCATGGCTCTTCAAGATGAAAAGGATGGACATTTCCCTGAGCAAGACAACAACTTCATGGCAAATGTGCACAATGATGATGACATGGAAGATCTAGAAGCTAATGTAGCTGTGATGCTTATGGCCAACATGCAGGAACTTAAGCTTAATGATTCAGGTCCAGTGTATGACACTGACGGCTTGTCTCAGGTACATGACTTCAATGCATGCTTTATAAATGATATAACCTCACCCTCTGCTTCTGAATCAGATATGGCGCAAGTTGTTCCATCTAAATCATCTTCATCTTCTCAAACAGATGAACAAATAAGCACAGTTGTCATATTTGATGATGACACAGTTGTTTCATTTGATGATCCGATTGAGGATGATAAAAATGATCATTTAGAACAACATGAACCATCCTTTGATCCAGACCCTGACCTCATATTGTTATCTAAACAACTGGATGCTCAACAATTGCAAATTTTAAAATGCAACGACAAAAATAAAGTGTTAAAAGAACAAAATGCGTCACTTGCACGAGACATTGAATGTTATAAAATTCAGCTTTCAAATCAGGAAGAGAAGCTTAAAAATGCAAAAAGTTTTGAAAAAGCTTTTCAAGATTCTTACAATAAAGAAAAAGATCTTCAACGCAAAATACAAGATATAATTGAGTCAAATGGAAAGTTGATTTCGAAACTCGAAAATGAAAAGTGTGAATTCAAAATGCAAGCTGAACGTCTTCAAATATCTCTTTCAAAAACAGAAACAGAATTGTCAAATTGCAAAAAGGAGTTTTGTGAACATAAAAAACGAAAAAGGAAATATATAGATGACTTACTCAATGATATTGTTGATCTTGAGAAACAACTCAAAGAATTTCGTCACATTGTTTACAAACACGGGAACTCTGTCACAACAATTCAAAAGTTTGCTTTAAAACCGAGACCCGATAAAGGATTTGCACTTTGCGATTTTAAATCAATGTTTCTTCACAAAGCTTTCAAAGAAAATCCTAAGATTTACAGTATTGATCATATGTTTGATAATACAATTGTGCGTGCTGTTGTTTTTTATACTGAGGAAGAAGAAGAACTTGAAGACGAGAGTCGATCAAAAATGAGTTATGTTCAATATTGGACACCATATGACTATTCAAAAGCTCCACCTCTTTCTAAATCTTTTGTTACTCAAAAAGATTTACCTAAGAAATCATGGTTTATCGAAGAGTCATATGTTTCATCTCATGATGAGGCCCCTGTCCAAACTGTAGCACAAATAAATGGTCCCTTACCATCATCCGGTGAACTTACACCTTTACCAAAAACTTGCCGTGTCTTAAATTATTTCAAAACATTTATGGAAGACATCGAAATTTTGGAGGAAACAATTGAACGTAATTCTGAAATAAAAATTGAAACTTTTCAATCCGCTTACGAGCGAGAAAAGAGAGATATTTTTCAAAAACAAATGAAGCCAATTGTTCAACACCTCCGTCTATGTGCTACACGTTGGGATCAGGAACTTCAAAAGGAGGTGCAAAATATGATTCACGTTTTCAACTCTACTGAAAATGAGATTTTGGCTCAAAAGCAAAGAAATAGAGTTTTAAAAAATGATGTTGATCGACTCTTGGAACAAGTTCTCAATGCTGATATTTTGTCTGTTATCATGAATGATCTCTATAAATCTGGTACTTCTATGCTTATGGATGATCTTTGTGTTGATAATAATTTGTTGAATGAGGAAATTGAGACACTCAAACTGGAAAATGATAAGTTGAGAAGTTCAAATGATGATGTGACAAAACAATTTTCAAAAGAAATTTGTCTACTCAAACAGAGGATTGAATGGTGTCAAGCTAAAAGTATTGAACGAGAATTGGAACTTCAAAAACAAAATCTTTCAACCTCTTGTCAGCTTTGCAAAAACAATGAGTCTTTCAAAAGTTTGTGTCTCAAATACGAGCAAGAAATTGCGGATTTAAAAATTGAAAATGATGCATTTCTACAAAACCACATTGACATTAAACATTGCAATGGCATACTTGAGTCAAATATTCAGGATAAGAATCACATCATCAGCGAATTGAAAGAGAAAATTAAGATACTCCAAAAAGGAAAGTTTGTTGACACCACGGTAATAGCACCAGGAATGTATCATGTAGACAAAACAGATAAAGGAAAGGTTGTTCAAAACACTAATGTTGATAATTCCACTTCTACAGGACTAGTCTCCACTACTAGCGTTAGCAGACCCAAGCGAAAAAGTAAAAAGAAGAATAGGATCTTGCAACGTAAGAGAGGACACCTAGAAGCTCAAGAAGTAGAAGACCAACTTAGGAATTTGAATAAAACTCATGTTGCATCAGATTTAGATTCTAATCTGGCAAATTGTAATCAAAATCTAAATGTAACGAAAGATGAACCTTTGAATGTTTTGAATATTAATGCATCTTGTGTGTTTTGTCGTAAAAGCGTATCGTCTGGTGATCATACAAAATGCTTAGCTAATTCTCTTCTCAATCGTCATAAGAAACGTAGGACACGCATTCCTTCTAGGCCCACTACTGCCTCAAAGTCTAACTTAGGAAAGCCGTCTTCTACGGTTTCTAATGTAGCTGAAGTTACCCCCATAGGTGCCGAGAACAAATCTAGGAATGAGCCAACGATTAGTGCATTTAACATTAGGAAAGCTAAAACTAGTTGAAACTGGCAACGTTGGTTACAATACAAACCAGACTTTCAATGGATTCCTAAATTGTTGAATAAATGTGTTTCTAACCAACAGGAACCCGCACTATCTTTGGGTTCCACCCTTACTTCTGTTCCATCTGTGTCTTCCTCTTGTGATGCAGGTGGTACAGATTGTTCTCTGGATTGTTGATAGCGGATGCACCCGACATATGACAGGCAATCTCAAACTGTTGAAAAACTTTGTCTCAAAGTTCATTGGTACTGTCAGATTCGGGAATGATCATTACGCTTTAATCATGGGATATGGTGACTATGTAAGTGGGAACATCGAAATAAGCCGTGTTTATTATGTGGAAGGCCTTGGACACAACCTTTTCTCTGTTGGTCAATTCTGTGATGGGGATCTAGAAGTTGCATTTCGTGCGAAAACTTGCTTTGTTCGTGACTTACAAGGAAACGATCTTATGTCTAGCTCACGTGGCTCCAATCTTTATACAATATCAATGTCAGATATGATTGCAACATCTCCGATATGTCTTCTCTCCAAAGCAGAGTCAACTAAATCTTGGTTATGGCACAAACGTCTTTCGCACTTGAATTTCAAAACCATGACGGATCTTGCTCGTTATAAACTTGTTGATGGATTTCCAAGATTCCGTTTTACCAAAGATCACTTATGTTCAGCCTGTGAACAAGGAAAAAGTACTCGTGCTCATTTCCCTTCTAAACCTGAACACAGTACGAATCATGTTCTGCAATTGCTTCATATGGATTTGTGTGGACCGATGCGTGTTCAAAGTATCAACGGTAAACGCTACATACTAGTAATCATCGATGACTTTTCCAGATGGACTTGGGTTTATTTCTTACGAAGTAAAGATCAGGCTCCCTCAATGATCATCACCTTTCTCACTAAAATTCAAGTTTAGTTACGCAACACAGTACGAATAGTTAGAACTGACAATGGAACTGAATTCAAGAATCAGACACTTAGGTCATATTATGAGAAAGTGGGAATTGAACATCAAACATCTATTCCTAGAAGCCCAGAACAGAATGGAGTCGTTGAAAGACGCAACAGAACGTTAGTGGAAGCTGCTAGAACTATGTTGATTAATGCTCAATTACCAGATTACTTATGGGCAGAAGCTGTTTCAACCGCATGTTATACTCAAAACCGTTGCATGATCACAAAACGCCATCGCAAAACACCATATCAAATTGTTCACAAAAGGAAACCGAACATCGATTACTTTCATGTATTCGGAGCACTTTGTTATCCGAAAAATGATCGTGATGATTTAGGTAAACTTAAAGCAAAGGCTGACATTGGAGTGTTCGTTGGATACTGTGAAAATTCCAAAGGTTTTCGGATATGGAATCGTCGAACAAGAGAAATTCAAGAAACCATTCACGCTAATTTTGATGAACTCACACAAATGGCTTCTGAGCAACACAGCTTAGGACCCGAATTTAACCGTCTTAACTCTTCGGCATCTTCAGCTGAACCATTGCCACTCAACCGCAAAGAATTAGAAACCTTGTTTGCCCCACTATTTGATGACACAATTGAATACCGTCCTACTGAGGTCTCACCTAATTCCGCTGCTCCACCTGAAAACATACCAGTACCAGACTCACCTCAACAAACTACCACAAGTGTTGAGAGAGACGGTCCTCCAATTGTATCACCATCTACAGCAGAACAAACTGGTTCTAACTCCCGCCATCCAGCTGAAGATCCAACACCACTATCAGTTCCACAACCCGCAGAGCATGATCCTGATACGTTCTTCAATCCATTTGCACCGGCTACTACAGTTACTGATATAGCTGAGTCGTCAACACGCAATTTGGATCCTGCTAAAATGCGAGATACTTATCAACTACACCCTTCAACACACAAATGGACTCGAGACCATCCACTAGTTCATATTATTGGCCATCCAGATGCACCTGTAATGACAAGACAACGACTTCACACTGATGGAGAAACTTGTATATATGCACTCACAGTTTGTCACGAAGAACCAAAGAACATCAAAGAAGCAATGACTTATGACAACTGGATTGAATCTATGCAAGAGGAATTTCAGCAATTTATAAGATTAGAAGTCTGGGAATTAGTTGAAAGACCTGACGGAGTCTTTGTCATTGGGTTAAAATGGATCTGGAAGAATAAGCTAGATGCTGAAGGAACTGTCATACGCAACAAATCACGTCTGGTAGCGAAAGGATACTCTCAACTGGAAGGACTTGATTTTGCTGAATCCTTTGCTCCAGTGGCTAGACATGAAGCTGTTTGAATCTTTTTGGCCTATGCTGCACACAGGAATATGGTGGTTTACCAAATGGATGTGAAAACAGCATTTCTTAATGGAGAACTCCGTGAAGAAGTTTATGTTAGTCAACCTGAAGGCTTCGTTGATCCTGAGCGTCCTAATCACGTTTACTGACTCAAAAAGGCACTCTACGGACTCAAACAAGCCCCACGGGCGTGGTATGACAAACTGTCCACTTTCTTACTGGCCAATAAATTTTCTAAAGGATCGGTGGATCCAACACTGTTTACAAAAACCTACGGGGAGGACTTACTTGTTGTTCAAATATATGTCGATGACATCATTTTTGCCTCAACAAAAAGAAGTTACTCTAATGATTTTGCAAAATTAATGAAAGATAATTTTGAAATGTCCATGATGGGTGAACTTTCGTTCTTTCTAGGACTTCAAGTTCATCAATCACCCCGTGGAATTTTTATAAATCAGTCTAAATATGCTATGGAAATTTTGAAAAACATGGAATGATGTCTTGTGATACTTATAATACACCAATGGGCTATACCACAAAACTAGATGCTGATTTACATGGGACTCCAGTTGACCCTACCAAATACCGAAGTATGATTGGGTCCCTCATGTATCTCACAGCTAGTAGACCTGATATAGTATTTGCTGTCTACATGTGCTCTCGCTATCAGTCCAAACCAACTGAAAAACACCTCAGTGAGGTCAAAAGAATCCTTCGATACATAAAGGGAACCATTAACTTGGGAATCTGGTATCCGAAGGATTCTGGTTTTGAACTAATTGCCTTTTCAGATGCTGATCATGCAGGATGTTTAGACACACGCAAAAGTACATCTGGTGGATTACAGTTTCTAGGAGACAAACTCATGTCATGGCAATCTAAGAAGCAGGACTGCACCTCACTGTCGTCTACAGAATCTGAATACGTAGCCATGTCTGCCTGTTGTGCTCAAGTCATTTGGATGAGATCACAACTTAAGGATTATGGCTACCTATTCAACAGGATTCCTATCTACTGTGATTCAAAGAGTGCAATTGCTATCTCCTGTAACACAGTGCATCACTGCAAATCCAAACACATCGATCTCCGATATCATTTCATCAAAGAGCATGTGGAAAAGGGTACAGTTGAGCTTTATTTTGTTGGAACTGAGTACCAATTGGCGGACTTACTTACCAAATCCTTGGCACCATCCAGGTTTGCTAGTTTAGTTCACCAAATTGGTATGCGATGTTTGACTCCAGAGGATCTGGAAAAGTTTTTAAAACACAATTGATTGTCAAACATCAAAACTATCTTTGTAAATATTTAAAAAAAAAAAAATGCAAGTATAAAATCTCTTTCAACACTATTTTATAAAATGTCTTCAAATGTTTAAAACAAGTGTTGAGGGGGAGGAAAAGTAATGTTTTACAAATTTCTTAAATATATTTTACCTTTATACTTGCATTTTACCAAAAACATTTACGTTTTATCTACTAAGTTGATTCAAAAGCATTTCGGGTTACTCTCCTTGATCAAAACCAATTAATTTTACCATGTTCTAAGGTCAAGGGGGAGTACGACAAGTTGTTCTTATCATTTCTTGGAGATAATATACAAAAACTACATGTGTTAAAATGGTTAGGCATTAGGTTTAAATGTTTTGTTAGGTTAAAGGACTAAAATTGTCACTTTGTGTAACTTGAATTAACCTCAGTCAAAACAAGCATTGACCACTCACATTTACTATTCTGCAAATCATTAACTTTTTCCACCTACTCAATCGAACGACTCACAATCATTCTCTTGATCTAATCAACCATCCTTGAATCTGTAAGTGATATTATGTTTTGATCATGATTTAGAACTAAGGTTTTTAATTTTATAACAATCCAACGGCTCAATCTATCACAATTGATTAATTGCTTGTTGAGTTGTGCGTAAATTTCAAACCCAGAATTAAGTGATGTTTCTGATTGAATTCATTGATGGGATTTGTTCATATGATGCTACTAAACATATTTGTGAACTCCAATCTCACCCAGAATCATCAATTGAGTGATTTGAATGATTTGGAAATTAGGGTTCATACGTATAGATTAGGGATTCTTGATTGTGGATGTTGTGATTATGATTAATGATAGGGATAGTGTGTATTAGTGATAAGGATCATATCCCAGTAGATTAATTGCATCACAAACGTGTTTGAATCATTAATCTTTGATCTAGGGTTCGAATGTCACTAGCAGATTCAATCTTAAGATTTTGTGGATAATTTGTGTTGATATTTGAAATATATGATCCTTATGATGTTAGTATCACTTGCCCCATGTTAATTCCTACCCAGAAACACGTTTGATTAAGGTTGTGAATAGGTGTTCATGCTTGTTTACGCGTTAAGTTGTAATTGACATGTTTACGCTTTAAAATGTGTGAATTGTGTATGTTGGGTTTGTTATTGATCAGTGGTAATGTTTGAACACTTTCAGGAAAAATAACCACTCGAATTCATAAGGTGAATTTCTGGAAATGACATGATTACGCATTAAATGTTCATCCTACGCGTAAGATTAAATCTTACGCGTAAGATTCGACACGTGGACAAATTGTGTCTTGGATAAGACATAGTTTACGCATAAAATTGGTCTTACGCATAAGTTCTGACCTTACGCATAAGTCTAGAACTTACGCGTAAGTCATTACCTACGCATAAGTTACAATTTACGCCTAAGGGTAATCCTACGCGTAACTTCAATTTCTACGCCTAAGACTTGTCTTACGCATAAAATTGATCTTACGAGTAAGTATCACTTTTACGCGTAATATTCTACCTTACGCGTAGATTTTGCACTTACGCATTATTTCTATACTTACGCTTAAGTCAGGTTACGCGTAAAAACAACTACTTACGCGTAAACTTGTCAAAATCCAAAATTTTTCTAAGTGTTGGAAATTTTCCAATGTGTAACTGGTTGTAAATGATAAATTTATATTGTAACTGAATTGTTTGATGTTTCTAACAAGTAATATAACTCAAGTTTGTCATATATCAAAAGTTTTCACACACACAAACCCCCACTGATCAATGTCAAACATGCAAATCTATATGTACACATGTTTAATGAATGTCTATGCTAACATCATCAACAATTGCCATGTTTGTGTGTTTATGATCTATTCAGATGGCAGAACACAATGACATCCCATACGGACCAGAACCTGAACCCATTCGTGCATGGGAAGACACCTTTCCTGAAAACTACTCCAGAAAGATAGGAAAGAACAACCTGAGAGTCAACTTCAACAAACTTACACGCAATGAGTCTTCTTGCCTTGTTGCAGTTGATGCTCTTATCTATCACCCGTACAAAGTCCTACTCACCAAATCTGCTGCAGTGGCCTGCTTCTACATACATCAGTTCTGGCACACGCTCCACTTGGACCTCCTTGAAGAATCCTTTACTTGTATGCTTCACATGAGACAAGTCACGGTCGACAAGGATCTTCTCCGTAGTGCTCTTGGACTTCCCGAACTTGCACCTAATGAAGAATATGACCAAGTTCCCAGTGAAGAAGAATTGATAGAATGGCTAAGAGATATTGGGTATGATGAGTCTGAAGGGGTAATGACTAGGCACTCTAAGGTCAATATCAGATTTCTTCCACAGCCTTGGAGAACTCTCTACATCATCATCGCCAAGTCACTATCAGGCAGAGATACAGGCCATGAACATCCTAAGCTCCAACATCTCAAGCTGTTTTGGGCTATTGCTAATGTCAAGAAAGTTGATTATGCCAGCATTATCTGGGAAGACATTGTGTGGCACATACAACACAAGACGACCAATATTCCATTCGTCCGTTTCACCAAGCTTCTCATTGCAAGCTTCCTCCATGAATATGATGACATACCTCAAAGACTGTATGACGAGTTTCAGCACACATACAAGAATGAGGACACACTTAAGGTCATCAAGCGAATGGATACTAGTACAAGGAAACAAGGAAAGAAACTTCCTGATTGCCTTCTGACTAATAAGGTTCAAGAAAGCAATAACTACAAGTACTACCTTCAAGCTCTTGTAGCAGATAAAGTTGGGTTCTTGGACGAAGCTGTTCCACTGTCACACAAGCAGAAGAAAGAAAAGAAAGGTAGCAAATCTGGCAGCTCAGAAAGTTCTACCAAGGCCAAACCTAAGAAAAAGGGAACACTTAAGATCAGAATTCCTGCAAAGAAACCAACTGCTGAACCTGGGTGGTTTCCCTCACCACAACCTTCCCCAAAACCTGCTGACTCTGAACAAACCGAATCCGACGAAGGTCCTGTTTACAGTGAAGCCTATGCCAATATCACCAAGAAAGTCAATCTTGATGACATTGACGACAAGGATTTGACGTTCGAAGATTGGGATAAGATTATTGACGAATCTGCTGATCATGCTGAACCCCCCACACAACGACCACTCACCAAAGCTCAGACGATTTTGGAAGAAGCCAGGATCAGAAGAGAAAAGATGAAGCAACCAGTATCTGCTGAACATGAGACTGAAGGCCTTTCAGTCGCAGAAGAAAATGAAAGGGCTCTCAACCTAGGTCTCCTCCATAGCCGAATTGATACATTCAATGCTGATATGCCTCCACCTCCAGTGTTCTCTCAGACTACCAAAGCTGGCGGATCAAGCAGCATTCCTGAGCCTACCACAGGGATCACCACAGACTTAGTTGTTTATGACAATCCCTCAGTGTCTCCCACCGACATTGAAATGACTATGGGAGAGGAAGAAGAGGGAGATCCCATGGATACTGATGCTCCAAGGCTTATGACTATGGAAGAAATGGAGCTCAGAGAAAGGGCTCAAGAAGAGGAACTGAAAAGAAAACAAGAAGCTGAAGAGGCCAGACTTGAAGAGATTGCTCAAGCTAAACTGGAAGAAACCATCAGAATGGAAGAGAGCAGGAAAGCTGAAGAAGCAGCCAAACTGGCTGAAGAGAAATTAAAGAAAGAAGAAGAAGCCAGGGTTGCTGAAGAGCTAAGACTGAAAGCTGAAACTGATAAACTGGCAGAAGAACTAAGGGTGAAAGAAGCAGCAGCCAAAGAAAAGGAAGTTGTACAACCCGAACCGCAGAAAAGAGATGACAAAGACACTACCACCACCATTGAATCCTCACAGTCATCTCCTCCTGCTTCTGAATCAACACATGACAAATCGATCAAGAAACCAAGCACCAAAGCCTCTGCTGCATCAAAATTACTCAAGTCAGCTTTCAAAAGAGTACATGAAAAGAAGAGAAGCAGATTGGAAGATCAGGTTGCAACACTTGTAACCAAAGTTGCTGAATTGACGAAGCTAAACTCAAACGTCCAAGAGCTACAAGACAAAGTTGATACTTTCTTAGCTAAAGACGTACAAGAGAACTTGGAAGCCGCTCTAGCAGCTCAAGCACAAGAATACATGGCACAACACTTAGTTGCTGAACTGAAAGATCTGCTGGCACCAATGAGAGATGAACTCACCAAGTTCGCAGAGCAAGCAGTCAAGAAAGTAATCCGATCAACAACCTTTACTCTTCGTGCCGACAAATCTACTGCTCCTCTACCAGGACTTTCTCTGGATGATTTGGAAGCTCAACTCTTAGAAAAGCTTGCAAACAAGTTCACCTTGACTCCTGCAGAAGCAAAAGTCCTGGAAGCACTTAAGGACAAGATGAACAACGAGACTTGCAGCACAGAGGCAGATAAGCTGAAACGTCAAAGAGATGATGAAGACAGGGATCCGAATTCTCAGGCAAAGAAACAAAAACAAGCCGAAGGACCCTCATCTCAAACACCGGTAGTCCCCCCAACCACAACAACTTCCTCACACCAACCAAAGGCATCAGGTCCTGCTCCCAAAGCACACGACCACTTTGTATACACCGGTGGTGACGACATTCCTCAGCAAGATGAAGTTCCAGAACTGTCTCCTAAGAAGAAGAAGAAAGATAAGAAAGGAAAGCATCATCAACCCACACCAGACACCTCATCTAAAGGCACCGAACCAAAGAAACCCAAAACAGTCCTTAGCTGGCTAGATCAAGACAACAGTGCTGAATACTCCTGGTTTGAGAAGATGATCAATTCGCAACCACCACTGGAAGACAATCATGAACCTCAAGATGGTCGAACGGTGGAATATGCTCAAATGATTCAGCAAAGGTTTAAAATGAAAAAGATGAATAAGAAAGAGCTGCGAAGAATCAAGAATGATGCTTTCAATCTTCTGAAAGATAGGTCTGCTAACTCAATCGAGCTTGAATACCATCTGGAAAATATTGCTCGAGCTATGTCAAGCAACATTGACTGGATCAATCCTGAATCATATGTCGATCCAGTCACAAAGAAAACCGCGCCTTACATTACTGACTGGTCCAAACCACTACCAATGATTGGGAAGCCTAAGGAACCAAAGATCCCGTACAAGTTCTTCTACAACACAGACTTGGAATTTCTGAAACTTGGCAGCAAGATTGAGAAGAAGTATGTTACCTCACTCGCCTTTCTCCCTGCAGCTCGATATCTCAACAATGCCATCGAAGAAGAAGCTTCAGCACTATTCGTTGACAAAATTGTTGAATATGACCGAAATGCTCTTTACGGTATACATCATTGGCCAAGCAACCGGGCACAATACTATCGTAGCAGCAGACTCAATCAGACAATGGGCGATGTGACAAGTGATTTGAAGATGTGACAAGTGATTTGTCACTCACTTCGGGTACCCCTTCCTCAGCAAAATCACACTGAAAAGACTGGATGAAAAGGAGTACGATATTTCCGAGTCAGACTTTCCACGACTACGTCTCAACGACATTGAAGACATGTACCTGCTCAAAGTTCAAGGAAAACTCTGTGGCCTACCTAAAGATAAGCAGCTGGCCTTTATCCAAGCTCTCCTCATCTACATCAGGCAAATTGTCATCAGAGAAAGAGTAGAAGATCTTCAATTGGGAGTGGAAAGCTATCAGAAGAAGCTCAATCTCACCAAACCTAACATGTTCGACATCCCCGACCTTCCACATCTATCTCAGTACACCTTGATCAGACAACCATTTGGGTTCACCTACTGCAGCATTAACGGTCGCAACTGCTTCATGGCTTACGACGAAATTCATAAGTTCTGTGATGAAACCTTGAAGTTCGTAAGAGATGGAATCAAAAGCAGATTGGATGACATTGCTCTAGGAAAGTCTAAAAGGTGGAAAACCAACGAGGCCCGGGATGCTCGCAGATTCATCTTAAGGATCGAGAACAGATTGAAGCGCAGGGATCAGTTTCGAAGGTTGGAAAGTTATGTGGGAGGCAGACAGAAATTTCCGGTGTTGACATTTCAGAGACCTGATTGGTAAATCATTGTAAGAATTTGATTTGATTTGTCAATTATATACTTCATTATGGTTTGTGCACACATAATAGTGTACAACCCGAACTTGTTAAGAAAGGACCCTGAGGTACGCTTCAGTGCCTCAATCCTAAAAATAAGGAGCGAAGGCTTCTTACTTTTGAGTAGAATTAATCAAACATTTATGATTTTTCATAATTCTGCTCAAAAGGACAAGTATTTCACCTCAATAAGACCTAATCACTTGTTGAGGGGGAGCACTTGTCAAAACAAAATACTTTGCTCTAAATCAAAAGTTCTTGGTGAATCTCCCCGTAAGACTCAAAAGGCATATTTTAATCTAAAAGTTTGTCAAAAACACCATTTTATATGCAATTTTTGAGGGGGAGAAAATGAAAAATGCGATTAAAATATACGAAGTCAAAGCTTTAAGTTGTATCATGTGCGAGCTAGACTCAGTTTTGACCCAGGAATTGATGAGATAATACAAGTTAGTAACGTCGAAAGGACTTATCCTCGACGGGTAATAACATCAAGTTAGTTACTAGAGCTAGTTGTCACCTAAAAGCTGACAATGTATCTCTTTAACTAACCACGTAAGCGTGTCTCGAAAAGGATATGTCTTAGTAGAAATGTACCGTCTCGAGAAACTTTCTGTGGTCTTGACCAGGCCGGGTAATAACTTCAAGCTAGTCTAACTAGTGATGTAAGCGTGTCTCGAATCGGTCTTGTTCACGGAAAGTGGATCAATTCAAAAGTGCTTGCTCCTCCCGCATGTGCAAATTTATTAAATACTTATGAGCACATGTGCAGGGGGAGCCCTTCAAAAGTGTACACAAAACTCTCAAAGTGTTAACCAAAATATTTGATTATCACAAACACTTTGAGAGATTTTCTATCAAAGGTTTCTTGGCTACTGTCGGAGTTATAAGGTGATTAAAATAGGAATATCAGTCCTATGATCCGCCAGAGCCGGAGGGATCTACCCAAGGACATCTCCCATAGTTAGAATTAGAAGTCCTTAGGTATGATACGAAAAAAGGATAAATGAATGAAAGGGAAAGAAGGAGTTGAAGAATTAAAAGGAAAAGTAAAGAAAAGGGTGAAAAGAAATAGCCCTCCATATGATTCAACCTTAGGGCAGACACCGGGTTCAATACGTATGCTACTGGCTGTTGCTAAAGACAACACCGGTATTGAAGATTAAGTCGTCATGGACCCAGTGACGCAATGCACTAAACCTTCTTAACCACTCAAGTTCTCTTAAAAGGACTTGTTTCATTCTCACGGGGAACCCGCGTAACCTATCGACCTATCTCTTAGAGACGGTTGATATTGAAGCAGGAGACACCTCCCCAGTCTCCGCATAGGAAACCTAGGTGTGCACTTATAGAGTCTAGAGCCATGAGATACCTCAAAGATCTCTTAGGAACACTTAGTATTTCTGCAACTGGTGTTCTACATCAATGGGCATCAGTTGTAAACTATCGAGTCCTTCGCAGATCTTAGCAATCTGCCGAGAACGTTTATGAGAGGATTACTTAAGTATTTCTCAATGATTGAATGGAAATCCTGCCAGGGTCAACATCAAACAGCCCTGACAGCAGGTCACTTCGGTAACCCCACAAGGGTTACGCTTAGTGTTAGCGGTGGTTCCATCTCGATCTACAGTCGTGGAGTGATCCCCAGCGACTCACCCAGTCATTGAGCTACTTAGTAGGTCTCGTAAGCTCCTTCGGGAGTATCTGATATGGGAACGGCCTGGATAAGGATTAGAAGGAGTCTTCACACTATGCTGTTGATGAACTCTAATTCCTTATCCGTAAGTACCGGTTGTTTTATTGCTAACTGTTTACTCGCAGGTACCTCACTTCCATGATGGTAGATTCCAACATGCTCATACATACATCTTGAAGTCAAAGAAAGCTCCCCCAAAAGATCTTAACAACACAAAGTTCAAAGAAAGATTCTACACCAATAAGAAGAATCTACAAAGTATAATGACAAAGATATCAATGCATGAAAAGGAACTTCTTGTTCGTAAAAGTCAAAGTCCAAAGATGTATGAGTATGTTGGAATGGCGGACAACCACAACAGACGCAGGAGTGACGATCGGCAGACAACTTCATAACTTATTCACTACATCATCATCAAAGAACAAAGGCAAAGGGCAAAGTACTTTCATTATCATTCACTCATTTTTTGAAGACGTCTAGAGTTTTACATGTCACAAGTCAACGACAAAGATGAAGACGTCAAGCAACCGTGATGACCGACCCTTAGGGGGAGATTGTTGGGATCATACTTTAGTATTTTAGTCAAGTCTCGGTCATTACCTTTTGTAATAGGTTGCTTAGTTATTTTATTTAACTAGTCTATGTTTTAAGGCTTAAGTGTTAAAGCCCTATGGGCCTTAAAGCCCACGAAATTAAGGATAAGGGAGGAAGGGAGTGTTGCCCTAACTCTTCCCTTATAAATAGAGAGCTTATGTAAACATTTCATTTGTTGGTTATTTGATTATCTTAAGGAAACTCTTGCACTTTCACCTTTCTTATTGTCTCATAATCAACCAATCTCATTTCTCATCTTATTTCTTTCTAAATCATACTTGTGTTTACTAAATGGTGACCTAACAAAGTGTTAAATAATAAGAATATTAAAATTAGTGACATGAAATTTTTGAAATGTCACAATATGGTTATACACAAGATGTTAAACGAACGAGTCGAGATGATATGGTTATACACGAGATGTTAAATGAAAGAGCCGAGAGAATACTATTATACACGAGTTGTTAAACGAACTAGTCGAGATGATATAGTTATACACGGGATGATAATAGAACGAGTCGAGATGATATGGCTATACATGAGATGTTAAACGAACGAGCGAAGATGATCCGGTTATACATGAGATGATAAACAAACTAATCAAGATGATATGGTTATGCATGAGATGTTAAATGAACGATTCGAGATGATATGGTTATACACGTGATGATAAACGAACGAGTCGAGATGATATGGTTATACACGAGATGTTAAACGAACGAGCCGAGATGATATGGTTATACATGAGATGTTAAACAAACGAGCCGAGATGATATGGTTATACACGAGATGTTAAACGAACGAGCCGAGATGATACAATTATACACGAGTTGTTAAATGAATGAGTCGAGATGATATAGTTATACACGAGATGATAAACGAACGAGTCGAGATGATATGGTTATACATGAGATGTTAAATGAATGAGCAAAGATGATCTGGTTATACACGATATGATAAACGAACTAATCGAGATGATATGGTTATACATGAGATGTTCAACAAACGACTCGAGATGATATGGTTATACATGAGATGATAAACGAATGAGTCGGGATGATATGGTTATACACGAGATGTTAAACGAACGAGTAGAGATGATATGGTTATACACAAGATGTTAAATGAACGAGACGAGATGATATGGTTATACATGAGATGGTAAACGAACGAGCTGAGATGATCTGGTTATACACAAGATGATAAACGAACGAGTCGAGATGATATGGTTATACATGAGATGTTAAATGAACGAGCCGAGATGATCTAGTTATTCACGAGATGATAAACGAACGAGTCGAGATGATATGGTTATACACGAGATGTTAAACAAAGGAGTCGAGATGATATGGTTATACACGAGATGTTAAACGAACGATTCGAGATGATATGGTTATACACGAGATGTTAAATGAATGAGTCGAGATGATAGGGTTATACATGAGATATTAAACAAAAAAGCCGAGATGATATGGTTATACTCGAGATGTTAAACAAACGATCCGAGATGATATGGTTATACACGAGATGTTAAACGAACGAGCCTAGATGATATGGTTATACACAAGATGTTGATGATTTGGTTATACACGAGATGTTAAACGAACGAGCCGAGATAATGTTGATCACTTGTGTCACCAAAACACTTCCCACCAAAATACTAGCTCCAAAATTCCCCACCAAATTTTCCCACCATGATTTGCTCTTTTATACACTCTATCCTAAAAACTTATCCTCACAATATAAACATGCACACACAAACAAACACACACACACATCTCACCATCTCTCTCTCTCTCTCTCTCTAGCATTTTCTGTTTTTCCGGCCACCACCTTTTATCACCTCAACTTTTAGTTCGGGTAATGCATAGTTTTGCAACCTTGCAAAAGGTTTTACCTCTTAAAGGATCTTGAGAAGCTTGCAATCCCCACCAGGCAATGTACCTGACCGATGTAGTATAGTGTACTGGTTAGTACGAGGGATTGATCGTTCTCCACAGGGAATAGTGTTCGCTAGGATTAAAACTTAATTAAACTAGGTCTAGAGGTGAGGGATGATTCTTTTTGTATTTTTATGGTTTTTTAGAAAGCAAGTAAAAATCTTGGGTTTTGGAAGAGTGGGCGGAATTAGTTGCTAGTCAACTAACCCAAATAATTACAAATACGATAAAATAAAATTACAAGAAAGTAAATGTGGAGAAAAACAATAATGAGAGAAACGTGTTTACTTTCATTTCACTACTCCCTAGCTATCTTTTATTAGTTGATTAGTTTGTTACAATTGCGTGGATGACGGGTTATATTCCTTAATACCATTGGTAGGGCCATGTACGATCTTCCCTAACTCTATAAGCTTCTACCTCTTCTTATGTCAAGCCGACAACTAGCTCCTAACATCCGATTCATGTTTCTTAAGACGTTCAAGCATGTTACCAATTGGAAGTCTGCTAGTTTTCTTAAGCTTAACATCGATATCATTCATCCAATACAATTAATAACAAACAACCAACCAGTAATCAATAGCTAGGTTTTATTACATCTAAGCAAACACAAAGAAAACCTAGCCTAGCATGTTAAAGTAAAGAAAAGCATAAGATAAAATCAAACAACATATAGACATATTGAATGATTGTTGGAAGACTTATTTTTATTGAAACATGGATGATAGAAGGGTGAAAAACCCTATAAAATTCGACCTAGGGTTTCTCCAAAACTTATCTCTAAAGTTCTCCCAAAGTTCTACTCTATATAAATGAAAATAAGAAAACTATATATAGATTTTGAGGTCTAACGGCGTTACGTTGTAATCCTGACACCGTCAACTCGCCACTAAAGGTATCCTCGCATTACCTAGATCCAGATCTGACGCCATCTCTTGTTAATCTTCTCTTGGCCGTTTCTTGCAAATTGTACATGACGGCCTTGGTGACGTCGTCACGCTTTAAATCCCAAAAACATTCTGGTGCGTCTCATGTAACTTTTCTATCCACCTCTTTGCCATAACATGATGCCGTCACACATAATACGTGGCGCCGTCAGGTACTATTTCCAGCTTGATTTGGAGACTTTGCCGTTTTCTTCACTTTTCGCTCCAAAAACGTCCAAAATGCTTTGTTTTCCAGATTTCTTCTCCAAAGTACCTAAAATGACAAAAGTAACGATTTAGGGCAATAATTGATCAAATAATCTCAACTTAGGGCTTAAATGACCCCCTAAAAGCGTACCACTTTTCGCCTTATCAAATACCCTTACACTTGAGATTTGCTTGTCCTCAAGCAAATGCGCTTTTATTCTAATCAAAATACAAGCTAAGGGTCATTTAACACTAATATTAAAGTAATTACAACAAATAATCGTTCCACTTCAACCAAAACAAGCACGAAAATTATAAACTAGCACCTCACAAATAGTGTTTAGATACTCACATCTCTCGGGTGTAATAAAAGTATATATCATAATATGAAAATGGAAAATATCTCACTACGTACCTGTCATAGAAAATAGATTACCATAGGCCTGGGAAAGGATCAAACCTCCACCACTTGGCGTAAGCACCTAGGATAAACTATCAAAGAGGTCTTTCAAAAGGGTTGTAACGTGAGGTGTAGGGATATGATAAACACGGTTTTGTTGGATAAAGGCAATCGTTACCGGTGGCGAGTTAATCATCTTGGTCAATTACTTGTACAATGTCGCGTTGCTAAGCCAAGACTCGACTCGATTTAAGCTAATGAAAACTAATCAAAAACATAAAAAGAAATGATGCGTGGGAATTGCACCAAGCTTTACCTCTTGAGGGATCTCGAGAAGCTTACAACCCCCACCAGGCAGTGTACCTGATCGTTGTAGTATAGTATAGTGACAAGTACCGGGGGATTGATCGTTCAGCTAGGAATAGTGTCGCTAGGATTAGAAAACCTAAATACTAGTGTCACAACCCACAATTTCAGGTCATTTTTCCAAACTTCGACATTCTACTATTCACAAATTACTATTCATCGATCACTATTCATCGTTTTACTATTCATCATTTTTTAGGTCAATTTGACATTCCGAGACACATTCAGAAATTTTACTATTCACTTGACACTATTCATTTCCGAGAGAAAACCACTATTCACGTGCATTACTAATGTCATCGTAAATTTAGTTTACGAGTATTCAAATTCGCGTAACCGTATTGGTTCAGGAGCGAATTCATGCATTATTATCGGGGACATTTCATACGGACTAGAAATAGTCTGCATATTATTATTAGGGCACTTGCATACTATTCCACTCGTAGGGTATTCAAATTATATTTTTAATATAATTAACGAATTACGTATGTTTATTTTTAAATAAACACTAATACGCGAACTATAAATGTGACTAACATGTCCAACACTCCCGATTATGATCCCAATATATTTTATACTCATTTTTATAATATAAAAATTATAATATTAATTTACCCGGTATTTTGGATATTTATTTTAATTATTAACTTAAGTTTACTAAAACTTCGACGGTTTTTGTAGAAATTAAACTATAATTATCTAAACACCCAATAATTTTACCCAACCTATTTTTATAATTTTTATAACTTTATTATGACCCGGTTAACTCCGTTAAAATTTATTTTTAGTTAACCCGGTACCCGGTACATTTTAAAACTACAAATAACACTTAATAATACATTTTACCACCAAAGTCTTACACACAATTCCCCCCCCTTGACTTTGCCGCCCCCCCCCCCCCTCTCCAATCACTTACACCTTTTACTTGTACACTCAAGATTCATTAATGTTATATACTAACTATTATATAATAATTATAATACATATAATACATATCTACTTTACTAAATCTTTTCTATCTCATTTTTCACTTTGCAAGAAACTCATCTATCTCTTTTTCTCTCTTGAAACTCACGGCCACAAGGAAGAAGGAAGGCAAGACCAAATTTTTCTAAAGATCTAGTGTTATTATAGTTTAGTTAAGTATTTCTTACAAGGTTTTGAAATATAAACTCAAGAATACTAAGGTTTTATCATCTAATCACAACACATCTCAAAGTAAGTTTACAAAACTCATTTCATAATTTTTACAAAGTTATTACCATGTTTATATAATTTTCTTGCAAGATCTCATACATGCATTAACTTATACCACTCCATTTTTGTATATATTTAACTTTTAAGCCCTAGAAATGATTTTTGGTTAGATCCTTGTTAGATCTACTTGGTTGTGATGTTTAGGAACGCATGACACCCTAAGAAGGTGTATGGTAGGATTAGATTAGTTTTGTGGTGATTGAAAGTGGTTTGGATGAAGATGGAACTAGATTAGAACCCTAGAAATGGTTTTTGAAACTTTTGAAATACCTACTGTCCCTATTTTAATTTCGTGGGAAAATCAGTGGTTGATGGCTAATTTTTGACCAAAGATTTAGAAAATACATTCAAAAACGAAACTTTAGGCGAAAGAACGGATTAAAACGAGCTTATAACGAATGAGATATGATTTTTGCAAATTTAATGACAAAAACTATTTTTGTAAAAACTGCTTGCTGTTTGGCAGATTTCGACGGGTAATTAGAGGCATTAAACGTAACCTAGAGGAGCCGAGTTATCAAAAATATACTAGTTTATACAAAAACGAATCCGTGGACATAAAGAACAAGGAAAACGAGCTTGAAACGACCGAGTTATACCCGTTTTAACATCGTCAAAACTATATATATATATATAGTCACAAATAAAAATAATAACGTACGTACTAAATGGTGTATTTACTAGAAACGTTACTAAGGACTATATTCTTAACAAATGAATACGTATGACCCAAGGGAATATTTATACGACTTAACGACGTTATTTTAAGGTTTTCGTTACGAGGATTATAACGCTAACATTTTTGTACGAGATAATACGACAAGTTATATACTTCTCTAAATGGACTTATTTTTCCTAAGTATGGAAACTATTTTCCCTTGACGATAACTAGTATTTCCAAATTACGAGTGGTATGAGTATCATGTGCATGTGCATTCATTTCATTACGGCTTGATCTTAATTAGATCACGATTATTCATTTAGGTTGCGGCTAGTACTCGCGCCTCATTGTCCCGACTACTTTTACCACATTGCACCATCTTTGTACCATCACTTCGAGGTGAGTTCTCATAGCCCCGTTTTAATTACTTATTTGATTTCCAATCCCACGGGGGAGAATACATTGCACAATTATTTTTGTACATGCCCAAGTATTACAAATTCCATACATTGCTTAAGTTGCCTTACTACCAAGTTAAGTCCCCTTATATATCATGGACCGTTAATTATAGCTAAGCGAGAGTGAGTGGATAGATCTATCGAGGGTGACGCCTCCATTCGCGTTGGGTTGCTCCAACGGGACGAATGCATTTCATGTCTTAACAAATTGAGTGTCTGGTAAACACTCTGGTGGGGCCATTACAAAGTCTAGCTTTGGGGTCATGAGCTTAAGAGACAATGTAGCATTTTTGACATTTTTGTCGGTTTACTTATTACTTGTGGTTATTGTACATATGATTTACTTACAAACCTATGATTATTCACCAACTTTATATTGACCGTTTTTCGCAATGTATTTCTCAGGTAACTAAGGCATATTCACATGGCATGCATGGAGTCATTTTGTGTAACAAGGATGATATGGCTCATTCGGACTTTCTTGCACTTATGTTTAAATGTCGTTTGATTGTACTAAACTTGTTTCCGTAAGCTTTTCCAACTTTTGGGACCTATGCCTTTATAACTCTGAATATTTGAATGTATCAAACGACGTATTTTTAAAACGACACTTTAGGTCGTTCAATATATCCTTGCTTGTGTGCTATGATCCGTTACACTCTCAGGTATTCAATTCCGCTGCCATTCAGGTATTTTGGGGGTGTGACAGATTGGTACCAGAGCTAAGGTTATAGCGAACTAGGATGCATCATGGACCCTAGACTATAACCACACCATCATAGCATATCATCATTTCATCATAAGTGCATATTTACTTATTTGGTGATTCCATTTTACGAGTTATTTATTTTTATTTCACCTTGATTATCACAGAGACATGTCTTCGAATCCAAACACTTTTGTACTTTACACTATATCAGACTCTGGTGATGAGGGCTCTATGTCCTCTACTCCTGTTTCACCACTTGTTTCTCCTATACCTGAGCTGCCACTTTTGGCATCAGATGATGACACCGAGCCTTTCGAGGAGGAGGAGACGGCTCCTACTCCTCATGTCCATCCTACTATACCTACTGACATACCATCATCTCCTACTACTACTTTCCATTCAGAGCCGAGACTTATGTTTCCTAGGGATAAGACTATCCAGGTTGCTAGGAAGAGTGTTCGTTATGCTACATCTACTTATAGGAGTCTCCCTAGTCCTACTGTGCCTACACCAGCACCACCAGCCATACCCACTATCACTCTTATACCTACCTCACTCTTGCTGCTCAGGAAGCGTGCAAGGCTTACCACTCCAGATTCACCTATTACCGAGACTGCTGACCTTTCACCACCACCAGTGTACCACATAGGTGAGAGTTCTAGAGCGGCTGCGGCTAGGGGGCCTACAGCTGCTACACTAGAGGATCAGATAGATGCTCAGCAGGAGCAAGTTGACAGTTTGGGGTACAGAGTTGATGAGATTATTACCACTCGACTTGAGGCTGTCGAGGAGCAGGTTGAGGATTTGATTCAGGGCAGGGTTGGTATTGATGTGTCTTACCATGGGCTCGAGGCACGACAGTTGAGGCACCAGGAGCAGATTGGTCTACTTAGGGATGAGTTACCTGAGATTCGAGATAGAGCTCAGGCGACACAGGAGACTCAGTGGGAGCAGGTAGACCAGTTGGCATTGCTTCGAGAGAGGTTAGTTATGTTGGAGCGTAGAGATGCTTCTTTTCAGTTACGAGTCCAACACTTAGAGGAGATCGTGGTTGCGATGGATCGTGAGATTCGCCACTTGAGGGGAGAGCCTGGACCATCTAGAGCACCTGGAGGAGCCAAGACGTAGACTGGTATTATATTAGCTTTTATTATTTTCCTAGTCCCGGGATGTGGGACATAGTTCAAGAACTTGTAGTCTTTTGGTTGTTGTACAAACAAATATATCAAGTGCGACTCTACTATGTTGGAAATGTTGTGCTATATATTATATCGGTCCATGTAGGCCGAAATTTTCATGTATTATATTCATGTGTTGTGATTATATTTATGATGTTTCGTGGTTGCTCTTTATTATTATCGCATTATACAGGTTGTGGTTGTATCTATACATGTCGTGGTTGTATTGATACAGGTTGTGGTTGTATACGGTTGTGATTATATTTATACGTGTCGTGGTTGTTGTGGTTGTATATATACGTGTCGTGGTTGTTGTGGTTGTATATATATACTTGTCGTGGTGATGTCTAGACAGATTGTGGTTGTATTCGTACATGTCGTGGTTGTATTTATACTTGTTGTGGTTGTATATATTTATACATGTTGTGGGTGTATATCTTTGGTTCGATGACTATTTCTATTATGATTTTTCTCATGGTTATTTCCATTGTGATTTATCAGAAATATGGCACCAAGGAAGAGTAAGACTGCACCAGAAACACCCGCTATGACACAAGCCGCTATCCGCAAGTTGGTCAGGGATAGTATTGCAGAAGCTCTAGAGATTGAGAGAGCTGAGGTTGCTGCTAGGGCTGCTGAGACTGCTTCTAATACAGGGGCAGTTGAACCAACTGCTACTAGGCGTGAATGTACATGGAAAGATTTCAAGATTAGTGATCCTATCAAGTTTAAGGGCACTGAAGGAGCGGTTGCTTTGATCCGCTGGTTTGAAAAGACTGAGAATGTATTTCTCATGTGCGGATGCCCGGACGTCAGCAAGGTAAAATTTACTACAGGTATGCTTCTTGATGAAGCTATGTCTTGGTGGAATTCGTATGCTCAGCCGATTGGTATGGAGAATGCTTACAAGCTCACTTGGGAGGAATTCAAGAAACTGATGTCTAAAAAGTTTTGCCCTCGTACTGAGATACAGAAATTGGAAACAGAATTTTATGAGCTTGTGACTAAAGGTGATGACATCGAGACCTACTTTAGGAGGTTTTAGGAGTTGGCTGCACTATGTCCAACTATGGTTCCCGATGATGAGAAAAAGATGGAAAACTTTGTTGGTGGATTGCCTGAAAGTGTTCGAGGAGATGTGATTTCTTTTGACCCTCAATCAATGGAAGAGGCTATTCGTATAACTCAGAAACTCATGGTCCAAGTGGTCAAAGGGAAAGCTGCTGTCAACAACAATAACCGATCAAACAACACCAACTACAATAACACTCGAAACAACAACAACTATAACAACAATCGAAACCGCAACTATCCCAATAACCGAAACAACAATCCAAACAATAACAACAACAACAAGAGAAGGTTTGATTACAACCAAGGTGGAAACGCTGTTCAGCCGCCACCTAAGAGGCAAGAAGTGGCAAAGGCCTATGCTGCAGGACCGACTGAAAGAAGAGGATATGAGGGTAATCTACCAAAGTGTGAAAGGTGTCAGAAGCATCATAACCCAGGACGTTGCCCAGATCTATGTGGCAACTGCAAGAAGGCTGGTCACTACACCAAAGATTGCAAATTTCCAACCTTTGGTGGCAATCAGAAACCACCGGTAACATGTTTTGGCTGTGGAGAAATTGGACACTCTAAGGGAGAGTGCCCAAAGAAGAGGAATCAAGGAACTGGAAATCAAGATGGAAAGGCTCGAGGAAGAGCTTATGTTATGGGAGGAGACGATGTCAAAGAAGACCCGAATGTTGTTGTGGGTACGTTCCTCGTTAATAATCGTTATGCATCCATTTTATTTGATTAAGGAGCGGATAGAAGTTTTGTTTCTATTGCATTTGCACCTTTACTTAACATAGAACCAACCCCATTAGACATTTCCTATATCGTTGAGCTAGCCGATGGGTCTTTAGTTAACACCAACACCATTGTCCGTGGTTGCACTATAAATTTCCTAAACCATCCATTTAATATAGACCTTATGCCCGTAGAACTTGGAAGTTTCGACGTTGTTATCGGCATGGATTGGTTATCTCGGCATCGAGCGAGAATTATTTGTGATGAGAAAGTTGTTCACCTTCCTTATAACGGTGAAACTTTGGTTGTTCGTGGAGAGCGAAGTGGAACTAGACTCAGTATTATATCGTGCATTAAAACCGAGAAGTACATAAAGAAGGGTTGTTATGCATTCTTGGCTCACATCACGGAGAAGAAGTCGGATGAGAAACGACTTGAGGATGTGCCAATTGTTAAGGAATTTCAAGAAGTTTTTCTGGAAGAATTGCCAGGACTTCCGCCTACACGCCAAGTTGAGTTTCAAATTGAATTAGTGCCAGGAGCTGCACCAATTGCAAGAGCACCGTATAGACTTGCACCTTCGGAAATGCAAGAATTGTCGAATCAATTACAAGAACTTTTGGACAAAGGATTCATTAGGCCGAGTTCCTCTCCTTGGGGAGCGCCGGTTTTGTTTGTGAAGAAGAAGGATGGAACTTTCAGAATGTGCATTGACTATCGTGAGCTGAACAAGTTAACGGTGAAGAACCGTTATCCACTCCCTAGAATTGACGACTTGTTCGACCAGTTACAAGGTTCTAGTTTTTATTCCAAGATCGATTTAAGATCTGGTTACCATCAACTTAGAGTTCGGGAAGAGGATATCCCGAAGACGGCATTTAGAACACGCTATGGTCATTATGAGTTTCAAGTGATGCCTTTTGGATTAACCAACGCACCTGCGGTATTTATGGATCTCATGAATAGGGTGTGCAAACCGTATCTTGATAAGTTTGTGATCGTATTCATTGACGATATCTTGATTTATTCCAAGAGTAAGGAAGATCACGAAGAACACCTCAGAACAATCCTGGAACTACTCAGGAAGGAGCAATTGTATGCCAAATTTTCAAAGTGTGATTTTTGGATACGAAGAGTTCAATTTCTTGGCCATGTTATTGATAGCCAAGGTTTACAAGTCGACCTAGCAAAGATCGAGGCAGTTAAGGATTGGGCTACGCCCAAGTCTCCTACGGAAATTCGTCAATTCCTAGGACTTGCTGGATATTACAAAAGGTTTATTGAAGGGTTTTCTAAGATAGCAAAATCATTGACAAAGCTGACACAAAAGAATGAAAAGTATGAGTGGGGAGAGAAACAAGAGTCCGCATTTCAGTTATTGAAACAAAAGCTTTGTAGCGCACCGATTTTGTCACTACCTGAAGGTATTGAGAACTTTGTGGTATATTGTGATGCTTCGCATCAAGGACTTGGAGCTGTGCTAATGCAAAACGAGAAAGTGATAGCTTATGCATCTAGACAGCTTAAGATACACGAGAAGAATTACACTACGCACGACTTGGAGTTGGGTGCGGTAGTTTTTGCACTCAAGATTTGGAGACACTACCTTTATGGTACCAAGTGCATGATTTTTACCGACCACAAGAGCTTACAGCATATACTCGATCAGAAGGAACTTAATATGAGACAACGTCATTGGCTAGAGTTGTTGAGTGATTACGATTGTGAAATCCGATATCACCCAGGAAAAGCAAATGTTGTAGCAGATGCACTTAGCCGAAAAGAACGACTCAAACCTTTGAGAGTTAGGTCATTAGGAATGATTATCATTTCGCCATTACCATCGAAAATTTTAGAAGCTCAGATTGAGGCTCTCAAGGAAGAAAATCGACCACATGAGAAACTTTATGGTATGCCAGAAAGCGAAAATGGCTTTGTAAAGAGATCAGATGGAGTGTTATGCTTCAAGGACCGAAGTTGGATACCACTCTATGGTGGAGTGCGAGAATTGATTATGCATGAATCACACAAGTCGAAGTACTCTATCCATCCAGGTTCTGATAAGATGTATCAGGATCTCAAAAAGCTTTATTGGTGGCCAAACATGAAGGCAGAAATAGCTATGTACGTCAGCAAATGTCTTACTTGTGCTAAAGTGAAAGCCGAATACCAGAAACCGTCAGGGTTACGTCAACAACCAGAAATTCCACAATGGAAGTGGGAACGTATTGCTATGGACTTTGTCACTAAACTTCCTAAGACGTCAGGAGGTTTCGATGCTATTTGGGTAATCGTTGATCGACTTACCAAATCAGCTCATTTCATACCCATTAGAGAGACTTATTCAATGGAACAACTTGCTAGACTTTATGTCAAGGAAATAGTCTCAAGACACGGTGCACCAGTTTCCATCATTTCTGACAGAGATAGTCGTTTTACTTCAAACTTTTGGCGGTCATTCCAAGATTCTTTTGGATCTAAGTTAGACATGAGCACTGCTTACCATCCTCAGACCGATGGTCAGAGCGAGAGAACTATTCAGACAATTGAGGACATGTTGCGAGCATGTGTGATTGACTTTGGAAATGGTTGGGCTAACCATTTGCCGTTGATCGAATTTTCCTACAACAACAGTTACCATTCGAGCATTAAGGCTGCACCATTCGAGGAACTTTATGGTCGTAAGTGTCGATCTCCAGTTTGTTGGGCCGAAGTCGGTGAAGTACAATGTACTGGCCCAGAAATGGTACAAGAAACAACAGAAAAGATAATTCAGATTCGAGAGAGACTCAAAACTGCTAGAAGTCGACAGAAAAGCTACGCAGATGTTCGACGCAAACCATTGGAATTTCAGATCGGAGACAAAGTTATGTTGAAAGTCTCGCCTTGGAAGGGCGTGATACGATTTGGAAAACGCGGGAAATTGAACCCGAGATACATTGGTCCGTTTAAGATACTGGAAAGGATTGGTCCGGTTGCTTACAAGATTGAACTTCCATCAGAACTTAGCAACGTACACAACACGTTTCATGTTTCGAACCTCAAGAAATGTCTTTCGGACGAGTCTACCGTTATACCATTAGAAGAAATACAACTCGATGACAAGCTTAACTTTGTGGAAGAACCAGTTGAAATAATGGATCGCGAGATCAAACAGTTGAAACAAAGTCGAATTCCGATCGTGAAGGTTCGCTGGAATTCTCGAAGAGGACCCCAGTTTACTTGGGAACGAGAAGACCAAATGCGACGCAAGTATCCACACCTTTTCACCGAGCCTATTACCGAGACCAACACTAACTGAATTCAGGGACTGAATTCCTTTTTGGATGGGCGACTGTCACAACCCACAATTTCAGGTCATTTTTCCAAACTTCGACATTCTACTATTCACAAATTACTATTCATCGATCACTATTCATCGTTTTACTATTCATTGTTTTTGAGGTCAATTTGACATTCCGAGACACGTTCAGAAATTTTACTATTCACTTGACACTATTCATTTCCGAGAGAAAACCACTATTCACGTGCATTACTAATGTCATCGTAAATTTAGTTTACGAGTATTCAAATTCGCGTAACCGTATTGGTTCAGGAGCGAATTCATGCATTATTATCGGGGACATTTCATACAGACTAGAAATAGTCTGCATATCATTATTAGGGCACTTGCATACTATTCCACTCGTAGGGTATTCAAATTATATTTTTAATATAATTAACGAATTACGTATGTTTATTTTTAAATAAACACTAATACGCGAACTATAAATGTGACTAACATGTCCAACACTCCCGATTATGATCCCAATATATTTTATACTCATTTTTATAATATAAAAATTATAATATTAATTTACCCGGTATTTTGGATATTTATTTTAATTATTAACTTAAGTTTACTAAAACTTCGACGGTTTTCGTAGAAATTAAACTATAATTATCTAAACACCCAATAATTTTACCCAACCTATTTTTATAATTTTTATAACTTCATTATGACCCGGTTAACTCCGTTAAAATTTATTTTTAGTTAACCCGGTACCCGGTACATTTTAAAACTACAAATAACACTTAATAATACATTTTACCACCAAAGTCTTACACACAATCCCCCCCCCCTTGACTTTGCCGCCCCCCCCCCCCCCCCCCCCCTCTCCAATCACTTACACCTTTTACTTGTACACTCAAGATTCATTAATGTTATATACTAACTATTATATAATAATTATAATACATATAATACATATCTACTTTACTAAATCTTTTCTATCTCATTTTTCACTTTGCAAGAAACTCATCTATCTCTTTTTCTCTCTTGAAACTCACGGCCACAAGGAAGAAGGAAGGCAAGACCAAATTTTTCTAAAGATCTAGCGTTATTATAGTTTAGTTAAGTATTTCTTACAAGGTTTTGAAATATAAACTCAAGAATACTAAGGTTTTATCATCTAATCACACCACATCTCAAAGTAAGTTTACAAAACTCATTTCATAATTTTTACAAAGTTATTACCATGTTTATATAATTTTCTTGCAAGATCTCATACATGCATTAACTTATACCACTCCATTTTTGTATATATTTAACTTTTAAGCCCTAGAAATGATTTTTGGTTAGATCCTTGTTAGATCTACTTGGTTGTGATGTTTAGGAACCCATGACACCCTAAGAAGGTGTATGGTAGGATTAGATTAGTTTTGTGGTGATTGAAAGTGGTTTGGATGAAGATGGAACTAGATTAGAACCCTAGAAATGGTTTTTGAAACTTTTGAAATACCTACTGTCCCTATTTTAATTTCGTGGGAAAATCAGTGGTTGATGGCTAATTTTTGACCAAAGATTTAGAAAATACATTCAAAAACGAAACTTTAGGCGAAAGAACGGATTAAAACGAGCTTATAACGAAGGAGATATGATTTTTGCAAATTTAACGACGAAAACTATTTTTGTAAAAACTGCTTGCTGTTTGGCAGATTTCGACGGGTAATTAGAGGCATTAAACGTAACCTAGAGGAGCCGAGTTATCAAAAATATACTAGTTTATACAAAAACAAATCCGTGGACATAAAGAACAAGGAAAACAAGCTTGAAACGACCGAGTTATACCCGTTTTAACATCGTCAAAACTATATATATATATATATATAGTCACAAATAAAAATAATAACGTACGTACTAAATGGTGTATTTACTAGAAACGTTACTAAGGACTATATTCTTAACAAATGAATACGTATGACCCAAGGGAATATTTATACGACTTAACGACGTTATTTTAAGGTTTTCGTTACAAGGATTATAACGCTAACATTTTTGTACGAGATAATACGACAAGTTATATACTTCTCTAAATGGACTTATTTTTCCTAAGTATGGAAACTATTTTACCATGACGATAACTAGTATTTCCAAATTACGAGTGGTATGAGTATCATGTGCATGTGCATTCATTTCATTACGGCTTGTTCTTAATTAGATCACGATTATTCATTTAGGTTGCGGCTAGTACTCGCGCCTCATTGTCCCGACTACTTTTACCTCATTGCACCATCTTTGTACCATCACTTCGAGGTGAGTTCTCATAGCCCCGTTTTAATTACTTATTTGATTTCCAATCCCACGGGGGAGAATACATTGCACAATTATTTTTGTACATGCCCAAGTATTACAAATTCCATACATTGCTTACGTTGCCTTACTACAAAGTTAAGTCCCCTTATATATCATGGACCGTTAATTATAGCTAAGCGAGAGTGAGTGGATAGATCTATCGAGGGTGACGCGTCCATTCGCGTTGGGTTGCTCCAACGGGACGAATGCATTTCATGTCTTAACAAATTGAGTGTCTGGTAAACACTCTGGTGGGGCCATTACAAAGTCTAGCTTCGGGGTCATGAGCTTAAGAGACAATGTAGCATTTTTGACATTTTTGTCGGTTTACTTATTACTTGTGGTTATTGTACATATGATTTACTTACAAACCTATGATTATTCACCAACTTTATGTTGACCGTTTTTCGCAATGTATTTCTCAGTTAACTAAGGCATATTCACATGGCATGCATGGAGTCATTTTGTGTAACAAGGATGATATGGCTCATTCGGACTTTCTTGCACTTATGTTTAAATGTCGTTTGATTGTACTAAACTTGTTTCCGTAAACTTTTCCAACTTTTGGGACCTATGCCTTTATAACTCTGAATATTTGAATGTTTCAAACGACGTATTTTTAAAACGACACTTTAGGTCGTTCAATATATCCTTGCTTGTGTGCTATGATCCGTTACACTCTCAGGTATTCAATTCCGCTGCCATTCAGGTATTTTGGGGGTGTGACAACTAGTTCTAGAGATGAGGGATGATTCTTTTTGTATTTTTATATTTTTAAGAAAGCAAGAAAATATCTCGGGTTTGAAGGATTTTGGGTGAAATTAGTTGCTAGTCAACTAACCCAATACTAAGATGCAATCAAAATAAAATACTAAAATGAAAACAAACTAATTTAAACTAAGGTTATGAGCAATAAGTGGAGAAATGTGTTTACTTAGATTTCACTACTCCCTACATATATTTTACACGTTAATTACTTGTTATAGTTGCGTGGAAGACGGATTGTATTCCTTAATAACATTCATGGGGTGGCGTACTTACTTCCCCAATCCTATGAGTGCCTACTTCACTCCTATGTCGAGCCTGCAAGAAGCTCCTAACATGGGATCATTAGAATTTACTCATGCATTAAATACAACCAACAAAACCTAGTACACATCGGTTCATGTTTCCTAAGACGTTCAAGCATGTTACCATTTAGAGATCTGCCAGTTTTCTTAAGCCTAACATTGAAATCATTCATCCAATACAACCATAAACAAGTAATCAACACATAATCAACATCTAGGTTTCATTAGATCTAAGCAAACACAAGATAAATCTAGCCTAGCATGGTGGAATCAAGACAAGCACAAGATATAGACAACCAACACATAGACATATTGATTGAATTAAGAAAAGACTTATCTCAATAACACATGTAAGGATTCAAGGGTTGAAAACCCTTGAAAAGCTGTAAAATTCGTATACGGTTCAGCCTTAGGGTTTCTCCAAACTTGTTCCTCTTCATGAATGAAAATTAGAAAACTATATATAGATAATAGAGGCTGACGGCGTCAAGAACAACCTTGTGACGCCCTCATCTCGCCACCAAAATAATCCTCGGACTGCCTTGATCTACATCTGACGCCGTCATGTAGTCCATATTTCCAGGCCGTCACACATTTAACTCTTGACGCTCTTCTTTGTGACGCCTTCATTTCTGTACTGGGTCGTCATGATCTTTAATCTTGACGCCGTCAACTTCTTCCTCTTGACGCCGTCACACATTGTTCCTAGCATAGAAAATTAAGTCTTTGGCGTTTTCTTCACTTTTATGCTCCAAAAACGTCCGAATTGCTTACTTTTCTAGATTTCACTCCCAAAGTACCTAAAATCACAAAAGGAACGATTTAGGGCAATATTTGATCAAATATATTCAATTTTCCGGGGCTTAAATGACCCCCTAAAAACGGATCATTTTTCGCCTCATCAAGAAACATAGAAGGAAATGGGATGGTAGTCCGTATGCTTTTTTTTTTCTTTTTCTTTTTCTATTTTTTTTGACATACACTCTTACCCTACCATCCAAAATAATACATCATAGGGGATTTGCATTCCCCTTACACTTGCACTTTTACATACTTTACATTCAAATATTCTAATGACTGGAATCAAGATAATCAAAACACTTGGAGTACTTTTTAAGATTAATGCACATATGGGGGTAATAATTGATGTTCTTCCCCATTACTCCATAACAATAGTACTTTACCCATGAGTCCCAATTGTCCCAAAACAATATGTACAAGATATGACTCGACTTAGCAACCATGTAATCAATTAGACAATTAACTAAGGGTTTAAACAAATAACAATAATGCACTAAAGATGAGTGCATACAATAAAGGCTAAGACGATTTGGGTGTATATTTGATGTGGATTGTAAAAAAATTCTTCCTTTAACTAAAATGCTTAAAGTTAGAAATGAAAAAGATAGCTCAGAGTGGTGTACTAGGGGTATCGTATACTAAAAATGAGTACAACGCAAAGGTTTGGGAAAATTGAATTGACTTTACTAGTCAATTATGTTGACATAAATAATGTCTAAAAACATTGTTAGCATATTAACAATATCTCTATGTTCTGATAATTACAAAGCATAAACTCATTAATCTAAAACTTATGAGGTAAATAAGTTTTTAGTGCTTAATATTTGTCTTTGCATCCATGTCACATAAGGTATGAATTAACAAAGTGTTTATTGCATTTCATGATCAAAGGAAATTTTTGTAATCACTAGAATTTTTATAAAATTTATTAAACATTCTATATCTTTTACAAAATTACTTTTGGAATTAAAAGAATATGTTTAATTCATTATAAATATATGATTTCAAATTTCCAACCAAAAATGGCAAATTTTGTCCAGAAAAATCTTCCCCACTAGAAGACAAGAAAATCCAACATTCTGAAGGGGCGGCCCCCTTAATTCCTTAGGCGGCCCCATTAATCATTAAGGGGACCGGCCTCTAATTAAGGGGACCGGCCACGCTCCAGAACAGTAAATTTTCTCCCTATAAATACTGGTTCATCCCACATAATTTTCTCACCTTTTACCTCCTAAACTTTCTGTTCTAGATCCCCATTTCTATTCTCTTAATCCTTTGATCATAAATACATAATTCTTTTTTTCAAAGTGATTCAAACATCATCCTCTCAAGTGCAAGAGAAGAATACTTCTATCCTCCAAGACAAGAAGTATTACAACTTGTTGTGACCTCCACATCCAAGTTGTTGGTGCATCATCAAGATTATTTACATAATTCTCTGTGAAGATTGTTGTGAATATTTGATTGTAGATAGTTGTGCTAGGTATATTGATTGTGTGATTAGTTAGTTGTTTGGTGTGAAGAAGAAAAGTTAGGAATTAGATTGTAGTGAAGAAGCTAGGTGTGAAGTTGTTAGTTGTGAAGAAAATTGGTGTGAAGAAGATAGGCATGAAGTAGTTAGTTGTGAAGTAGATTGGTGTGAAGAAGTTGTGTAGAAGTTGTGATGTAGTTGTGAAGAAGTTGTGGTGTGTAAATTGGTGTGTAAGGTATTCTCCGCCATAAGGGAGCTTGTTGATATAGTGATGAAAACTCTCGAGTTAGGTGCTCGGGGAGTGGAGTAGGTCAAGGAAGGTGTCCTTGTAGCCGAACCACTATAAATCTCTTGTCTCGCGGTTCGATCTTTCCATCTCTCATTTATTTCTTTACTTATCATTGTTAAATATTACTTATTGATAGTTGTTTAGATTGTGCAAGACTTGAGATCATATATTATCGAATCTAAATTTTAAAAACTAAGAAAACACTAAAACTATCTTTTATAACGAATTAAAAAGACTTAAAACTATTCAACCCCCCTTCTAGTTTTCCACAATTGGTATCAGGAGCCACGTCGAGCAAGATTTTTAAAATATATTGTATTTTAAAACTTGTAACGATCTATGGAATCTGAAAAATATTTAGAAGGGTAATCTATGCAAAGACCACCACTATTTGAAAGTGATGGATTTTTATATTGGAAAAATATATTCGAAACTTATGTGAAATCAAAAGATCTTGATCTTTAGCATATTATGTCACACCCCCAAAATACATGAATGGCAGCGGAATGGAATACCTGAGGGTGTAATGGATCATAGCACACAAACCAGGAAATATTGAACGACCTAAAGTGTCGTTTAGAAAATACATCGTTTGATTCATTCAAAATAATCAGAGTTATAAAACATAGGTCCCAAAAGTTGGAAAAGGTTTAAGGAAATAATTTAGTACAATCAAACGATAGTTCATAAGTGCATGAAATCCAAAAGGAGACGCGTCATCCTTGATACACAAAATGACTCCATGCATGCCATGAGAATATGCCTTAGTTACCTGAGAAATACATTGCGAAAAACGGTCAACATAAAGTTGGTGAATAATCATAGGTTTATAAGTAATTCGTAAGTACATAGGCCACAAGTATAAAGTAAAGTGACAAATTGTCAAAAAGCTACATTGTCTCTTAAGCTCATGACCCCGAAGCTAGACGTACTAAAATTTGCCCCAAAAGAGTGGTTACCAGTCACTCAATAATTTAGACATGAAATGCATTCGTTTTCCTTATGGAGCAACCCAAACACGAATGGAGGCGTCACCCTCGATAGATCTATCCACTCACTCTCGCTTGGCAATATAATTAACGGTCCATGATAATAAAGGGGACTTGAAGTGGTAGTACTAGCAACTTAAGCAATGTATGGAATTTAATACTTGGGCATGTACAAAAATAATTGTGCAATGTATTCTCCCCCGTGGGATTAAAATCAAATAAGTACCAAAAACGGGGCTATGAGAACTCACCTCTAAGTGATGGTACAAAGATGGTACAATGATGTAAAAGTAGTCGGGACAATGAGGCGCGAACACTAGCCGCAACCTAAATGAATAATCGTGATCTAATTTAGATCAAGCCGTAATGTAATGAATGCACATGCACATGATACCTATACCACTCATAACTTGGAAATACTAGTTATCGTCATAGTAAAATAGTTTCCATACTTAGGAAAAATAAGTCCAAATATAGAAGTATATAACTTGTCGTACTATCTTGTATGAAAATGTTAGGGTTAAATTCCTTGTATCGAAAACCTTAAAATAACGTCGTTAAGTCGTATAAATATTCTTTTGGGTCATACGTATTCATTTGTTAAGAATATAGTCCTTAGTACCATTTCTAGAAAATATACCATTTAGTGCGTAAGTTATTATTTTTATTTGTGAACAAATATATATATATATATATATATATATATATATATATATATATATATATATATATATATATAGTTTGACGATGTTAAAACGGGTATAACTTGGTCGTTTTAAGCTCATTTTCCTCGTTCTTTATATCCACGGATTCGTTTTTGTATATACTAGTATATTTTTGATAACTCGGCTCCTCTAGGTTACGGTTAATGCCTCTATTTACCCGTCGAAATCTGCCAAACAGCAAGCAGTTTTTGTAAAAATAGTTTTCGTCGTTAAATTTGCAAAAATCATATCTCCTTCGTTATAAGCTCGTTTTAATCCATTCTTTCGCCTAAAGTTTCGTTTTTCAAATTATTTTCTAAATCTTTGGTAAAAAATTAACCACTAACCACTGATTTTCCCACGAAATAGAAATAGGGACAGTAGGTATTTTTATTGTTTCAAAAATCATTTCTAGGGTTCTAATCTAGTTCCATCTTCAATCAAACCACTTTCAATCGCCACAAAACTAGTCTAATCCTACCATACACCTTCTTAGGGTGTCATGGGTTCCTAAACATCATAACCAAGTAGATCTAACAAGGATCTAACCAAAAATCACTTTCTAGGGCTTGAAAGTTAAATATATACAAAATGGAGTGGTATAAGCCAATATATGCATGAGTTCTTGTAAGAAAAAATATATAAACATAGTAATAATTTGTAAAAATTATGAAATGAGTTTTGTAAACTTACTTGGAAGATTAATGAAGTTTGGATGGTGAAAACCTAACAATCCTTGAGTTTTTATCTCAAAACTCTAACAAGGACAACTATGAGAACAAGATTAGACTTAGATCTTTGAAAAATGATGTCTCTTGCTTCTTGATTTTCCTAGGCCGAGCACCCTTGAGAGAAAAAGAGAGAAAAAGATTTCCTTGGCTAGTTGTAAATGAAATGAAAAAGATCTAGTATAGTTTTATGTATTATTAGTATTATTATTATTTTATACAAAGTTAGTATAGGCATTAATGAAACTTGAGTGTGTAAGTAAACATTGTAAGTGATTGGAAAGGGGGGGGGGGCGGCAAGTCAAGGGGGGGGGGGGACTTGGTGTATGACTTTTGTAGACTTTGTGTATCTTAGGTATTATTTTGTGTTATTTAGTAGTTTTAAGGTGTACCGAGTACCGGGTTAACTAAAAATAAATTTTAACGGAGTTAGCCGGGATAAAATAAAGTTATAAAAATTATAAAAATATGTTGGGTACAAACATTAAGTGTTTAGATAATTATTGTTTAATTTTTATGAAAACCGTCGAAATTAAATTAGACGTACGATACGAAATAAATAAATTTTCAAAATACCGGGTAAATTAATATTTAAATTTTTATATTATAAAAATGAGTATAAAAATATATTGGGATCATAGTTGGGAGTGTCGGACGTGTTAGTCACATTTATAGTTCGCGTATTAGTGTTTATTTAAAATAAACATACGTAATTTGTTAATTATATTAAAAATATAATTTGAATACCCTACGAGTGGAATAGTATGCAAGTGCCCTAATGATGATATGCAGACTATTTCTAGTCCGTATGAAATGTCCCTAATAATAATGCATGAATTCGTCCCTGAACCAATACGGTTACGCGAATTTGAATACTCGTAAACTAAATTTACGACGACATGAGTAATGCACGTGAATAGTGGTTTTCTCTCGGAAATGAATAGTGTCAAGTGAATAGTAAAATTTCTGAATGTGTCTCGGAATGTCAAATTGACCTAAAAAATGATGAATAGTAAAACGATGAATAGTGATCGATGAATAGTAATTTGTGAATAGTAGAATGTCGAAGTTTGGAAAAATGACCTGAAATTGTGGGTTGTGACAGTCGCCCATCCAAAAAGGAATTCAGTCCCTGAATTCAGTTAGTGTTGGTCTCGGAAATTGGCTTGATGAAAAGTTGTGGATACTTGCGTCGCATTTGGTCTTCTCGTTCCCAAGTAAACTCGGGTCCTCTTCGAGAATTCCAGCGAACCTTCACGATCGGAATTCGACTTTGTTTCAACTGTTTGATCTTGCGGTCCATTATTTCAACTGGTTCTTCCACAAAGTTAAGCTTGTCATCGAGTTGTATTTCTTCTAATGGTATAATGGCAGACTCGTCCGAAAGACATTTCTTGAGGTTCGAAACATGAAACGTGTTGTGTACGTTGTTAAGTTCTGATGGAAGTTCAAGCTTGTAAGCTACTGGACCAATCCTTTCCAGTATCTTAAACGGACCAATGTATCTCGGGTTCAATTTCCCGCGTTTTCCAAATCGTATCACGCCCTTCCAAGGCGAGACTTTCAACATGACCTTGTCTCCGACCTGAAATTCCAATGGTTTGCGTCGAACATCTGCGTAGCTTTTCTGTCGACTTCTAGCAGTTTCGAGTCTCTCTCGAATTTGAATTATCTTTTCTGTTGTTTCTTGTACCATTTCTGGGCCAGTACATTGTACTTCACCGACTTCGGCCCAACAAACTGGAGATCGACACTTACGACCATAAAGTGCCTCGAATGGTGCTGCTTTAATGCTCGAATGGTAACTGTTGTTATAGGAAAATTCGATCAACGGCAAATGGTTAGCCCAACCATTTCCAAAGTCAATCACACATGCTCTAAGCATGTCTTCAAGTGTCTGAATAGTTCTCTCGCTCTGACCATCGGTCTGAGGGTGGTAAGCAGTGCTCATGTCTAACTTGGATCCAAAAGAATCTTGTAATGACCGCCAAAAGTTTGAAGTAAAACGACTATCTCTGTCGGAAATGATGGAAACTGGTGCACCGTGTCTTGAGACTATTTCCTTGACATAAAGTCTAGCAAGTTGTTCCATGGAATAAGTCTCTCTAATGGGTATGAAATGAGCTGATTTGGTAAGACGATCAACAATTACCCAAATAGCATCGTAACCTCCTGACGTCTTAGGAAGTTTAGTGACAAAGTCCATAGTAATACGTTCCCACTTCCATTGTGGAATCTCTGGTTGTTGAAGTAACCCTGACGGTTTCTGGTACTCGGCTTTCACTTTAGCACAAGTAAGGCATTTGCTGACGTAAGTAGCTATTTCCGCTTTCATGTTCGGCCACCAATAAAGCTTTTTGAGATCCTGATACATCTTATCAGAACCTGGATGAATAGAGTACTTCGACTTGTGTGATTCATGCATAATCAATTCTCGCACTCCACCATAGAGTGGTATCCAACTTCGGTCCTTGAAGCATAACACTCCATCTGATCTCTTTACAAAGCCATTTTCGCTTTCTGGCATACCATAAAGTTTCTCATGTGGTCGATTTTCTTCTTTGAGAGCCTCAATCTGAGTTTCCAGAATTTTTGATGGTAATGGCGAAATGATAGTCATTCCTAATGACCTAACTCTCAAAGGTTTGAGTCGTTCCTTTCGGCTAAGTGCATCTGCTACAACATTTGTTTTTCCTTGGTGATATCGGATTTCACAATCGTAATCACTCAACAATTCTAGCCAACGACGTTGTCTCATATTAAGTTCCTTCTGATCGAGTATATGCTGTAAGCTCTTGTGGTCGGTAAAAATTACACACTTGGTACCATAAAGGTAGTGTCTCCAAATCTTGAGTGGAAAAACTACCGCACCCAACTCCAAGTCGTGCGTAGTGCAATTCCTCTCGTGTGTCTTAAGCTGTCTAGATGCATAAGCTATCACCTTCTCGTTTTGCATTAGCATAGCTCCAAGTCCTTGATGCGAAGCATCGCAATATACAACAAAGTTCTCAATACCTTCAGGTAGCGACAAAATCGGTGCGCTACAAAGCTTTTGTTTCAATAACTGAAATGCGGACTCTTGTTTCTCTCCCCACTCGTACTTCTCATTCTTTTGTGTCAGCTTTGTCAACGACTTCGCTATCTTAGAAAACCCTTCGATAAACCTTCTGTAATATCCGGCAACTCCTAGGAATTGACGAATATCCATAGGAGACTTGGGCGTAGCCCAATTCTTAACTGCCTCAATCTTTGCTGGGTCGACTTGTAAACCTTGGCTATCAATAACATGGCCAAGAAATTGAACTCTTCGTATCCAAAAATCACACTTTGAAAACTTGGCATACAATTGCTCCTTCTTGAGTAGTTCCAGGATTGTTCTGAGGTGTTCTTCGTGATTTTCCTTACTCTTGGAATAAATCAAGATATCGTCAATGAATACGATCACAAACTTATCAAGATACGGTTTGCACACCCTATTCATGAGATCCATAAATACCGCAGGTGCGTTGGTTAATCCGAACGGCATTACTTGAAACTCATAATGACCATAGCGTGTTCTAAATGCCGTCTTCGGGATAACCTCTTCCCGAACTCTAAGTTGATGATAACCGGATCTTAAATCAATATTGGAATAAAAACTAGAACCTTGTAACTGGTCGAACAAGTCATCAATTCTGGGGAGTGGATAACGGTAATTAACCGTTAACTTGTTCAGCTCACGATAGTCAATGCACATTCTGAAAGTTCCATCCTTCTTTTTCACAAACAAAACCGGCTCCCCAAGGCGAAGAACTCAGTCTAATGAATCCTTTGTCCAAAAGTTCTTGTAGTTGATTCGACAATTCTTGCATCTCCGAAGGTGCAAGTCTATACGGTGCTCGCGCAATTGGTGCAGCTCCTGGCACTAATTCGATTTGAAACTCGACTTGGCGTGTAGGCGGAAGTCCTGGCAATTCTTCCGGAAAAACTTCTGGAAATTCCTTAACAATTGGCACATCTTCAAGTCGTTTCTCATCCGACTTCTTCTCCGTGATGTGAGCCAAGAATGCATAACAACCCTTCTTTATGTACTTCTCGGTTTTAATGCACGATATAATACTGAGTCTAGTTCCACTTCGCTCTCCACGAACAACCAAAGTTTCACCGTTATAAGGAAGGTGAACAACTTTCTCATCACAAATAATTCTCGCTCGATGCCGAGATAACCAATCCATACCGATAACAACGTCGAAACTTCCAAGTTCTACGGGCATAAGGTCTATATTGAATGGATGGTTTAGGAAATTTATAGTGCAACCACGAACAATGGTGTTGGTGTTAACTAAAGACCCATCGGCTAATTCAACGATATAGGAAATGTCTAATGGGGTTGGTTCTATGTTAAGTAAAGGTGCAAATGCAATAGAAACAAAACTTCTATCCGCTCCTGAATCAAATAAAATGGATGCATAACGATTATTAACGAGGAATGTACCCGCAACAACATTCGGGTCTTCTTTGACATCTTCTCCTCCCATAACATAAGCTCTTCCTCGAGCCCTTCCATCTTGATTTCCAGTTCCTTGATTCTTCTTCTGTGGGCACTCACCCCTAAAGTGTCCAATTTCTCCACAGCCAAAACATGTTACTGGTGGCCTCTGATTGTCACCCAAGGTTGGAAATTTTCAATCTTTGATGTGGTGACCAATCTTCTTGCAGTTACCACATGTATTTGGGCAACGTCCTGGGTTATGATGTTTCTGACACCTTTCACACTTGGGTAAATTACCCTCATATCCTTTCCTTTCAGTCGGTCCTGCAGCATAGGCCCTTGCCACTTCTTGTCTCTTAGGTGGTGGCTGAATAGCATTTCCACCTTGGTTGTAGTCAAATCTTCTCTTGTTGTTGTTGTTATTGTTTGGATTGTTGTTTCGGATATTGTTTGAACGGTTATTGTTGTTGACAGCAGCTTTTCCTTTTACCACTTGGACCATGAGTTTCTGAGTTATACAAATAGCCTCTTCCATTGATTGAGGATCAAAAGAAATCACATCTCCTCGAACACTTTCAGGTAATCCACCAACAAAGTTTTCCATCTTTTTCTCATCGTCAGGAAACATAGTTGGACATAGTGCAGCCAACTCCTAAAACCTTCTGAAGTAGGTCTTGATGTCATCACCTTTAGTCACAAGTCCATAGAATTCTGCTTCCAATTTCTGTATCTCAGTACGAGGGCAAAACTTCTTAGACATCAGTTTCTTGAATTCCTCCCAAGTGAGCTTGTAAGCATTCTCCATACCAATCGGCTGAGCATACGAATTCCACCAAGACATAGCTTCATCAAGAAGCATACCTATAGCAAATTTTACCTTGCTGACGTCCGGGCATCCGCACATGAGGAATACATTCTCAGTCTTTTCAAACCAGCGGATCAAAGCAACCGCTCCTTCAGTACCCTTAAACTTGATAGGATCACTAATCTTGAAATCTTTCCATGTACATTCACGCCTAATAGCAGTTGGTTCAACTGCCCCTGTATTAGAAGCAGTCTCAGCAGCCCTAGCAGCAACCTCAGCTCTCTCAATCTCTAGAGCTTCTGCAATACTATCCCTGACCAACTTGCGGATAGCAGCTTGAGTCATAGCGGGTGTTTCTGGTGCAGTCTTACTCTTCCTTGGTGCCATACTTCTGATAAATCACAATGGAAATAACCATGAGAAAAATCATAATAGAAATAGTCCTAGTACCAAAGGTATACACCCACAACATGTATATATATAAAACCACAACGAGTAATAACACAACCAAGACATGTATGGGTACAACCACAATCTATATAAATACAACCACGACAGGTACGAATACAACCACAATCTGTCTAGATACCACCATGACAAGTATATATACAACCACAACCTGTATAAACACAACCACGACATGTATATATACAACCACAACCTGTATCAATACAACCACGACATGTATAGATACAACCACTACCTGTATAAATATGACAACAATAAAGAGCAACCACGAAACATCATAAATATAATCACAACACATGAATATAATACATGAAAATTTCGGCCTACATGGACCGATATAATATATAGCACAACATTTCCAACATAGTAGAGTCGCACTTGATATATTTGTTTGTACAACAACCAAAAGACTACAAGTTCTTGAACTATGTCCCACACCTCGGGACTAGGAAAATAATAAAAGCTAATATAACACCAGTCTATGTCTAAGCTCCTCTCGGAGCTCTAGATGGTCCAGGCTCTCCCCTCAAGCGGCGAATCTCACGATCCATCGCAACCACGATCTCCTCAAGATGCTGAATTCGTAACTGAAAAGAAGCATCTCTGCGCTCCAATACAACTAACCTCTCTCGAATCAATGCCAATTGATCTACCTGCTCCCACTGAGTCTCCTGTGTCGCCTGAGCTCTATCTCGAATCTCAGGTAACTCATCCCTAAGTAGATCAATCTGCTCCTGATGCCTCAACTGTCGTGCCTCGAGTCCATGGTACGACACATCAGTACCAACCCTGCCCTGAATCAAATCCTCAACCTGCTCCTCGACAGCCTCAAGTCGAGTAGTGATAATCTCATCTACTCTATACCCCAACCTATCAACTTGCTCCTGCTGAGCACCTAACTGATCCTCTAGTGTAGTAGCTGTAGGCCCCCTAGCCGCAGCCGCTCTCGAACTCTCACCTATGTGGTATACTGGTGGTGGTGGAAGGTCAGCAGTCTCGGTAGTAGGTGAATCTGGGGTGGTAAACCTTGCACGCTTCCTGAGCGGCAAGAGTGAGGTAGATATAGTAGTAGTAGTGGGTATGGCTGGTGGTGGTGGTGTATGCACAGTAGGACTAGGGAGAGCCTTAAAAGTAGATGTAGCATAACGAACACTCTTCCTAGCAACCTGAATAGTCTTACTCCTAGGAAACATAAGTCTCGGCTCTGAATGTATAGTAGTAGTAGGAGATGGTATGTCAGTGGGTACACGGGTGACATCAAGTGGTACAGTAGGATGGACATGAGGAGTAGGAGCCGTCTCCTCCTCCTTGAAAGGCTCGGTGTCATCATCTGATGCCAAAAGTGGCAACTCAGGTGTAGGAGAAACAAATGGTGAAACAGCAGTAGAGGACATAGAGCCCTCATCATCAGAGTCTGATATAGAGTAAAGTATGACAGTGTTTGGATTTGAAGACATGTCTCTTTGATAATCAAGGTGAAATAAAAATAAATAACTCGTATAATGGCATCACCTAAAAATAAGTAAATATGCACTTATGATGAAATGATGATATGCTATGATGGTGTGGTTATAATCTAGGGTCCATGATGCATCCTAGTTTGCTATAACCTTAGCTCTGGTACCAATCTGTCACACCCCCAAAATACCTGAATGGCAGTGGAATGGAATACCTGAGGGTGTAACGGATCATAGCACACAAACCAGGAAATATTGAACGACCTAAAGTGTCGTTTAGAAAAGACATCGTTTGATTCATTCAATATAATCAGAGTTATAAAACATAGGTCCCAAAAGTTGGAAAAGGTTAAAGGAAATAATTTAGTACAATCAAACGATAGTTCATAAGTGCATGAAATCCAAAAAGAGACGCGTCATCCTTGATACACAAAATGACTCCATGCATGCCATGAGAATATGCCTTAGTTACCTGAGAAATACATTGCGAAAAACGGTCAACATAAAGTTGGTGAATAATCATAGGTTTATAAGTAATTCGTAAGTACATAAGCCACAAGTATAAAGTAAAGTGACAAATTGTCAAAAAGCTACATTGTCTCTTAAGCTCATGACCCCGAAGCTAGACGTACTAAAATTTGCCCCAAAGGAGTGGTTACCAGTCACTCAATAATTTAGACATGAAATGCATTCATAACGGTCCATGATAATAAAGGGGACTTGATAGATCTATCAACTCACTCTCGCTTGGCAATATAATTAACGGTCCATGATAATAAAGGGGACTTGAAGTGGTAGTACTAGCAACTTAAGCAATGTACGGAATTTAATACTTGGGCATGTACAAAAATAATTGTGCAATGTATTCTCCCCCGTGGGATTAAAATCAAATAAGTACTAAAAACGGGGCTATGAGAACTCACCTCGAAGTGATGGTACAAAGATGGTGCAACGATGTAAAAGTAGTTGGGACAATGAGGCGCGAACACTAGCCGCAACCTAAATGAATAATCGTGATCTAATTTAGATCAAGCCGTAATGTAATGAATGCACATGCACATGATACCTATACCACTCGTAATTTGGAAATACTAGTTATCGTCAAAGTAAAATAGTTTTCATACTTAGGAAAAATAAGTCCAAATATAGAAGTATATAACTTGTCGTACTATCTTGTATGAAAATGTTAGGGTTAAATTCCTTGTATCGAAAACCTTAAAATAACGTCGTTAAGTCGTATAAATATTCTTTTGGGTCATACGTGTTCATTTGTTAAGAATATAGTCCTTAGTACCATTTCTAGAAAATATACCATTTAGTGCGTAAGTTATTATTTTTATTTGTGACCAAATACATATATATATATATATATATATATATATATATATATATATATATATATATATATATATATATATATATAGTTTGACGATGTTAAAACGGGTATAACTTGGTCGTTTTAAGCTCATTTTCCTCGTTCTTTATATCCACGGATTCGTTTTTGTATATACTAGTATATTTTTGATAACTCGGCTCCTCTAGGTTACGTTTAATGCCTCTATTTACCCGTCAAAATCTGCCAAACAGCAAGCAGTTTTTGTAAAAATAGTTTTCGTCGTTAAATTTGCAAAAATCATATCGCCTTCGTTATAAGCTCGTTTTAATCCATTCTTTCGCCTAAAGTTTCGTTTTTGAAATTATTTTCTAAATCTTTGGTAAAAAATTAACCACTAACCACTTTTCCCACGAAATAGAAATAGGGACAGTAGGTATTTTTATTGTTTCAAAAATCATTTCTAGGGTTCTAATCTAGTTCCATCTTCAATCAAACCACTTTCAATCACCACAAAACTAGTCTAATCCTACCATACACCTTCTTAGGGTGTCATGGGTTCCTGAACATCATAACCAAGTAGATCTAATAAGGATCTAACCAAAAATCACTTTCTAGGGCTTGAAAGTTAAATATATACAAAATGGAGTGGTATAAGCCAATATATGCATGAGTTCTTGTAAGAAAAAAAATATAAACATAGTAATAACTTGTAAAAATTATGAAATGAGTTTTGTAAACTTACTTGGAAGATTAATGAAGTTTGGATGGTGAAAACCTAACAATCCTTGAGTTTTTATCTCAAAACTCTAACAAGGACAACTATGAGAACAAGATTAGACTTAGATCTTTGAAAAATGATGTTTCTTGCTTCTTGATTACCCTAGGCCGAGCACCCTTGAGAGAAAAAGAGAGAAAAAGATTTCCTTGGCTAGTTGTAAATGAAATGAAAAAGATCTAGTATAGTTTTATGTATTATTAGTACTATTATTATTTTATACAAAGTTAGTATAGGCATTAATGAAACTTGAGTGTGTAAGTAAACATTGTAAGTGATTGGAAAGGGGGGGGGGGGGCAAGTCAAGGGGGGGGGGACTTGGTGTATGACTTTTGTAGACTTTGTGTATCTTAGGTTTTATTTTGTGTTATTTAGTAGTTTTAAGGTGTACCGAGTACCGGGTTAACTAAAAATAAATTTTAACGGAGTTAACCGGGATAAAATAAAGTTATAAAAATTATAAAAATATGTTGGGTACAAACATTAAGTGTTTAGATAATTATTGTTTAATTTTTATGAAAACCGTCGAAATTAAATTAGACGTACGATACGAAATAAATAAATTTCCAAAATACCGGGTAAATTAATATTTAAATTTTTATATTATAAAAATGAGTATAAAAATATATTGGGATCATAGTTGGGAGTGTCGGACGTGTTAGTCACATTTATAGTTCGCGTATTAGTGTTTATTTAAAATAAACATACGTAATTCGTTAATTATATTAAAAATATAATTTGAATACCCTACGAGTGGAATAGTATGCAAGTGCCCTAATGATGATATGCAGACTATTTCTAGTCCGTATGAAATGTCCCTGATAATAATGCATGAATTCGCCCCTGAACCAATACGGTTACGCGAATTTGAATACTCGTAAACTAAATTTACGACGACATGAGTAATACACGTGAATAGTGGTTTTCTCTCGGAAATGAATAGTGTCAAGTGAATAGTAAAATTTCTGAATGTGTCTCGGAATGTCAAATTGACCTAAGAAACGATGAATAGTAAAACGATGAATAGTGATCGATGAATAGTAATTTATGAATAGTAGAATGTCGAAGTTTGGAAAAATGACCTGAAATTGTGGGTTGTGACATATTATTACCTTTGGTGATTTTCCCCCTATTCAATATAATGTTGAAACTAAAATGGATGAAATTGTATCTTTTGAAAAACAAATTGATGATTTGAAAAAGAAACTAGCAAAAAATAATGAGGCTAAAATGGTCATTTATAATGCTTTACCACGCAAAGAATATGAAAGAATTTTTATGTGTAAAACCGCAAGAGAAATTTGGGATTCTTTACTAATTACTCACCAAGGTAAGATAAAGATAACAAAATAGATCTTCTTGTACAACAATATGAACAATTTACGATTCCGGAAGAGGAATCAATTCATAAAGCTTTTGCTAAATTTAACACTATTATCACAAGTTTAAAAGCACTTGATGAGACATTTTCTAGTAAAAATTGTGTCAGGAAATTTCTTAGGGCATTGCATCCGAAATGGCGGGCTAAGGTCACGGCTGTTGAAGAATCAAAGAACTTGATGACGTTATCACTAGATGAACTTATTGGCAACTTGAAGGTCCATGAAGAAATTATAAGAAGAGATTCGTAAACGGTCAAAGTCAAGAAAGAACAAACCAAATCCATCGCTCTAAAAGCCAAAAAGGAACCTAGTGATGATGATGATTCAAGCGACGAAAGTGAAGACGAAGAATATGCAATGGCCGTAAGAGAATTCAAGAAATTCTTCAAGAGACGAGGAAGATTCACTAGATCATCACGAGACGAAAGAAAACCGTTCCAAAGAAATAGAAGTGACAACTACGGGAAAAGAAAATGCTTTAGATGTGGAAGTCCAAATCATCTCATAGGCGAGTGTCTAAAGCCGCCGGGTTATGAAAATCAAGGCGCATTTGTTAGTGGTGTAACAATTCGCAATTTCAGGTTAACTTTTATTCCCGAAAATTTCACTATTCACTTTTTACTATTCACTTTTACTATTCACTTTTTACTATTCACTTTTCACTATTCATCTCAGAAATTTTTATTTTATATTCTCGTAAGTTAAACTATTTTAACGATAATCCGAGAGTTTGACGCTCGTCGGATCATTTCTGCAAAAATCACAAAGCCGTGTCCGAGATTTACTTTTAGGTTTAAACGTCCTTCTAGCATCCCGATATGTCCATAAAACATTATAAACAATAGAAATATGATTTTCTCTCATTTTAGGACAATTCCAAAAGTTTCAGAATTTTACGTTTTTCAATTCAGCGTTTTACGCGAATTACGCGTTTTAGACCCGTGTTTCCAGATTTTAGCAGGGTTTTAGCACCCGATAGAACCTACCACTCATTTTATATTTTATTATGGACTATATTGACATGTTTAACAATACTTTCAAGTTTCATATTTTTAGGATACCCGGTTTTACGTTTCGTGACTTAACAACTTACGGTTAGCAATTTACGGGTCCAAAACTAGCTACATAAGTAGGATAATACCAAGTTTTTTGCATCTAGTCACCCTTATCTCTATATGAACGACTTAGGGGGGGGGGAGGATTCACACTTGTGGCATCATCTCATGACTTTAGCCATTAGATCATTTTTAATTACAACTTTGTCTCCAAGTTTTAGCACTTTCCTAACCTCCTCATCCTAGCCTATATAAATGATCATTCATGACTTAGAAAAACTCATTCTCCTTTCCTTTCTCATCAATAAAAACGCCACACTACTATATCCTAGCACCATGATCCTTTGATCTTCAATATATAAGTTACACTACAAAGTTCAAGGTCTTAGTATTCTCTACCTAGTTCTTAAGTTTGTTTGGTGATTCCATGGTTGGATTAGGAGCTACACAAGGTTACTAGGGCTGAAGTTAAATGGTTTTCACAAGGGTTAGATCAAGGCTAGCAAGGGTTACAAGAGTTATGGTGAAGGGTTTGCAAGCATAGGTTTAGTGTCCTAGTTCATACTTGACTTCCTTTCTTAAGTGAAAGCCAAAAGTTGTAAGAAACCCTTATACACTTTCTTCCTCAATATCATTTTCATGCTTATTATGTTTCTTTCATGCTATATATGGTCTTTGTATTGTGTTCATGATGTATAAAAACTAGTAAAACGAGTATTGGTATACATATGTTAACTTATGACAAGCAAACAAGCAAACTAGTGATTTTTATGGAAAACCATGACCAAAATAGTATAACTTTGATATTTGACACTTACTTACTGTTACAGAGGACTTAACAAGGAAAACATAGCAATTTGAATCACCCAAAACGAGTATACGAGTCAAAAGTTATGACCGTTTGAAGTTAGCGAAACCAAAACGGCAAAACTGCCTAAATTGCATTCTGATCAAATTATGATTTTGAAAGTCCCACTTCTGGTCCGATTCATCAAAAAGTTAAAACACGAAAGTTGTCCGGAACGACGTTTTCGTTCAGGAACAAAGAAGCTCGAGACCTGAAAACACTTTCTGAGTGATAAATTTTCTTCAAATTCTTAACAGCTCATTTTTAGACCAAAGTAACTATATAATTGTTATAATTAGATGAGACCAAGAGGTCTAATGACCTAAAGCCAAGACCACAACCATGGCTAAAGCCAAGGTTGAGTCTCAAGACCATGGTAACAATGACCAAGGTCACGGCAAAGCCACGGCTAAAGACCATATAACTTTTAAAGATCAAAACTTATATATATATGTTATCAAATACTACAATAGTAGGGAGCCTCATGTGAGGAGTTCATTGAGTAAGCCGTCGAGACGAGTTGTGGATTTACGAGTTAAAGTGTCCTGGCTCCTCGAACGTTTACTCCATGACTTCTGAATTATGTCGGCCCGAACGGTAGTAAGAGATTTACAACCTATACATGTTTCATAGCCAATTATATTCAAAGACTTACACATTATACTAAAGTACTACATCATGAACATTATGCAAGACATATATTGGCAATTCTTCGTATTCTTAGACGTTACTCCAAACCTAAGTCGCAACGTTCTATTATAGGCTGCTCTTAGAGACTTTCGCGATTCGACTACCACTATCATTTCTCATTACATAGACTTAAGGTGAGTCATAGCCCCTACTCTTTTCATACTTGTGTTAACTCTTGGGGGGATACATGCTCAACTACTTGCTTACTTGTACAAATACTTGATCGCATTATACTTGATTGTTCTATACATAATTGTCTTATACTTGATTTCATACATACATGATTGTGTTATACTTACCTGCGTTATACTTGATTGTGTTACTGCCAGTGGCTCCAGATTAAGTTGCTGGATGACCATTGAGACTTCCGGTGGCTCCAAATTAAGACCTTGGATGACCATTGAGGCTATTGATACATCCTAACATTTGCGAATGTTGGATACATCATAAACGTGAGGTCTTCGGAGATGAAGTGTAGACTCACGACTAATTGCTTAATTGTTTTGATGAACTTATACATGTCTTTATCATACTATATTGTAGCAGTGGGTTGTGAACACACAGGTTACAAGTCTCTTATGGCGGGACTTGTAACTGAGTGGATTCTCAATGCCTTTGCTGTGTGAACATTCTTTTGAGGCTTTTTCAACTGTTTTAAGACAAACTCTATGAACTCACCAACCATTGTGTTGACACTTTAGCATGTTTATCTCAGGTTAGTAAGGCGATAGCTAGTGCGTGGAACTTAGAGTCAAGCTGCATATTCTGAAGACTTACGCTTTTATCATTTACCATTCAAAACATTTTGTATACATTTATGTATCATACTTTGGAATCTCATGTTTGTAACTTTGAATTCATTAATCGAATAGTAACTTTTCAAAACGTCTCATTTAGAGTTCGTTTTCTATACCTTGTACTTTGTATTATGAAGTAGCACCCCTATGACACAGTCTTCCGCTGCGGTATTTTGGGGGTGTTACAGATTGGTACCAGAGCCTTGGTTATAGAGAACTAGGTTGCATTTAGTGCCTAGACTATAACTGCTATATACGTTGGGACCTTCCTCTTTATTTGCCTTACACACAATACATACACATATGCTTTTTGGTTAGAGGTTTGCTTAGTTCCACGCTGTTAGATGATATGACTTTAGTATTATAAGGAGCCCCAGAGATTCGTCGAGTCATTGAAAACATGGAGCTCAGTAATAACTAATTAGTTAACTTGATCTTGTGACAGTTCTTGTTTGATTAGACACAAGATTTGAGTTAAATAATATTATTGCTTAGCTTTAAGGATTTGATGACTTGATTATCTTACTATCGGCCTCAGAAGGCGGATTTTGTGTCGGAAATTCTTAAGTAGGATGTTTTAGAATCTCCTTATTTAAATGGATTGGGACGCCTCTTCAGTTAAATAAAGAAATTGTAAATCACCGAACCATGAGTTTATGATCCCTTACTTACATAAATTTGGACGCTTCTTTATGTAAGTAATGTGTTATAAATAAGTGGGCTTAATTGTAGCCGATACAACTCCTTAACCAGAACCTTAGACAAATCAGAGTGAACACCATTATTTTAGAGATCCTGAAATCCCGAATTCTCTTAGAGACATCATAAGTAGTTAACATCAACTGAACTTCGGGACGAAGTTCTCCTTAAGGGGTACAGACTGTAACAATTCGCAATTTCAGGTTAACTTTTATTCCCGAAAATTTCACTATTCATTTTTTACTATTCACTTTTTACTATTCACTTTTCACTATTCATCTCAGAAATTTTTATTTTATATTCTCGTAAGTTAAACTATTTTAACGATAATCCGAGAGTTTGACGCTCGTCGGATCATTTCTGCAAAAATCACAAAGCCGTGTCCGAGATTTACTTTTAGGTTTAAACGTCCTTCTAGCATCCCGATATGTCCATAAAACATTATAAACAATAGAAATATGATTTTCTCTCATTTTAGGACAATTCCAAAAGTTTCGGAATTTTACGTTTTTCAATTCAGCGTTTTACGCGAATTACGCGTTTTAGACCCGTGTTTCCAGATTTTAGCAGGGTTTTAGCACCCGATAGAACCTACCACTCATTTTATATTTTATTATGGACTATATTGACATGTTTAACAATACTTTCAAGTTTCATATTTTTAGGATACCCGGTTTTACGTTTCGTGACTTAACAACTTACGGTTAGCAATTTACGGGTCCAAAACTAGCTACATAAGTAGGATAATACCAAGTTTTTTGCATCTAGTCACCCTTATCTCTATATGAACGACTTAGGGGGGGGGGGGAGGATTCACACTTGTGGCATCATCTCATGACTTTAGCCATTAGATCATTTTTAATTACAACTTTGTCTCCAAGTTTTAGCACTTTCCTAACCTCCTCATCCTAGCCTATATAAATGATCATTCATGACTTAGAAAAACTCATTCTCCTTTCCTTTCTCATCAATAAAAACGCCACACTACTATATCCTAGCACCATGATCCTTTGATCTTCAATATATAAGTTACACTACAAAGTTCAAGGTCTTAGTATTCTCTACCTAGTTCTTAAGTTTGTTTGGTGATTCCATGGTTGGATTAGGAGCTACACAAGGTTACTAGGGCTGAAGTTAAATGGTTTTCACAAGGGTTAGATCAAGGCTAGCAAGGGTTACAAGAGTTATGGTGAAGGGTTTGCAAGCATAGGTTTAGTGTCCTAGTTCATACTTGACTTCCTTTCTTAAGTGAAAGCCAAAAGTTGTAAGAAACCCTTATACACTTTCTTCCTCAATATCATTTTCATGCTTATTATGTTTCTTTCATGCTATATATGGTCTTTGTATTGTGTTCATGATGTATAAAAACTAGTAAAACGAGTATTGGTATACATATGTTAACTTATGACAAGCAAACAAGCAAACTAGTGATTTTTATGGAAAACCACGACCAAAATAGTATAACTTTGATATTTGACACTTACTTACTGTTACAGAGGACTTAACAAGGAAAACATAGCAATTTGAATCACCCAAAACGAGTATACGAGTCAAAAGTTATGACCGTTTGAAGTTAGCGAAACCAAAACGGCAAAACTGCCTAAATTGCATTCTGATCAAATTATGATTTTGAAAGTCCCACTTCTGGTCCAATTCATCAAAAAGTTAAAACACGAAAGTTGTCCGGAACGACGTTTTCGTTCAGGAACAAAGAAGCTCGAGACCTGAAAACACTTTCTGAGTGATAAATTTTCTTCAAATTCTTAACAGCTCATTTTTAGACCAAAGTAACTATATAATTGTTATAATTAGATGAGACCAAGAGGTCTAATGACCTAAAGCCAAGACCACAACCATGGCTAAAGCCAAGGTTGAGTCTCAAGACCATGGTAACAATGACCAAGGTCACGGCAAAGCCACGGCTAAAGACCATATAACTTTTAAAGATCAAAACTTATATATATATGTTATCAAATACTACAATAGTAGGGAGCCTCATGTGAGGAGTTCATTGAGTAAGCCGTCGAGACGAGTTGTGGATTTACGAGTTAAAGTGTCCTGGCTCCTCGAACGTTTACTCCATGACTTCTGAATTATGTCGGCCCGAACGGTAGTAAGAGATTTACAACCTATACATGTTTCATAGCCAATTATATTCAAAGACTTACACATTATACTAAAGTACTACATCATGAACATTATGCAAGACATATATTGGCAATTCTTCGTATTCTTAGACGTTACTCCAAACCTAAGTCGCAACGTTCTATTATAGGCTGCTCTTAGAGACTTTCGCGATTCGACTACCACTATCATTTCTCATTACATAGACTTAAGGTGAGTCATAGCCCCTACTCTTTTCATACTTGTGTTAACTCTTGGGGGGATACATGCTCAACTACTTGCTTACTTGTACAAATACTTGATCGCATTATACTTGATTGTTCTATACATAATTGTCTTATACTTGATTTCATACATACATGATTGTGTTATACTTACCTGCGTTATACTTGATTGTGTTACTGCCAGTGGCTCCAGATTAAGTTGCTGGATGACCATTGAGACTTCCGGTGGCTCCAAATTAAGACCTTGGATGACCATTGAGGCTATTGATACATCCTAACATTTGCGAATGTTGGATACATCATAAACGTGAGGTCTTCGGAGATGAAGTGTAGACTCACGACTAATTGCTTAATTGTTTTGATGAACTTATACATGTCTTTATCATACTATATTGTAGCAGTGGGTTGTGAACACACAGGTTACAAGTCTCTTATGGCGGGACTTGTAACTGAGTGGATTCTCAATGCCTTTGCTGTGTGAACATTCTTTTGAGGCTTTTTCAACTGTTTTAAGACAAACTCTATGAACTCACCAACCATTGTGTTGACACTTTAGCATGTTTATCTCAGGTTAGTAAGGCGATAGCTAGTGCGTGGAACTTAGAGTCAAGCTGCATATTCTGAAGACTTACGCTTTTATCATTTACCATTCAAAACATTTTGTATACATTTATGTATCATACTTTGGAATCTCATGTTTGTAACTTTGAATTCATTAATCGAATAGTAACTTTTCAAAACGTCTCATTTAGAGTTCGTTTTCTATACCTTGTACTTTGTATTATGAAGTAGCACCCCTATGACACAGTCTTCCGCTGCGGTATTTTGGGGGTGTTACAGATTGGTACCAGAGCCTTGGTTATAGAGAACTAGGTTGCATTTAGTGCCTAGACTATAACTGCTATATACGTTGGGACCTTCCTCTTTATTTGCCTTACACACAATACATACACATATGCTTTTTGGTTAGAGGTTTGCTTAGTTCCACGCTGTTAGATGATATGACTTTAGTATTATAAGGAGCCCCAGAGATTCGTCGAGTCATTGAAAACATGGAGCTCAGTAATAACTAATTAGTTAACTTGATCTTGTGACAGTTCTTGTTTGATTAGACACAAGATTTGAGTTAAATAATATTATTGCTTAGCTTTAAGGATTTGATGACTTGATTATCTTACTATCGGCCTCAGAAGGCGGATTTTGTGTCGGAAATTCTTAAGTAGGATGTTTTAGAATCTCCTTATTTAAATGGATTGGGACGCCTCTTCAGTTAAATAAAGAAATTGTAAATCACCGAACCATGAGTTTATGATCCCTTACTTACATAAATTTGGACGCTTCTTTATGTAAGTAATGTGTTATAAATAAGTGGGCTTAATTGTAGCCGATACAACTCCTTAACCAGAACCTTAGACAAATCAGAGTGAACACCATTATTTTAGAGATCCTGAAATCCCGAATTCTCTTAGAGACATCATAATTAGTTAACATCAACTGAACTTCGGGACGAAGTTCTCCTTAAGGGGTACAGACTGTAACAATTCGCAATTTCAGGTTAACTTTTATTCCCGAAAATTTCACTATTCATTTTTTACTATTCACTTTTACTATTCACTTTTTACTATTCACTTTTCACTATTCATCTCAGAAATTTTTATTTTATATTCTCGTAAGTTAAACTATTTTAACGATAATCCGAGAGTTTGACGCTCGTCGGATCATTTCTGCAAAAATCACAAAGCCGTGTCCGAGATTTACTTTTAGGTTTAAACGTCCTTCTAGCATCCCGATATGTCCATAAAACATTATAAACAATAGAAATATGATTTTCTCTCATTTTAGGACAATTCCAAAAGTTTCGGAATTTTACGTTTTTCAATTCAGCGTTTTACGCGAATTACGCGTTTTAGACCCGTGTTTCCAGATTTTAGCAGGGTTTTAGCACCCGATAGAACCTACCACTCATTTTATATTTTATTATGGACTATATTGACATGTTTAACAATACTTTCAAGTTTCATATTTTTAGGATACCCGGTTTTACGTTTCGTGACTTAACAACTTACGGTTAGCAATTTACGGGTCCAAAACTAGCTACATAAGTAGGATAATACCAAGTTTTTTGCATCTAGTCACCCTTATCTCTATATGAACGACTTGGGGGGGGGGAGGATTCACACTTGTGGCATCATCTCATGACTTTAGCCATTAGATCATTTTTAATTACAACTTTGTCTCCAAGTTTTAGCACTTTCCTAACACTTTCCTAACCTCCTCATCCTAGCCTATATAAATGATCATTCATGACTTAGAAAAACTCATTCTCCTTTCCTTTCTCATCAATAAAAATGCCACACTACTATATCCTAGCACCATGATCCTTTGATCTTCAATATATAAGTTACACTACAAAGTTCAAGGTCTTAGTATTCTCTACCTAGTTCTTAAGTTTGTTTGGTGATTCCATGGTTGGATTAGGAGCTACACAAGGTTACTAGGGCTGAAGTTAAATGGTTTTCACAAGGGTTAGATCAAGGCTAGCAAGGGTTACAAGAGTTATGGTGAAGGGTTTGCAAGCATAGGTTTAGTGTCCTAGTTCATACTTGACTTCCTTTCTTAAGTGAAAGCCAAAAGTTGTAAGAAACCCTTATACACTTTCTTGCTCAATATCATTTTCATGCTTATTATGTTTCTTTCATGCTATATATGGTCTTTGTATTGTGTTCATGATGTATAAAAACTAGTAAAACGAGTATTGGTATACATATGTTAACTTATGACAAGCAAACAAGCAAACTAGTGATTTTTATGGAAAACCACGACCAAAATAGTATAACTTTGATATTTGACACTTACTTACTGTTACAGAGGACTTAACAAGGAAAACATAGCAATTTGAATCACCCAAAACGAGTATACGAGTCAAAAGTTATGACCGTTTGAAGTTAGCGAAACCAAAACGGCAAAACTGCCTAAATTGCATTCTGATCAAATTATGATTTTGAAAGTCCCACTTCTGGTCCGATTCATCAAAAAGTTAAAACACGAAATTTGTCCGGAACGACGTTTTCGTTCAGGAACAAAGAAGCTCGAGACCTGAAAACACTTTCTGAGTGATAAATTTTCTTCAAATTCTTAACAGCTCATTTTTAGACCAAAGTAACTATATAATTGTTATAATTAGATGAGACCAAGAGGTCTAATGACCTAAAGCCAAGACCACAACCATGGCTAAAGCCAAGGTTGAGTCTCAAGACCATGGTAACAATGACCAAGGTCACGGCAAAGCCACGGCTAAAGACCATATAACTTTATATGTTATCAAATACTACAATAGTAGGGAGCCTCATGTGAGGAGTTCATTGAGTAAGCCGTCGAGACGAGTTGTGGATTTACGAGTTAAAGTGTCCCGGCCCGAACGGTAGTAAGAGATTTACAACCTATACATGTTTCATAGCCAATTATATTCAAAGACTTACACATTATACTAAAGTACTACATCATGAACATTATGCAAGACATATATTGGCAATTCTTCGTATTCTTAGACGTTACTCCAAACCTAAGTCGCAACGTTCTATTATAGGCTGCTCTTAGAGACTTTCGCGATTCGACTACCACTATCATTTCTCATTACATAGACTTAAGGTGAGTCATAGCCCCTACTCTTTTCATACTTGTTTTAACTCTTGGGGGGGATACATGCTCAACTACTTGCTTACTTGTACAAATACTTGATCGCATTATACTTGATTGTTCTATACATAATTGTCTTATACTTGATTTCATACATACATGATTGTGTTATACTTACCTGCGTTATACTTGATTGTGTTACTGCCAGTGGCTCCAGATTAAGTTGCTGGATGACCATTGAGACTTCCGGTGGCTCCAAATTAAGACCTTGGATGACCATTGAGGCTATTGATACATCCTAACATTTGCGAATGTTGGATACATCATAAACGTGAGGTCTTCGGAGATGAAGTGTAGACTCACGACTAATTGCTTAATTGTTTTGATGAACTTATACATGTCTTTATCATACTATATTGTAGCAGTGGGTTGTGAACACACAGGTTACAAGTCTCTTATGGCGGGACTTGTAACTGAGTGGATTCTCAATGCCTTTGCTGTGTGAACATTCTTTTGAGGCTTTTTCAACTGTTTTAAGACAAACTCTATGAACTCATCAACCATTGTGTTGACACTTTAGCATGTTTATCTCAGGTTAGTAAGGCGATAGCTAGTGCGTGAAACTTAGAGTCAAGCTGCATATTCTGAAGACTTACGCTTTTATCATTTACCATTCAAAACATTTTGTATACATTTATGTATCATACTTTGGAATCTCATGTTTGTAACTTTGAATTCATTAATCGAATAGTAACTTTTCATAACGTCTCATTTAGAGTTCGTTTTCTATACCTTGTACTTTGTATTATGAAGTAGCACCCCTATGACACAGTCTTCCGCTGCGGTATTTTGGGGGTGTTACAAGTGGAACATGGAGTGATAGTGACAAAGAAGAAGTAGAAAATCCAAAAGATGAAAAGTGTTGTATGGCAAAAGGAACCGACGAAATATGTTTAGGAATTGACTTGGAGCCTGACGAATGGATCAAGGATAGCGGATATTCGAGGCACATGACGGGGAACCGCAAGCTATTCTCTACATAAAAGGCATATAATGGAGGTAACGTTATTTTCGGTAGTGACTTACGTGGAAAAATCATTGGCAAAGGTACAATTTCTCAAGACTCACTAACTATTGAAAATGTGGAGCATGTAGATAATTTAACATATAACTTGCTTAGTATAGGACAAATATGTGATAATAAATGTAGAGTCACTTTTACCGAAGAGGATAGCGAAATAATTAAGAATGGAAAAATTATAGGTAAAGGAATTAGGAAAGGTGGCATATATATTATGAAACTAGGAAACAAGGCTGAGGATAGGATATGCCTAACGACCCTAGATGAAAACTCTACATTGTGGCATAGGAGATTAGGACATGCTAACATGCAACAAATACAATCTTTGGCCTCTAAGGAATTAGTTAGAAATTTGCCTAATCTAAAATATGACAAGCATTTTTGTGATGCATGTAAAATTGGAAAACAAGTTCATGCTAGTTACAAAACTAAGAATATAGTATCCACTACTAGGTTCCTAGAATTATTACATATGGATCTTTTTGGTCCATCCGCTGTGCGGAGCTATGGAGGAAACAAATATACCTTAGTAATAGTAGATGACTACTCACGATACACGTGGACTAGGTTTTTAAGTGACAAGACCCAAGCCTTTGAAAAATTTGAAATATTTAGTAAAATGATTCAAAATAAATTAGGATGCACAATAGTAGCCATTAGGATGGACCATGGTAGGGAATTTGACAATGAAGTACAATTCGGAAAATATTGTGATTTAAATGGAATATCTCACAATTTCTCCGCTCCTCGTACTCCTCATTCCAATGGCGTAGTAGAAAGAAAAAATAGGTCACTACAAGAAATGAGTAGAACAATGATAAATGAACAATCCATCCCACAAAAATTTTGGTGTCACGCCGTAGATACTTCAACATATATTATTAATAGGGTATCAATTAGGAGAATTGTAGGAAAAACTCCTTATGAGTTACTAAGAGGTAGAAAACCAAACTTAAGCTACTCTAGGGTATTTGGAAGTAAATGCTATATTCTAAACACTAAGGATTACCTCACTATGTTTGATCCAAAATCATATGAAGGAATATTTTTAGGATACTCACAAAATAATAAAGCATATATAATACTTAACAAACACACCATGAAAGTAAAAGAATCACTAAATCTAACATTTGATGAAACACCACCACCACCTAAAACTTTACCTTTATTAAAACAAAACCCATAGGAAATGACAATGAAGACATTAACTTAGGAAATAACGAAATTGTAAATATTAAAGAATCTAGGTCACATCCACTAGATAATATAATAGGACATCTTAACCAAAGAACCCTTAGGTCACAAGCTCAAGATAAAAATAATTTCTTTTGTTTCCTCTCAGCAATAGAACCTAAGAATATTTATGAGGCTTTAAAATATGAAAGTTGGGTTATAGCTATGCAAGAAGAATTAAATCAATTTAATCCAAATGATGTTTGGCAATTAGTCCCAAATCCAATGAATATGACCATCATAGGAACTAAATGGGTATATAGGAATAAATTAGATGAAAATAGAGTAGTTACTAGGAATAAAGCTAGGTTAGTTGCCCAAGGTTATAATCAACAAGAATGAATTGATTATGACGAAACTTATGCCCCCGTAGCTAGATTAGAATCAATTAGGATACTAGTTGCCTATGCATGCGCCCTAGAGTTTAAGTTATTCCAAATGGACGTGAAAAGTGCATTCCTTAACGGTTTTATCAATGAGGAGGTATATGTGGCACAACCTCCAGGATTCATTGACTTCGCAAAACCTGATTATGTTTATAAGTTAAAGAAAGCTTTATATGGACTCAAACAAGCTCCCAAAGCTTGGTATGATCGATTAAAAGCTTTTCTTATTAAACATGATTATTCCATGGGAATGGTAGATAACACTCTTTTCACTAAAAGGAAAGACCCAAATCTCATAATTGTCCAAATATATGTTGATGACATTATATTTGGATCGACTTGTCAAGACGTGTGTGATGAATTTGCCAAAATCAGGCATGATGAGTTTGAGATGAGTATGATGGGTGAACTTAACTTCTTCCTAGGATTACAAATAAAACAATTAGAAGATGGAATATTTTTTAACCAATCTAAGTAAATTAAGGAAATGCTTAAGAAATTTGGCCTAGAAGACTCAAAACCCATGAAGACTCCCATGTCTACGGAAGTAAAGCTCACAAAGGATGATGAAGGTGAGTCCATAGATAACACTAAGTATAGAGGAATGATAGGTAGTTTACTATACCTGACGACAAGTAGACCCGATATCATGTTTAGTGTCTGCCTTTGTGCCCGTTTTCAATAGGATCCCAAAACCTCTCACCTGGAAGCGGGTAAGCGTATCTTCCGATACATTAAAGGCACTATACACTTAGGATTATGGTATCCTAGGAATCCGGTGTAACACCCCGAAAATTTATAAGCAGCGGAAGTCTAATTGGGGTCATTACAGTTTAGTACACAGTCATACTCATAGAAAACAATTCAAAAGATAGCCAATATCATTCCATGAAAACTCAAATAGTCAGAGTTACAAACATTTTTCCAAAATGTTAATTGTTTCGCCAAAGAATGATATAATTATTGAAATCAAAAGGGAGGTCCTGTGCCCTTTGCCAGCTCCGTGCCGCCATGCTTGCTAGTTTCCTGAGATAAACATGCTTAAAAAGTCAACACAAAGGTTGAGTGAATCCATAGTAGTTTAAATAGTAATAGTATGAACACAAGTCAAGCATTTGAAATAAACAAGCCTAAATAGACAGGTCTTGACTAAACGGGTGAAATATTGCTCCTAAGCCTCGCGAAACGCAAGCCTTAACATTGATTTGACATATCATAAAGATAATAACAATCACCTACACCACAGCGGATGTAAATGACAAGGGGCCCTCGGTGACAGGAACTGTGCCAAATTTCCATAATACCTCGAATATAGCACACCTCCTGCCAAGTGATCACCTTGACAAAGGTGGGCTGCCATTCCAATAGATCTATCAACTATATTCGCGCTCACTCGCAAGTGATTAAGGTTCGTGATATGAGGGACTTGTAGCACGGGTGTCAACTTAGGCAATATCAGGTGATAGCAGCATACAGAAAAATACTTGTGTTCGATTTATAGCATGTATCTCCCCACGAGATTTAAAAACAATTAAAAATGTGGGACCATGAACTCACCTGAAAGGTGTGTGTGAATCACAATGGTGCTCAAAGGTGATGGTGTACTGCTACGACTAGCAATAAAATTCCTTCGACTTGCGACCTAAATAATACATAGTGATCGGTGTTTTAGATTCGTGTTGTAAATGACATGTGATATGTCACGTGCACAGTGATATCCGTTCGGGTGTCTTAATATATTTCAAAATAACTTCACATAGTTATTTGTAACGTGTCACTAACCGGTGTTCGATAAATATTAACTCATTTGTAAAAATAATATTGTTTAAAAAGTATTTATAATTAAATATTTTTAGTAAAGTTGTATATTTATTTTAGAGTTACCAAAATATATACTTATTTATATATATAAAATCAAATTATACAAATTAATTAATTATAAAATACATTGTCATATTTAACCCTTAACTTTATAAAGTTACACTTTTTACCCTTTGGTAAAAAATATTACATTTTAGTCCTTGGCATAACTTTTACACTTGTATTCCTTAAACTTTGGCAATATTACTGCTTTCACCCTCAACTTCTCATTAGAAATCGACGGTTTTTATACTTGGCATAACTTTTACACTTGTATTCCTTAAACTTTGGCAATATTACTGCTTTCACCCTTAACGCGAGATTTTGCAAAAATAATCCTTATTTAAGTTTTGAAAAAGACAACTTTTGTAATACGAAAATACACACAAATCCCATAAAACTTTTACTAAATCGGTTTGAAAAGTCTCGATAGTATCCAAAAATCTAATCGGTTATCTGCCGAATTTTCCCTTTTGAAAATGCTTGGGCTCGTTAGTCCATATTAGGCCCAAACGGAATTTTTGTTATTTATAGAGGGTGCTCGACACAGGTTTGGTTTAGGCTTAGTTTTCGTAGTAACAGGTCGTGTATAATATGCATGTTACGTTGGTTTGATAGTTTGCCAAATCAAGATATGTGTCAAGTAAAAATACGTGTGACATGAACATATAAATCGAGAGATATCGTGTCAAAGTAAAGTGTCAAAACGAGTTTTTGAGTTGCTATGCTTAGTACTAGATTTGTATTTCTAAATGTTCATGTGGTGCGACATCTATAAAGACGAGAAGTGAACAAAATGAAATGAGGGTTGAGTAACTTACAACACCAAGGATTCTTGGTGGTGAAGAGTTTGTGTGATCAAGACAAGAGAACGAGCAAATGTTGAACCCTCTTCGTAGTAATCCCTTGCTCCAATACTTCTTACCCAAAAGCCTTACTCGTTCAACCCAAAACCTTGCTTGTGTGTTCCTTGATTCCTCTCGACAGCAACAAGAAAGAAAGCACTAGAGTGTTTGTGATGGAGAATTTTGGTGAAACTTGAGACTGTGTGAGATCTAGCATTAAATATGAGTTATATAGGGAGGTTTTGGGTGGTTCGAATGTCCCTAGAGACACAACACCAACCGTGTGGTCTCTTCTTCTCTCGACAATGTTGTGTAGCTTTCAAAGGTGTTGTCAAATCGAGTGGTGGTAAAAAGGAAGCAACAATGATTACTTGGAGTAGTTTATGTGTAGGTTGGGCTAATAGAGGAGTAAACAATTGTGATTAGGCTCATGTGGTATAAACATGTTGGAGGTAATGAAACATGCGATCCATGGGGTATTAGTTCGAAGGTGGTTATTGTGTTTGTCCAATGGTTCGACGGCTCAAATGGTGGCTCCTAGTCGCATGGATCAAAGTCAAAGGGAGGTTGCATAATTCTTGTCGAGTGATTAGGAAACCATGAATTCCAAAACGTGTGTAAATATTTTGAAGACAAAGGAGTTGGTTTTCTGTTTCGTGTGGCATGATACGCAAAAGAAAGAAAACAAAATAAGCCATGTGGGCTTGTGATAACCATGGCCCAAATGAATCAAAAAGAAATGTAGGTGGGCTTGTGTGTGGTTCGGCCCAAAGAAAACAAAATAAGATTAATGTCGGTGGGCTTGTGGTTTGTGCTCGGCCCAAATATGACGGGGTATCGGTGATTAGTAAAATTGTGAATTTAGTTTCAGTGTCAGTGTCAGTTTGTGAAAACCATAAATACATAAACGGTGTCGTCATACGTATATATATGCTTATATATACATAGTGGTAATAAATTTGTAATAATTAATATGTACATATCGTTATATATATATTAATAATATCTCGGTGTCTAATTAGGGTGTCGGGTCGCAAGTGGGAGTTACCGGTCTTAACCTCATTAGGTGACATCCAAGAGTGACAATCGGGTGATATCAGGTGACAAAACATAATCGGGTGTCAAACAAACGGTGATAAAAAATAATCGGGTGTCAAACAAATGGTGTCTCATATAAAAATTTTAAATTAGCCCGCTAAAATGGCTTAGTTAAGAATAGTGTCGATAATTAGCATTAATAAATGACCTGGGATTTTACGGAGTATTACAGTACCCACCCGTTAGATTGGATTAGTCCCGGAATCCAAAGTTGAATCGGTGTTCGGGGTTGTCTCATCAAATATTTGTGGGTATTTGGCACGCATTTGATCCTCGCGCTCCCATGCGTACACAGTTCCTCTCTAAGAGTTCCATCTGACCTTAACAATGGGAATGCGACTATGCTTAAGTCGTTTGACCTCCCTATCCATAATCTCAACGGGTTCCTCAATAAAGTTCAACTTATCATCGATTCTGATCTCTTTCAACGGAATCACGAGTGTTTCATCCGACAAGCACTTTTTCAAATTTGACACGTAGAAGGTGTTGTGTACTCTACTGAGTTCCTCAGGTAGTTCAAATTTGTATGCCATGGGACCGATCCTTTCAATGATCTCGAAGGGTCCAACGTATCTTGGGTTTAGCTTTCCACGTTTTCCTAACCTACTCATCCCTTTCCAAGGTGATACTTTAAGCATGACCTTGTCTCCAACTTGAAACTCTATTGGTTTCCTTCGCACATCGGCATAACTCTTTTGCTGGTCCCTAGCGGCTTGTAATGATTGCCTAATCTTTACTATTTTCTCAGTGGTTTCAAGAATCAACTCGGGAACTGAGAGTTGTACATCTACAATCTCTGCCCAACAAACTGGTGATCTACACTTTCTTCCATAAAGTGCCTCAAACGGTGTAGCCTTAATGCTAGCGTGATAACTGTTGTTATATGAGAATTCTGCTAACAGTAGGTGTTTATCCCAGCCTTTTCCAAAATAAATCACACATGCCCTGAGCATGTCTTCCAGGGTTTTTATAGTTCTTTCACTTTGACCACCGGTCTGTGGATGGTAAGCTGTACTCATATCTAACTTAGTTCCCAAGGCTTTCTGTAAAGATCGCCAAAAGTTAGACGTCAAACGGCTGTCTCAGTCGGAGATAATAGAAATCGGCACTCCATGCCGGGAAACTATCTCCTTTAGGTACAAACGTGCAAGAACGTGCATATCATCAGTCTCTTTGATTGGCAAGAAGTGCGCTGACTTCGTGAGACGATCGACAATAACCTAAATAGTGTCCAACCCACTTGCTGTCTTGGGTGATTTTGTAATGAAATCCATTGTAATCCTTTCCCATTTCCACATTGGTAGCTTGGGTTGAATCAAAAGACCGGATGGTTTTTGATGTTCAGCCTTTACTCTTGAGCAGGTCAAACACTTACCGACATACTCTGTAATGTCAGCTTTCATGTTTGGCCACCAATACAATTTCTTTAGATCATGATACATCTTGTCCGAACCAGGATGAATGGAATATTTAGACTTATGAGACTCGTGCATGATGAGATCTCGTATTCCTCCATACAATGGAATCCAACTTCTGTCTTTGAAACACAGCCTTCCATCCGGTTTCTTGACAAATCCATTCGTGCTTTCTGGCATGCCGTAAATATTCTCGTGCGGTTTATTCTCTTCCTTAAGGGCCTCAGCTTGAACTTCAAGAATTTGAGACGAAAGTGGTGATCTAATTGTCATACCCAATGATCTAACTCTGAGGGGTCTAAGTCGTTCCTTCCGACTTAAGGCATCAGCTACAACGTTTGCCTTCCCCGGGTGATAACGGATCTCGCAATCATAGTCACTTAGCAACTCTAGCCATCGACGTTGCCTCATGTTCAACTCTTTTTTATCTAAAATGTGCTGAAGACTCTTGTGATCGGTGAAAACCGTACACTTGGTTCCATATAGGTAGCGTCTCCAGATCTTAAGAGCGAATACTACTGCTCCTAATTCTAGATCATGAGTAGTGTAGTTCCCCTCGTGGGGTTTAAGTTGTCTAGAAGCGTAAGCGATTACTATAAGTCTTTGCATCAATCCGACACCCAATCCTTGGATTGATGCGTCACAATATACCACGAAGTCCTCACTTCCTTCGGGTAGTGTTAATATCGATGCTTCACAAAGCTTCTGCTTCAAGAACTGAAATGCTGATTCTTGTTCATCTCCCCAGTCAAACTTCTTCTTCTTCTGTGTTAACTCAGTCAAAGGTTTAGCAATCCTTGAAAAACCTTCAATAAACCTTCGATAGTATCCGGCATGACCTAAAAATTGGCGTATCTCGGTAGGACTCGTCAGTGATGCCTAATTTTTAACAGCTTCGATCTTGGCGGGATCAACATGAATACCCTTACTTTCGATAACATGACCAAGAAATTGTACTTTCTCAATCCAAAAATCACACTTTGAAAATTTGGCGTATAATTTCTCTTCTCTGAGAAGTGTTAGTATAGCCTTCAAGTGTTCTGCGTGCTCTTCCTTACTACGTGAATAAATAAGGATATCATCGATCAATACAATCACGAACTTATCCAAATAGGGTTTGCACACTCGGTTCATTAAATCCATAAATACAGCGGGTGCATTTGTTAGACCGAATGGCATTATTTGGAATTCGTAGTGACTGTATCTTGTCCTGAAAGCCGTCTTAGGGATGTCTTCTTCCCTAACTCTCAGTTGGTGATAACCCGATCTCAAATCAATCTTCGAGTAGATACTCGATCCTTGCAGTTGATCAAACAAATCGTCAATTCTTTGCAACGGATATCGATTCTTAACCGTAAGCTTGTTCAACTCACGATAATCGATACACATCCTGAAGGTTCCATCCTTCTTCTTTACAAACAACACCGGGGCTCCCCACGGTGATGAACTAGGGCGAATAAATCCTTTATCTGACAATTCCTGCAATTACCCAGATAACTCCTTCATTTCCGACGGTGCTAGCCTATAGGGTGCTCGTGCTACGGGTGCTGCTCCCGGCATCAAGTCAATTTGAAATTCCATTTGACGAGTCGGCGGAAGGCCAGGCAAGTCCTCAGGAAAAACTTTTGGAAAGTTTCCGAATACTGGCACATCCTCGAGTCGTTTCTCTTCCAACTTCTTCTCTGTGACTTGAGCCAAAAAGACTTGACATCCTCGTTCGATGTACTTCACAACCTTGACGCAAGAAACGATGCTCAGACGTGTCTTACTTCGCTCTCCGTGAATAACCAGGGTTTCGTTATTTAGCGGAATATGAACGACCTTTTCGTCAGAAATGATCTTAGCGCAGTTCTCGGATAACCAATCCATTCCTACAACGATGTCGAAACTACCGAGTCTAATAGGCATAAGGTCAATGTCAAATGGGGTGTCTAATAGTTGTAGGGTGCAACCTCGGAGTATAGTGTTAGTGCTTACTAGCTTTCCATCGGCTAGTTCAATCTCAAACGTGGTGTCTAGTTTGGTCGGTGTAATATTAAGCAAAGGTGCAAGAGAAATAGATACGAAACTTTGATCGGCTCCGGAATCAAATAAAACTTTAACGAGGCGGTTGTTTAGAAAGAATGTACCTGTGACTACGTTCGGATCTTGCTGGACATTTCCATCTCCCAGCACGTATGCTCTCCCACGTGCATTGTTGTCCTTATTAGGGCACTCACGCCTGTAGTGTCCTTTCTCTCCACAAGCATGGCATACTACAGCCACGGGTTGCAAGTTAGCTCCTGTAGCCTTGCAATCTTGTGTCTTATGTCCAGTCCTTGAACACTTCCCACACTTAGCATAGCAGGGTCCATTGTGATGCATCTTACACTTGTCACATAATGGAAGAGGTCCAGCATACCTAGCATCCTTAACTGGTGCGGCGACATAAGCTCTGACAGCTTCCTGTCGTCGGTTTTGTTGGTTGTGGTGGGTGTTTCTGTCATGTTGATAGTTACGGTTAGGGTTACGGGTGTTGTTGCTGTTGTTGTTGTTGTTGTTGTTGTTGTTGTTGTTGTTGTTGTTGTTGTTGTTGTGTTGTTGTTGTTGTTGTTGTTTGTCCTCTGATCATCAAACATCCTTTTGTGATCGTTGTTCCCCTGAGCAGAGTTACGCTTAATCTCCCGGTCTAGCAGTCTTTGGGTAATAGTCATTGCTTCATCCAAAGATTGAGGCTTAGACGAGGTGACGTTTCCCTCAATGCTCCTGGGTAATCCCTCAATGTACCTTTCCAACAATTTTCCAAATCGGGAACCTTTGAAGGGCAAAGTGTGGCAAGTTCCTGAAATCTCCTATCATAAGCCCTGAGATCATTTCCTTTCACAACCAACGTGTGAAACTCATCTTCTAACTTCTTGATCTTACCTCTAGGGTAGAACTTCTTCAACATCTTCTCCTTAAAGTAAGCCCAGGTAATCTGATAGGCCTCTTCCACACCTATCTTCTGAGCAGTTGCATTCGACCAAGACAACGCGTCTTCCAACAATGTTCCAGTAGCAAACGAGACTCTGCTCTCAGCGGCACAACCGCTCCTCACAAACACAGTCTCAGTTCGCTCTCAGCAGTGGCTCGGTTATTGCTACTAGTTCGTTTGGGCATACAAGCTATGAAGTCCTTATAGGTGCACTTCCGAGTCGCAGCAGACTCGCTCTCAGCAGTGGCTCGGTTATTGCTACTAGTTCGTGCCATTGCAGCAGCCTGCTCTTCTAAAGCTGCAGCAACACTGTCGGCAACCAACTTTCTGATAGCAGCCTGGGTCATAGCGGGTGACGAGGTAGCAGTAGCGGTTTTCCTTGGGGCCATAATTCTATAAAATTGTAAGTGCATAAGTACAAATCCCAAACATCAATAACAAGAGAAATAATGTAGCCAAACTCATAATAGTCGAGATCATCACAAAGTACATATCACAACCACACCATAAATACATACATCAACATAAACCATATTGTTCATAAATAAACATCACGACATGTAACAACACACATGGAAATTATAATGAATCTCAATATGGGAGCATAATAAAAGATCAGACAACTAGAACATCATAAATCAATATCAATACAGTACAATCATAACCAACATAAAGTTTTAATAATTTTGAATTCATTATTACAAAACAATAAGATACAACGTTATTAATGCCACAGGCGGCAAGTTAAGATGTCTCTGTAAGTAATGATCTGTCATAGATCTATGAAGGTCCAGGTGCGCCTCCAGATCTCCTCTCCAGCTCTCTGATGATCCTGATCATCTCTAACATCTCCAAATCCCTAGATCTCTCACGGGCCTGAATCTCCTCAATAGTGGCTGAAAGTGTGTGGATGGTAGAACTAGAAGCGGCTAACTCCTGTGTCTAATGCTCCATCATCTCCTGTGTGATGGCCGCAATCGCTCTCAAATCATCTATCTCATGCCTCTGAACGTCTAGTCGATGACCAAACTCGGTGATGGTAGCCTGTGCCTCCTCAATCTCTGTCCCCATCATCTCAAATACCATCTCTAAAGCTGTCCTATGTACCACGAGGTTCGTGACCTCCTCCTACATACACTCAATCCTCTCCAAGGATATATCCTCAATAATGCTCAACAGCTCATCAAGACGATCCTCATGTCTCACTAATCTAGCAGCCAAAAGAGGGATAGTATGGTGTATCGGCTCCCCAGTGACCGGTAACACCGCTGAAGAGCCATCTCCAAGCTCAGCAGCCCTAGGCGATCCCTCAACCAATCTCCATCTACGTATGTAGTCTAACAAAAACGACCATCGATGAGCATCAACCAATCTATGAATGCCGGGTGAGGTGGGGGTCTTGGTGGGAGCAGGTGATGGTACAGGTGATGTAGTAGGTGATGGTATCAGTACGGTAGTAGTCTGTGAGTAGAAAACTGTAGGTGGTGGCATGGGTGGCAAAATCTCAGAGGTGTGGGGTGCGGTGTAGGTAGGTAGCATGTAAGGATGTGGCTCAGGTGGGGGTGATACGGGTGATCGTGGAGGTGCTGGTGATGCCATAGGTGTCAGCTCAGGCATAGAAACAGGTGGTAGTACAGATATGGGTGATGATACAGGTGTAGGTACAGGTGTAGGTACAGGTGTAGGTACAAGTGGTGTAACAGTAGAAGCAGGCAAAATACAGACTCGTTTCCGAGCCATGCATTTGCGGGTATAGTCTCCCTCATGATATCGAAACAACTCACCGAAAGGCTCAGGCTCATAGGGCTCAAGAATCGGTGCAGGCGGGGATGATGGTGGAATAGAAGCAGCAGTGTCAGAAGTATCGGAGTCAGAAGACTTGTCAACAGCATATGAACCGTTGTGGTGACTAGCAGGTGGTGTCGGACGATCATCAGCCTCAAGAAACTGTTGATATGTTAAGTACTGATCATAAAGGTACTGCCCCTGTGTCATAGGTCCACAGACAGGACGAAAGAGAGGCTGAATAGGAAAAGAATCAATGGGTGTAGAAGCAACCTCACCCTCCTCAAAGGGCTAAGTATCAGCAGAGGGTTCTCCAGATGGAACAGGAGATGGCATAGCAGGTGATACAGGTTGGGTGTCATGGTCAGAATCATGGGTGTCTCGGGTGTCATGGGTGTCATAGTCAGATAAGTCAATAGTAGGGTGAGTGGATGATGCTGGCATGACGTCGTCACTGTCGGACAAAATAATAACCGGGGGCGACATGGTACTGTAATATCCCAAAAATAGCAGTAATATAAGTCATTTAGTCTACATAATGCTACATGCACAGTGATCATAGTGTCATAGTGAGCTAAATGCAATGGGTGCTAAAAATGAAACCTTAAAACATAACTTTGGCAAGCGCTGGCACGAAGGGCACTTTGGTGATAAGTAGTTTGTTTAAAAATCCGGTGAGGTTATAGTCCAATGTTTTGAAAAATCATTTGGTTCTCTATAACCATGGCTCTGATGCCAATATGTAACACCCCGAAAATTTATAAGCAGCGGAAGTCTAATCGGGATCATTACAGTTTAGTACACAATCATACTCATAGAAAACAATTCAAAAGATAGCCAATATCATTCCATGAAAACTCAAATAGTCAGAGTTACAAAAATTTTTCCAAAATGTTAATTGTTTCGCCAAAGTAGTGATGAGTTTGTAAAGAATGATACAATTATTGAAATCAAAAGGGAGGTCCTGTGCCCTTTGCCAGCTCTGTGCAGCCATGCTTGCTAGTTTCCTGAGATAAACATGCTTAAAAAGTCAACACAAAGGTTGAGTGAATCCATAGTAGTTTAAATAGTAATAGTGTGAACACAAGTCAAGCATTTGAAATAAACAAGCCAAGATAGACAGGTCTTGACTAAACGGGTGAAATATTGCTCCTAAGCCTCACGAAATGCAAGCCTTAACATTGATTTGACATATCATAAAGATAATAACAATCACCTACACCACAGCGGATGTAAATTACAAGGGGCCCTCGGTGACAGGAAATGTGCCAAATTTCCATAATACCTCGAATATAGCACACCTCCTGCCAAGTGATCACCTTGACAGAGGTGGGCTGCCATTCTAATAGATCTATCAACTATATTCGCACTCACTCGCATGTGATTAAGGTTCGTGATATGAGGGACTTGTAGCACGGGTGTCAACTTAGGCAGTATCAGGTGATAGCAGCAAACAGAAAAATACTTGTGTTCGATTTATAGCATGTATCTCCCCACGGGGTTTAAAAAGAATTAAAAATGTGGGACCATGAACTCACCTGAAAGGTGTGTGTGATCACAACGGTGCTCAAAGGTGATGGTGTACTGCTACGACTAGCAATGAAATTCCTCCGACTTGCAACCTAAAAAATACATAGTGATCGGTGTTTTAGATTCGTGTTGTAAATGACATGTGATATGTCACGTGCACGGTGATATCCATTCGGGTGTCTTAATATATTCCAAAATAACTTCACATAGTTATTTGTAACGTGTCACGAACCGGTGTTCGATAAATATTAACTCGTTTGTAAAAATAATATTGTTTAAAAAATATTTATAATTAAATATTTTTAGTAAAGTTGTATATTTATTTTAGAGTTACCAAAATATATACTTATTTATATATATAAAATCAAATTATACAAATTAATTAAATGTAAAATACCTTGTTCATATTTAACCCTTAACTTTATAAAGTTACACTTTTTACCCTTTGGTTAAAAATATTACATTTTAGTCCTTGGCATAACTTTTACACTTGTATTCCTTAAACTTTTGCAATATTACTGTTTTCACCCTCAACTTCTCATTAGAAATCGACTGTTTTTAATTAAGTCCGAAAGTTTTGTGACTTTGACAGTTTTAGCCCCTTAACGCGAGATTTTGCAAAAAATAGTCCTTATTTAAGTTTTGAAAAAGACAACTTTTGTAATAAGAAAATACGCACAAATCCCATAAAAGTTTTACTAAATCGGTTTGAAAAGTCTCGATAGTATCCAAAAATCTAATCGGTTTTCAACCGAATTTTCCCTTTTGAAAATACTTGGGCTCGTTAGCCCATATAAGGCCCAAACGGAATTTTTGTTATTTATAGAGGGTGCTCGACCCAGGTTTGGTTTAGGCTTAGTTTTCGTATTAATAGGTCGCGTATAATATGCATGTTACGTTGGTTTGATAGTTTACCAAGTCAAGATATGTGTCAAGTAAAAATACCTGTGACATGAACGTATAAATCGAGAGATATCGTGTCAAAGTAAAGTGTAAAAATGAGTTTTTGAGTTGCTATGAAGTCCTTATAGGTGCACTTCCGATAAGGACTTCATAGCTTGTATAAAATTGTGAATTTAGTTTTGGTTTCGGTGTCGGTTCGTGAAAACCTTAAATACATAAACGGTGTCGTCATACGTATATATATACTTATATATACATAGTGATAATAAATTTGTAATAATTAATAGATACATATCGTTATATATATATTAATAATATATCGGTGTCTAATTAGGGTGTCGGGTCGCAAATGGGAGTTACCAGTGTTAACCTCATTGGGTGACATCCAAGAGTGACAATCGGGTGATATCAGGTGACAAAACATAATCGGGTGTCAAACAAACGGTGATCAAAAATAATCGGGTGTCAAACAAATGGTGTCTCATATAAAAATTTTAAATTAGCCCGCAAAAATGGCTTAGTTAAGAATAATGTCGATAATTAGCATTAATAAATGACCTGGGATTTTACGGAGTATTACATCCGGCATAGAAACCATCGTCTATGCGGATTCGGATCATGCAGGAGACTACGTAGATAGAAAAAGCACTAGCGGTATTTGCACGTTTATGGGATGTTGTCTAAAATCTTGGTTTTCGAAGAAGCAAACCGCTCTTGCTATTTCTACCACTGAAGCCGAATATGTAAGCACTGGAAAGGCATGTCAACAAGCACTATGGATGAAACAAGCTCTTATAGACTATGGCATTAGGTTAGAAAACGTTCTCATTATGTACGATAACAAAGGTGCGATAGATTTAAGTAAAAATCCGGTGCAACACTCTAGGACTAAACATATAGAAATACGCCACCATTTTTCTTAGGGATAATGTACAAAAAGGGAATATATCTATAGAAAAAGTTACATCGGAAGATAACATTGCGGATATATTCACAAAATCCCTTAAGCGTGAATTATTCAACCACTTGCGTTTAGGATTAGGAATGATGGAACAAGTTGACTAAATTATATTGAACTAACAAAAATTTATACTTGCATAAAATTTACTTTTCATCCACTTCTTCACTTCTGAGTCTAGGAATCCATTTTGCACAAAATTAATGATTGAGAAACCTCACTTTCATTGCATATACTCTCTTGTAAAACGCAATCAAAATTTCTTGAAAACTATTCTCACATCTAGGAATTACATGAAAATCATTTTCCTTGCATTGTTGACAAACGCTAAAAACTTTTTCCTAAATCATGCATAAACTCTCACATAAATTGTCAAGGTATATAATCTAATATATATCTTTGACATTCATGATCGAGCAAAAATTGAATCAAGGAGATTTTGGATTGTTTCTTAAGAATTTCCTTTTCATTTAGAAGTCGAAACAATCACAACTCCACATTTGTTGCATATAGGCACACACTAGGACATAATCACTCATAACATTGTCATCTTGTTCCATCACTAGATGCTTGACTCACTAGTTGCCTTTGCCTTTGACATAAGATAGGTGCCTTAGGAAGTTTAAGTGCTATTGCCTTTACTTGTCTCCTTTTGCTTATTATGTGTTGCTTATTTGCACTTTTACTCAAGTGTTGTTGCATGCATGCTATATTATAGTTAGATTAGATGCTATATTGTCTCAAGGAGTTGAACTTGCTTGAATTCTAATCCAAACACACAACCTTTCTGCAAATTTTCTGCCAAAAACCCAATTCTGGCAATCTGGAAATCACCAGATGGGCGGCCCCCTTAATTTTGTAAGGCGGCCCTCTTAATCATTAAGGGGACCGCCCCCTAATTAAGGGGACCGGCCATCTGCTGGTCGGGTTTACATAATCTTTTCTGCTTTTTAGCTCATTTCAACCTACATTTCCCATTTTTCACCAACATATTTTGTCCTAATCTCCCAAACAAACCTTATCCATCCTTAAACACACAAATCTTACACTATAAATATCCCCAATCCTCAAAACTCTCCATTCATCCCATCATGAACTCTCCAAACAAACCAAAATCAAAAGCCTCAAGGCTAGCAAGGATGACGGAAAAACCCGTTTGGCGAAGAACAAGCCCTCGAAACAAATCCATCATCACCAATGAAGTTGGAAGTCATTCCACACCTCCAACCTCTTACTTCCCAAACTTTGCATCAAACCAACAAGGTCATTCATTTGACCCTCTTTACAAACCATACAACATTGGCCAAACATCCTCCTACAATTCGAACTACACAAACCCAATTCATCCATATCAACACTATGATCCTCTCTACATTGCCACAGAAAAACAAAAGTTCCGTGATGAAATAAACCAAACCCATGATCTTAGTGATCTCCTTGCTATGCGTCTTGCACAACGCAACAAAGGGCAACCTCAATCATCACCCTACTCAAATTGCCTTCCCCACTCTCTCAACTAGGATCAAGTTACAAACCACACTCACTTTTGCCCTTGTTGCATATTCCTTCAAAAATAAATCCTCTACTTGAGTGAAGATATTTCTTGGATTGAATATCTTCTCACTCGTAATCATCCAATACCACCCTTAACACGATACAACATCGTGAGATCCACCTCTTCCGCGCCATACTCCACTCCATATCCCTCTCAATCAAACATCTAAGCTCTATTCTTATGTTACCCTCAAGCAAATAAAACACTCAACCATGGGTTGCAAGCAAGTTCAAATGCTCTCTTTGGCAATTTAGAACTATGTAGTTTATTTTGTTTTATTATAATCAATATGCTTCAAGCATATTGAATGTTGCAATGAGACCATCTTTAGGATCATCTAATGCTTGAATGAATCTATTTATATTTGCATAAATGTTGTTTTGCATATATATATATATATATATATATATATATATATATATATATATATATATATATATATATATATATATATATATATATATATATATATATATATATATATATCTTGTTCTCCTCACATATTTTTTGTAGCCAAGATTTCCATAGCTCGTTTCCTTGGTGCTCTCAAATGAGGGGGATCATACATCAAGGGGGAGCTCTCTACCCGTTTAACTTATTTTATGAAGTTTAAACAGCCTAACATTTTTGATTTTACAAAAAGGGGGAGAAGAGAATGTTAAACTTTAATAATACTTGTCTAAAAATTATTTTTTAGACCTAACGAGTTTAAGGTTTTGTAATCATCAAAAAGGGGGAGATTGTTGACATAAATAATGTCTAAAAACATTGTTAGCATATTAACAATATCTGTATGTTCTGATAATTACAAAGCATAAACTCATTAATCAAAAACTTATGACGTAAACAAGTTTTTAGTGCTTAATATTTGTCTTTGCATCCATATCACTTAAGATATGAATAAACAAAGTGTTTATTGCATTTCATGATCAAAGGAAATTTTTCTAATCACTAGAATTTTTATAAAATGTATTAAACATTCTCTATCTTTTACAAAATTACTTTTGGAATTAGAAGAATATGTTTAATTCATTATAAATATATGATTTCAAATTTCCAACCAAAAATGACAAATTTTATCCAGAAAAATTTTCCTCACTAGAAGACAAGAAAATCCAACGTTCTAAAGGGGCGGCTCCCTTAATTCCTTAGGCGGCCCCATTAATCATTAAGGGGACCGGCCTCTAATTAAAGGGACCGGCCACGCTCCAGAACAGTAAATTTTCTTTCTATAAATATTGGTTCATCCCACAGAATTTTCTCACCTTTTGCACTCCTAAACTTTCTGTTCTAGATCCCCATTTCTATTCTCTTAATCCTTTGATCATAAATACATAATTCTTTGTTTCAAAGTGATTCAAACATCATCCTCTCAAGTGCAAGAGAAGAATACTTCTATCCTCCAAGAGAAGAAGTATTACAACTTGTTGTGACCTCCACATCCAAGTTGTTGGTGCATCATCAAGATTATTTACATAATTCTCTGTGAAGATTGTTGTGAATATTTGATTGTAGATAGTTGTGCTAGGTATATTGATTGTGTGATTAGTTAGTTGTTTGGTGTGAAGAAGAAAAGTTAGGAATTAGATTGTAGTGAAGAAGCTAGGTGTGAAGTTGTTAGTTGTGAAGAAAATTGGTGTGAAGAAGATAGGCGTGAAGTAGTTAGTTGTGAAGTAGATTGGTGCGAAGAAGTTGTGTTGAAGTTGTGATTTATTTGTGAAGAAGTTGTGGTGTGTAAATTGGTGTGTAAGGTTTTCTCCGCCATAAGGGAGCTTGTTGATATAGTGAAGAAAACTCTCGAGTTAGGTGCTCGGGGAGTGGAGTAGGGCAAGGAAGGTGTCCTTGTAGCCGAACCACTATAAATCTCTTGTCTCGCGGTTCGATCTTTCCATCTCTCATTTATTTCTTTACTTATCATTGTTATATATTACTTATTGATAGTTGTTTATATTGTGCAAGACTTGAGATCATATATTATTGAATCTAAATTTTAAAAACTAAGAAAACACTAAAACTATCTTTTATAACGAATTAAAATGACGTAAAACTATTCAACCCCCTTCTAGTTTTCCACAAATTATATTGACTTTATTGGTCAAGTAATTATGATACGGGTTTAACACAAGGGTTATCCTAATGCCTCTTATCATGTAGTAAATCCTACTACACGAATGTAGTCTCACATTTGGTCTCGGGATACATCTCAATCGCAAGTTCTAGAATCTATAAACTACCGGTACACTCAGAAGCACCAACAATGAATGCTTTTTCCTAAAGATCTAAAGGCGAACCTCAAAAATTTGGGGTGGAAAATTTTTTGAGTGGTACGGTTTTTGTGCTAGTCATACAACTGCTATCCATGGGATGCTCATTAAGATCAAAGCTTCACTCCTAAATATTGTAAAAAAATTTAAATTTGGCGCTAAAATTGCCCTAACAAGTATTTCTTTTAGTTTTATTACACACCTACTTTCAAACAATATAAACATCAAGTGTAATTGCATTCTCCAAGGTATCATCATTTGCCTTCCCCTTACACTTAAGCTGAACATTGTCCCTAATGTTCAATAAAAAGGATGTAAAAGTAACGAAGGTAAAAGAATGAAACAAATACTCCCCTGATTCATTCGGTGTGGATAATACGTTAACAAAGTTAGATCCTCCTCCAAGAAAATAAATGTTGAAAGCTTCCCTCCAAAAATATAAATCATCTTCTTGTCCAATATAACATGTTAGACCTTTGAAAACAATCATGGCAAACCTCGCGTAAAATCGGCGGCAAACTCTATATATAATAAAATCCTAGAAAGCAAATAAAGATATAATGCTTGTGGAATGAATATTTTCAGATTTCCTAGAGTTTATAAGACTAAAAAATTAACAAAAGCTTTATGACTCTGGCAGAAAAACAAAACTCGCAAATTTTTTCAGAATTTTACACCTGACGCCATCAGGTTATAACCCTGACGCCGTCAGAGTGTTCTGACAAAAATCTTATGTTAAGTTTCCGGAAAATTTCTAGAAAAACTCATGCGTTTAATTCCTCAAAATCCTACAAAATATCATTATGACTCGATATAAGCATTTGACTCAAACAAATACCAAGATGCACATTCGTTTAATATTGTTGTGGTTCATGTCCAATTTCGTTCTTAGAAACAAATTTTGATTTCCCTTACACTTATCTTATGCAAAATACCTTTATATGTAATTAAGATGAAGCCGAAAACAAAATAAAGCATTTTCACAATTTATTTTGAAACATGAGCCACAAACATTAAAAATAAAACCTACATACGGAAATAAATAAAATCAGACAAACAAATAAAGCTTGGGTTGCCTACCAAGAAGCGCTTTTCTTTATTAACGAGTCTTGTAGCTAGACTCAAAGTCATGGGCATTACGAGACCTCGTCGTCGGTCACATTCTCTAGGTCATCCTCAATCTTAGTTTTGTACTTCGGATCTAGTTGCAAGAATTCTTTGTAGAAATCAAATATTCTGCTCATAACATAGTCTACTCCGCTACGTCTATCCTCATCATTTCTGTAGTAGACCGCTTGCTTGTGCTCCTTTTCGATGTTTGATAAAATTCGGAATTGCTCAATCTTATATGGCATTTGGTAGGCTATCTCATCGGTCTCATCCTTGAACCTAACTATCCCTAGAGATAGGTCATAATTCATCTTAGAGGCCTCAACAAACGGCTTTCCAAACACTACTTGACTTAGGCAACCATCAATTACCGGACAAATATCTTCTACAATCACAAAGTAGGTAACGTATGTGAAATTTCCTACAAAAATGTGCAATCCTTTTACTCTTCCCACAAAGTTACTCATCCAACCCGTGTTGAGAATAATCCTAGGTCCAAGTTGCTTTTTCATCACTCAATTGTAATGAATCCTAGTCATAATGTTTATGGGAGATTTAAGATCTATGTACGCTTTCCATACATGCACATGCCCAATGTTGCATGGTATGTTGATATTAGAGGGATCACCCGTTTTGATGATTGGTGAACCAAGGATGTATGGTGTCTCGGGGTCATCGAATAAATCCTTATGGTATTCCTGTTCTTCCTTGGTAGGTAACATATCAAAGTAGTCCTCTACATTTTCTATTTCCTCTACCTTCTCTTCTTTTTATCCTTAACTTCCTTAGTCTCATCCTTAGGTTCAATTTCTATTCCAACTTCATCCTTATTACTTTATTCCCTATTATTATCGATTGGCTTAATGGTGACAACGTTGACAAAGTGGAAATGTTTGGATGATGAGGGGTCCTTAATTTGGGATCCGCTACTAGTGACCCTTGTGTCCTTCTTTGGTGTAGTTTACACTTGGTTGTTGAGGGCCTTCAACAACTATTTTATTGGTCATCTCTGTTTGTTGTTGATTGAATTCGGATTCAAACTTAGCCATATGAGCTTCCTGAGATGCCATAAATTTAGACATCAACCCTTCCAAATTATTGGTACTACCATAGTTGTTGGAAGGATTGTTTTTGAAAGTATGGTTAAGGGGTGGACCGTTTGATTGGTAACGATTAGGTGTATTGGAAGAATTGTTTTGGGGCATGTTTTGGTTTTGTTTCCACCTAAGGTTCGGGTGATTTCTCCAAGAAGGATTGTATGAATCACCGTAAGGGTTTGGCTCGGGTTTGAAAGTGTACCACTTGTCTCCCGCTCCGTCGATACGCGACGATGCGTAATCCGCAAAAGTTTGTTCGGGGAGTACCATGCAATCACGAGTGTCGTAGGGACCACTACACAATTCGCATGAATAAGTGATTTTGTTCACTTGGCTTGAAGGTTTAGGAGCCTTGTAAGATTTCATGAGAAACTTGACTTGGTCTTCAAGTTCCATGATCCTACGGTCGGGAGTGCTTGAATTGTTCGAAGGAAAAGATATTGCCTTGACCATTTTGTTCAAATCACGAGGATCATTCCAACTTTCGTTGTCATAGAGAGCAAGATCTTCTATGAGTTCCATTGATTCTTCCGCACTTCGATCACGTAGCTTTCCACCCGCCACTTGGCCAATGGTTTGCCTCGTGGAGAGATTGATATGGTCATAGAAGATTTGGACTTGGAGCCAAAGATCTATGCCATGATGAGGGTCTTTTTAGAGTAAGTCCTTGAAACGAGTCCATGCTTCATAAAGAGTTTCACCTTGACGTTGTTGAAACATCAAGATGTCATTTCTTAGCTTGGTTGTTCTCCCCGGTGGAAAAAATTGAGCAAGGAAATGAGTGGTGAGATCATCCCAAGAGGTGATGGATCCCGCGGGTAAATGCTCAAGCCATTGACTAGCTTGGCCACGTAGAAAGAATTGGAAGAGACGCAATTGGGTTGTCTCTCGAGTTTCAACATAAAGGTCTATGGAATCTACGAGTTTTAGGAAATCCTTGAGATGTTGATTTCGATCTTCGGAACGAAGTCCATAGAATGCACATCCGCTTTGCACCAACTGGATGGTGTCGGATCGCAAGGGGGACACATTGGCTCCTTGAATGAGCTCAATGGTGTTTCGATAGCCTTGATGGCTAGGATGGGAGTACTCTCCTAAAGTGCGGGGTCTAGGAGGTTGGTTTGGTTGTGGTGGGTTTTGTTGTGGTGGGTTGATGGGATCAAGGATATCACCACCATCCATAATGGCGGATGGTAACGGTTACGAACAAAGGAAGAAAGAAATAAGATAGACTAAAGAAAACCTATAAAAATAAAAACAAAAACCTTACTAGAAAGGAATCTAGCAGGTAGACCTAATAAAAAGAAATTTCAACCTAAACAATAACTATTCCCTGGCAGCGGCGCCAAAAACTTGATGTGTGGTTTTGCAACCATGCAAAAGGTTTTACCTCTCAAGGAATCTTGAAAAGCTTGCAATCCCCACCAGGCAGTGTACCTGACCGATGTAGTATAGTGTAGTGGTAAGTACGAGGGATTGATCGTTCTCCATAGGGAATAGTGTTCGCTAGGATTAAAACTTAATTAAACTAGGTCTAGAGGTGAGGGACGATTTGTTGAGGGTCGTTTACACGGTAAGGTGGTTAAACCTTCGTTCTTTGTGTATGAGATATGTTTGTGTGAATATGATTAAGTATGCGGAATCTACTTAACCACACTTAGAAGATTTATGTTTATTGTTATGGAAATGGAATAGTTAACACCAAACGATTCAATATTATTCAAAAATAATACGAGTGATCTTTAGCTTATCACTAGGGTTACAAAGACCTTGAATCTTATGTTTGTTCTTTCTATTGTCTGTATATGAGAGTTGTGTATGGCATTGTCACACTTATCTACATATCTAAGATTTTCCTTTTATAGTCCAAGGAAAAATCTTTTACAAACTACATGACTCAACAAATAACTAGCTTATGACTAATCACTATTCTAGCTTAGTCATACAAGATACATCATGTATCTAGGATAAACAACTCTCTTGGAGTGTTCAATTTGATGACTAGAACTAAGATATTATCTTCTTATGCAAGTGTTGAATAAGTCATTCTTATCTACACAGCTGTTTGTTTATGAGTCATAGCTGCTGATTCATAGCAGCAGCAGAATCAAGCAGCAGTATTCATCAGCAGTAAGATTCATCAGCAGAATCACCTTCAGTGGAAACTCGCTTTGTGCTTTATCAGCAGAATCATACTTGTCGTATTTCCATTAAACCTTTATGCTGAATCTTCTGATTCTTGTGCTTATTTAATTCCTAACAATCCTCCCCTAAACATGTGAATCACATTCAAACATGTTTTTCTGAATTAAATGAGGACTTTGTGAAGATCTTTCAAACACTTCATTGTCAGATTTGGTTGATCTGATCTTTCTTCTCTTCTGAGTGAATGAACTTATCTTTCTCTGGAACTTATCTGCTTTCTGATCTTTCAACAAGTGATGAACAAACGTAGTGAACTGAAATTGAATCTTTTCAACTTTTTGACCTAGATAGAACTTTCTCCTTTGAAATGCTTCATCCTTTCTGAATACAACATTTAAGAATGTTCTTGTCATTTTCAACCTCTATGTCATCATCTTGTATGATCTTGTCTTTTCTTTTGGTTAATCTTCCTTAAACTGGGCTTGAATTTCCTCCCCTGAGATTCAAATATCATCTTATATTGATATCCTCCCCTTGTTTGAAAGATTTTCTCACAGTCATAACATCATCATCTGATCTAGCATTTTTCCATGTTTTCAGACAATTTGTACATGAAGCCATCAATTCTTTAAGAGTTTAAGATTCTGTCCTCATCACTTCTAGGTGTGTTAACTCCTATGAGAGGTGATTCAATGGACATTTTTGACTTATGGTCCATCATTTGATGGTTTTTAAAGTCATCTTTTGAAAATCCTTTTGAGAAACTTTTGCCTTAGCAGTATGTATATGATTTTATTATGAAAAATCATACTGCTTACAACCATTTTGAAAGGATTAAGAGTGTAACAGACACTCAATCAAAATTTCGGTTTAAAGCAACCTCTGGTTGTGTGAGAACCAATGTTTTCAGTTATAAATAACCGCCTGTGTATAGATAAACCTATTCAAAAGGCTTTCTTTACAGGGTTTCCAGCTCGTGGCATTTGTTACCTCTAACACAAGTGTTAGATTCACTTTTGCTCGCTGTTCTTTCTATCAGATATCCGTAGATTAGTCACATTATACTTGAGAGTATAAAATGATAGAAAGTGAGTTGTATCAGTTATTATCTGATCAACTAATTTATCAATTCAATGTGAAACATCATAATCAGATTTCAAGAAAGAAGTTTTAAGGAGTTTTGAAGTCCCAAACTTTTTCTATCATGAACCTATTATATCAGCAGCAATGATCAGCTTTCAGCAGCAATGATCAGCAGCTTTGATCAGCAAATTTCACTTGAAATAGCTTTTCAGCTCAAACATTCATACCTGAAACTGTTAGTCTAAAACCAAATAAACAAAGTACAAAGTACTTGTCTTGAATTAGAATAATCATAGAACTAACTGTATGAATAACTTCAAATATTGTTAATAGTAGACTTAGATAACAAAGTTAGATGCATTAACAAAATCTATATACAAAAACACATTATATTGAAAAATTTAAAGATTAAGCATTCCAATACTTGCTACCAAGTACTGAAATCTTCCAACATCAAAAGCTTTGGTAAGAAGATCTGCAAAGTTTTGTTCTGAAGCAATTTTCATTACTTGAATTAACCTTTTCTCATTGCAATCTCTTATAAAATGATGTCTTATTTCAATGTGTTTTGTTTTAGAATGTTGCACTGGATTTTTAATAATGCAAATTGTACTACTATTATCAATATGTATAATGGTATGTAAGAAATTGTACCCATAATCAAGAAGTTGGTTTTGAAGCCATAGAACTTGACCACAGCAACTTGCAGCAGCTACATATTCAGCTTCAGTTGTTGAATTTGCCACAATTGTTTGCTTCTTACACTGCCATGAGATAAGTCTGCATCCAAGGAATTGACATCCTCCGGTTGTTGACTTTCTGTCCAAGCTAGCACCAGCATAGTCACTGTCTGAGAATGCTATCAAGTCAAATGGTGATTCTCTAGAGTACCATAAACCCAACCTTGGTTGACCTTTTAGATATCTAAAAATTCTTTTGACTGCTGTTAAATGAGAAACCTTTGGAGTTACTTGAAATCTTGCACAAGCACAAACAGAGAACATGATATCAGGTCTTGATGATGTAAGATACATCAAAGAACCTATCATAGATCTGTATGTATGTACATCCACATTTTCTCCATCTGCATCTTTAAGAAGAGGCTTCTCAGGATCTATTGGGGTGCTTGCTATTTTTGAATCAGCAAATTGAAATTTTCTAAGTATCTCTGCAACATATTTGTCTTGACTAATAAATATGCCTTCAGATGATTGCTTAACTTGCAGACCCAAAAAGAATGTAAGTTCTCCCATAGAACTCATCTGAAACTTATCTTTCATAAGTTTTTCAAAGTCTAAACACATCTCCTTCCTTGTAGATCCAAAGATAATGTCATCCACATACACCTGTACTAACAGAAGATCTTTCTTGTGTTGTTTGATGAAAAGTGTCTGATCAATCTTTCCTCTTTGAAATCCATTTTCTAATAAATAGGAAGCTAGTGTTGCATACCAAGCTCTTGGTGCCTGATGTAGGCCATATAGAGCTTTAACTACCTTGTACACTTTGTCTGGATGGTCATGGTCAGTGAAGCCTGGAGGTTGTGTAACATACACCTCTTCTTCAATTGAACCATATAAAAATGCACTCTTGACATCCATTTGGTAAACTGTGAAGTTCATAAATGAAGCATAAGCTAAGAAAAGCCTAATTGCCTCAATTCTAGCTACTGGAGCATAAACCTCATCATAGTCTATCCCTTCTTCTTGTGTGTACCCTTGTGCTACTAATCTAGCCTTATTCTTAATCACTATGCCTCTTTCATCCCTTTTATTTCTAAAAACCCATCTAGTGCCAATTACCCTTACACCACTAGGTAAATCAACTAGCACCCAGACCTTTTGAATCTTGAACTGAAGAATCTCCTCTTGCATAGCCTCTAACCAGCTTGAATTCTCTAGGGCTTTATGAATATTCTTTGGTTCATCTTGTGAGAGAAAACATACAAACAAACAGGAGTTTGAAAACTCATGCTGCTTTGAAGCATAAAGGGCATCAAGAATCCCTTTTTGATCTGAAGACATCAATTGTTGTCTTGTCTTCACACCAGATTGTACATCTCCAATCACATTTTCTAGGGAGTGGACTTTGTGAATTCGTGTTTGTGGAGTGGAAGGAACTTGATAATCAGATGGAATATTGCTTAAATCCATCTCATCTTCTGAAAAGTCTGCTTTTGTTTCTTCTGAAGAAATATCAGCAGAAACAATTTGCTTATCAGCAGGAACTGTTTGATCATCAGCGGGAACATTTTGCTCATCAGCAGGAACATTTTGTTGTTCTTCTGTTCTTCCTTCTCTGATTTTATCTTCAACATCTTCTTTAGCTTTGCCAGAAGAAGATTCTCCATTGGTTGAAGTTGATTCCACATTGGTATTTGACCATATTGGCATCATCACATAATCTTGATGTGTCTTCTTGTCTAACCTTGCCTCATCTGTTGCTTGTGAACCTGAAAAATCATTAGTTTCTGCAACAACAGGCACATAATTCATTGAATGGGTTAGAGATTCAAGATCAAATAGCCATTTTGGTCCTTGACCTTCTACATTAGACTTGTTCTCTAAGAACTCTATATGTATACTCTCTTCTACTCTCTTAGTTCTTATGTTGTATACTCTAAAAGCTTTGCTATTGAGAGAATATCCAACAAAGAAACCTTCATCTGCTTTACCATCAAATTTTCTCAAATGGTCTAAGGTATTCAGAATTGTCACATGACATCCAAAAGGTCTAAGAAATCCTATTGCAGGAGTTCTACCTCTAAAAAGCTCATATGATGTCTTATTGTGAGGCTGTACTATTAAAACTCTGTTCTGAACATAACAAGCAGTGTTGACTGCTTCAGCCCAAAAAGTTATAGGCAACTTTGAATCAGCTAACATAGTTCTAGCAGCTTCTATTAGTGTTCTATTCTTTATTTCAGCTACTCCATTCTGTTGAGGAGTTCTAGCAACACTAAATTCTCTTTTAATACCTTTTTCTTTGCAGAAATTATCCATAACTCTATTTTTGAATTCTGTTCCATTATCACATCTAATGACTTTTACTCTTTTGCTTACTAGGTTTTCTATCTCTGTAATGAAGGTCTTAAGGATGCTAGAAGTCTCATCCTTAGTTCCTAAAAAGAATACCCATGTAAATCTACTATAGTCATCAGTAACAACTAGACAAAATCTCTTATGCATTATACTACTTACTGAAACAGGTCCAAATAAGTCCATATGAAGCATAAACAATGATTGATTGATAGAGTTAAAAATCTTGGGCTTACAAGAGACTTTGTGTTGTTTGCCTTTAAGACAAGCAATGCATGTTTGATCATTTTCAAAACGTTTTTGAGGTAAACCTCTTACCAAACCATTCTTAACAATTTTATTTATGGTTTTGAAGTTAATATGACCAAGTCTCCTATGCCATAACATAGATTCATCTAATGTGGCTTTTGCAACAAGGCAAGTTAAAGCATCTTTAGAAACAATGTTATTCATATCAACACTGTACATATTGCCCTTCCTAGGAATTTTAAGAAGCACTTGACTTTCATCAGGCATCTTAAAATCAGGAGAAAGTACAAGACATTCAGTCTCAGTAAAAAGAACATTATTCTTTCTATCACACATTTGTGAGACACTAAAGAGATTATACTTAAGCTCTTGCACATAAAACACATCTTCAAAATCTAATTTACTGGTTTTGATAGTACCTTTACCAGTAATCTTTCCACCAATTCCTCCTCCAAAGGTAACATAGCCTCCATCTATTGATTGGAAATCTGAGAGATAAGACTTGTTGCCTGTCATGTGCCTTGAACATCCACTATCTGAATATCCTTGATCTTCATGATCTGTTGGTGAATGTCCCTGCACAAAATAAAAGAATTAGTTTTCTTTGGGGATCCAAGCCAACACTGACTTGGATCTGCCTCTTGCATCAATGAAATGTAATCTCTTGAGGACTGTTGATGCAACATTGGATTTAAGAATCCAACATGCTGAGGCCTTAACAGCATTTTCCCTGTTACCCTTAGCAGCAGTATGCTTAGCAGAAGATACTGCTAGCTTTGTAGTTGTACCCTTTGGTCTCCAAACTTGTTTTTGGACCACTGCTTTCGTTTGAATGGGCCTTTGAACAATATTAGATGCATGTTTGAAAGTTGTTTTTGCACCCTTAATTGTTGATTTTGGGTAAACAATCATATATGGTTTTTCAGCAGAAACCATTTTCCTTTCAGCAGGAACAGTTTTTGCTCTATCAGCAGGAACTGCTTTTGTGACTGTTTTGGGTTTTGATCTTTTAGAATTAGAGTGAAAATGAGATTTAGGTGTTTGCCTTTTGTAGTTCACTCTATTACTTTCATACCCAGATACCCATTGGTTGCAGAAAGCTGCAAGATGGTCAAAACTACCACAAATGAAACAAGCTTTATTGTGAAAAGCAAAGTCATCACCTAGTTGGTAAGACTTGAGGTTATTCCAATTTCTTTGGTTACCTCTGGGCTTGTTTGTGGTTCTATATTGTTCACAATATCTAACTGGTTGCCTAACATGTTTTTCATTAGTCTTAGGCCTATCAGTATTGTGTTTGACTATCTTAGGAACTCTTGTTCTTGCTTTCTTAACCACTTCAGGTTTAGACATAACCTGTTTATTTACAAAGGACACCTTGTCCTGAAAAAGTAATGTTTTACATGAACATTTACTTTCTTTCTTAGGCTCATCAGCTACTATGTTAGAATTTGGTTGAACTCCATATTGTAACTTAGGTAGCTGAAATTCAGGCAATCCTGAATGTTCTAGGTCGATCCTTGGGGGTTTTGGGATACCTCTATAAGGGGGTGGGGCTGCATTATATCCTAATCCTGACTTAACTTTATTATTCACTTGACTGTCTATTATTTTGTTTACATTTTTAGAAGCATGTTCAAGCTTCTCTTTAGTCAATTGAATGTTTTCTTTCTCAGTCTTAACCCTATCCAATGCTTCTTTTAAGGCCTCAATAATTTGATCTTTAAATTGATTATCATTTTCAAGTAAAGTTTTAGCATCAGTAAAGGTAAGTTCATTCCTTTTATAGTGTAGGATTTGCCTCTCTGCAGATTCTAAACCACTTTTATAATTGAAACAATCTAGATCAGATTTGGCGTATCGAACCTTTTGGTCATCATACTGTTTAATTAAGATTTTTAAGTCTTTAAGAGCAGTACAAGTATTTGAACAGGTTTTATGATCATGTACCTCAGGTGCAGTAAATGCCATAAGAGCCATCTGTGAAGAACCCATTTCTTCATCATCCATGAAGCTCCAATCAAAACCTAACCCATCAATTGCTACCATCGCTTTTGGTTCAGACATCTCCCCTGTATTGGATTTTCTTCCAACATCTCTATTTCTGCTATCTTGCTGTCTTGGCCTTCTACATTCTCTTGAGAAGTGTCCCATCTTGTGACAGTTGTAGCATTCTATCTTTGACTTGTCATAACCAGCAGGATCATTGCTACTGATTGTGATCTTCTTCCCCGTCCTTTGATAGAATTTCTTAGCTCTCATGCTAAGAAGAGAAATTTGCCATTTTAGATCCATTTCCTCCAGATCATCATCATTGATCTCTTGAAGGTCTTCATGAGTTAACATGGATCCATTATGTTTGCTTGTGAAGAAAGCACAACATGTTTTCTCATCTAAAATTCCAAAAGTACTGCTTGATGGACTTGCAGCACTTAAACCATCATGAACTTTTTCATTAGTAACTGGAACTGAATTACTAGGAGATGACATAAATGCCATGTTCCCAGTGCTTGAACTAGTACCTCCAGTTTTCTTCAAATCCTGCTCAACAATCTTAAAGTTGCTATACAGATCCATAAGATCCATGGTGTCAATGTCTGACTTGTTCTTCCAGACAACAACATGCATAGCCCATTCTTCAGGTAAGCTTCTCAGAAATTTTGAGTTTAAATCTTCTTGAGGTATTTCAACTCCAAGAATAGCAAGTTGACTCACAATATTCTGTAGCCTGTTGAACATATGGTCTAAAGATTCATGGTTGGTTGATGTGAAATTTTCAAACTCTTGCTTAAGAAGAGTCTTCTGGGTCTTCTTGGTGGCTTCATTCCCACCATACCTTGCAATAATGGCCTCAAATAGTGACTTTGCATCTTTGAATTTGCTGAAGTTTATAAGTTGATCATTTGGAATGGTCATCATCAGCATGCTTCTGGCCTTTAGGTCATTCTTCTTCTTAATTCTGTCTTCTGCAGTTTGTGGCTTGGTTTGCAGCTTATCAACTTCTTTACCATCAACTGTTGATGTAGTGGTTGTAGGCTTGTAAGAATCTCCATCTTCAATGATTTCCCACAGTGCATAATCTTGCACTTGAAAATATTGTTCTATTCTTAACCTCCACATCTCAAACTCATTCTGTTTGAGCATTGGTAACTTAGCAGCAACATTTGTTTGAATAGACTCAACATCCATTTCTAACTTCTTCTTCTAAAACAAAAATATCAGCCTGACGCTCTGATACCACTTGTTGAGGGTCGTTTACACGGTAAGGTGGTTAAACCTTCGTTCTTTGTGTATGAGATATGTTTGTGTGAATATGATTAAGTATGCGGAATCTACTTAACCACACTTAGAAGATTTATGTTTATTGTTATGGAAATGGAATAGTTAACACCAAACGATTCAATATTATTCAAAAATAATACGAGTGATCTTTAGCTTATCACTAGGGTTACAAAGACCTTGAATCTTATGTTTGTTCTTTCTATTGTCTGTATATGAGAGTTGTGTATGGCATTGTCACACTTATCTACATATCTAAGATTTTCCTTTTATAGTCCAAGGAAAAATCTTTTACAAACTACATGACTCAACAAATAACTAGCTTATGACTAATCACTATTCTAGCTTAGTCATACAAGATACATCATGTATCTAGGATAAACAACTCTCTTGGAGTGTTCAATTTGATGACTAGAACTAAGATATTATCTTCTTATGCAAGTGTTGAATAAGTCATTCTTATCTACACAGCTGTTTGTTTATGAGTCATAGCTGCTGATTCATAGCAGCAGCAGAATCAAGCAGCAGTATTCATCAGCAGTAAGATTCATCAGCAGAATCACCTTCAGTGGAAACTCGCTTTGTGCTTTATCAGCAGAATCATACTTGTCGTATTTCCATTAAACCTTTATGCTGAATCTTCTGATTCTTGTGCTTATTTAATTCCTAACACGATTCTTTTTGTATTTTTATGGTTTTTTAGAAAGCAAGTAAAAATCTCGGGTTTTGGAAGAGTGGGCAGAATTAGTTGCTAGTCAACTAACCCAAATATCTACAAATGCAATGAAATAAAATAACAAGAAAGTAAATGTGGAGAAAAACAATAATGAGAGAAACGTGTTTACTTAGATTTCATTATTCCCTAGCTATCATTCATTAGTTGATTAGTTTGTTACAATTGCGTGGATGACGGGTTATATTCCTTAATACCATTCGTAGGGCAGTGTATGATCTTCCCTACCTCTATAAGCTTCTACCTCTTCCTATGTCGAGCCGACAACTAGCTCCTAACATGGCCTCCTTAGTAGTTACTCATGCATTAAATATAGCTAATTAATTGTAGTACACATCCGATTCATGTTTCTTAAGACATTCAAGCACGTTACCAATTGGAAATCTGCCAGTTTTCTTAAGCCTAACATCGATATCATTCATCCAATACAATTTATAACCAACAACCAACCAATAATCAATAGCTAGGTTTCATTAAATCTAAGCAAACACAAAGAAAACCTAGCCTAGCATGTTAAAGTAAAGACAAGCATAAGATAGATCAAACAACACATTGATATATTGAATGATTATTGGAAGACTTATCTTTATTGAAACATGGATGATAGAAGGGTGAAAAACCCTGTAAAATTCGACCTAGGGTTTCTCCAAAACTCATCTCTAAAGTTCACCCAAAGTCCTCTTCTAAATAAATGAAAATCAGAAAACTATATCTGGATTTTGAGGTCTGACGGCGTCACTTTGTAATCCTGACGCCGTCAACTCGCCGCCAAAGGTATCCTCGGATTGCCTAGATCCAGATCTGAAGCCGTCTTTTGTTAATCTTCTCTTGGCCGTCTCTTGCAAATTGTACGTGACGGCCTTGGTGACGCCGTCACACTTTAAATCCTAAAAACATTCTGGTGCATCTCGTGTAACTTTTTTATCCACCTCTTTGCCATAACGTGATTCCGTCACACGCAATAAGTGACGCCGTCAAGTACTATTTACAGCTTATTTGGAGATTTTGCCGTTTTCTTCACTTATCATTCCAAAAACGTCCAAAATACTTCCTTTTCCATATTTCTTCTCCAAAGTACCTAAAATGACAAAAGGTACGTTTTAGGGCAATAATTGATCAAATAATCTCGACTTAGGGCTTAAATGAACCCCTAAAAGTGTAGCACTTTTTGCCTTATCATCGGGCTACTCCGGTCACGATTCTACCACACACGCACCAGCACGCCCTATCCACCACTCACAACGACTCAACCTCACAACCACAAACACACACTGTTATCATTAAGATGGCGGAATTTAAAGCTTTTGCTTGTCCTTGTGGACAAGGAGGCGTAATTCTGCGAGAGTCGCCTAAACCTTACTCCCGTGGTAAAGTATACTACGCGGGTCTTGCATCAAACGGTGGGACAACGGATTATGAATGCGATTTTTTTATGGAAGGAGGAATGACTCCGTAAAATGATCGGTTCTCCTAGAGCTTCAACGCCTCCAACTCATTATGCAGGACCATCCATAACTCCAACTCGTTACACTGTAGGACCTTCAACATCGAGTCCTGTAAATACAGAGTGCTCAAATAGCATAAAATTGGATCACCAGATAATGGTACTTAATAAATTGCTAGAATTGTATCAACATCCTAACAACAACATAATTGATTCAGCTGCCTTGTTTCACGAGCTTTATAATGAGATGCTAGGTGATATGGGAAATCTTTGTACGTAGTATTGTTGTTGTTGCTGTTATTGTTGTTGTTGTTGTTTGTGTTATTGTTGTTGTTGTTTGTTGTGTTATTGTTGTTGTTTAATAAAATGTTGTTGTTGTTGTGAAAACTGATGTCTAACATGCTTTATATTTTTAATTCAACACTAAATTACATATGCACAAAGAATGGAACTGAAGGAATAATATCACAATTAACAAACATGAAGGCAAACCGTTTATTTAAAACATGCAAGAGTTCTCAACCACATACATTTCATACAGAATCATACTAAATAACTCGACAAGCAAACGAAATAGATCAAACGAAGCAACTCGACAACCAAATGAAACAACTCAAACCAAACAACTCGCCAACCAAATGAAACAACTCAAACTAAACAACCCGCCAACCAAACGAAACAACTCGACAACTAAACGAAACCGATCAAACGAAACAACCCATTTACTTTTTTTGCGGCTACTTCCTGCTTTGCTTGAACTCGCACCATCTTTTCCTTTCCTTGCTCTCATTTCCTTGAGATGTGCAAAAGTAGCTTCCAGATCTGTTATTCTATTTTTCAGATAATCAATTCCGGTGTTGACGTCAAACGTGCTTTCAGCTTCATCTTCACCTCCAACAGCAGCAGCTTGAGCTTCAGCAGCACGTTGAGCTTCAGCAGCATCCAGCTCTTCCAAATACTCTCTATAGTATGGCTTTTTCATTAACCATACCAGAATCCGGTCTCTCTGCCACGGTGCATAGTTTGCAAAAGAACCATATTCATATAAAATTTCCCAGCTCCAACGATTTATAATTTCATTATACAGGAATTCGTTTGATAAAGCCTTTACCCACTCCTATTCCGGTGTTAAACCATCCATTGTTATGTGTGTTTTGTGAGAATTGACGATTGAGTGATTTGTGTTTTTTGCTGAATTTACGATAGTTAGTATGTAATATGTGTATGTTATACTATATATCAAAAGTTTGACCAACAAAGTTGCAGTTTGGTGAGAAAATTGGCTCCTTAACTTTTAGCGGGGACATGTCTCCGCCAAAAGGTACTATTGGAGGAGAAGTTTGGGCGGGATAAAGTTAATAATTAGAGGGAAATTGGAAAAGGTTTTCGGCGGGGACATGTCCCCGCGGAAAGTAAGGGCGGGAAAAATACCCGGGAACGCTTAAGAGCCTCTATTTTGGTTAAACCTGACCAACTATAGAAAATAATTTCGGCGGGGACATGTCCCCGCCAAAAGTGTGCGTTGAAAATGTTATTCTCAGTCAGCGAAATGGTGTGCCAGCTCAGCGTTCTTTTTGTCGTGTAGCGACTATGTCCCCGCCGAAAGTCTTCTCGCCAGTCCTACTATCTGCTGTAGTGCAGGTTCAATTTGTAGTCATTGAGAGAAAAAAATGTATGAGTTTTAGACGAAAAATGATAAAAGTGTCAGTATTAAAAAATATTTAAACTATTAATTTAGTGATGGATGTTGTTACAATATTTATGGGACTTTAAATGGTGGACTTTTTTTTTTTCTTTCAAATAACAACAACTTCTTTCGGTCGTAATGAAATGAGCGAGAATTTTAAAAATTTTAAAAGCACAAATAAATATATGAATAACGAGCGCTATAAGGATGGCGCAACACATGACACGTATTGCAATATTGTAACGCCGATCCATAGGATCAAACTTTCCCCCATAATGCACTATTATCGTGCCCTCTAATGAACGTTAGACATTAAATACCCCGTACGTTATTATTAATATTTATGCACAAAATATAGAGATGCATGAGGAAACCCTAATGCATCATACCCTGCAGTTGGGCTTGTGCCATCAAAAGTATCATCTAATACTTCTCACAATTCGAGCGACGAAACCGCGAAAGCTTCGACCAGAGAGAAAACATAAAACGTTAAAGCAATAGAAAATAAATTATTTTTTTGAAGAGATTAGACTGCGAGGCGAAAGGAATTCACATAAAAAACAAATAAAAATAGTAGCAAAAGCAATTAACGGAAGACATCTGATAAACAAAACCAAAAGCAAAGCATACACGTTTTCTTTTTTTTTTTTTTTTTTTTTTTTTTTTTTTTTTTTTTTTTTTGCAACATCCGGCTTTCGACGGTACGTGGTGGCAGTTATCTTGGTTGGGTTTTGTGCAGAATTCAAAATGAAGAGATTGGTGCTGACGACGTCAGTAAATTGCAAACGTTTTAAAAGTTATATCCAAAACAGTATGCGGGTATGGTTTTTGCCATTTTTTATAAGATAGAATAGGGATAAATGACAGCGGTTAGGTTTTGACGAGGTGAATGGTCGAATAGACCTCAGAATTAGACCCACTCGTGATATCATGTTTGACATTGAATTTCCGATAGGTTATATTATTCATGCAGAATATATAGATACATGAGCAAACCTTAATGGACTATAACTCACAGCGGGGTTTGGACCATTTTTTTGTAAACGATGATTCTTATTAGAACTAGCTAACAAAAAGCTAGAAATAAAAGAAGGTACAAGCATGAACTCCTGCTCCTTTAACCAACGTGGTTTAAAACTCCTGCTCCTTTGACAAATCCATGAGTGGGAGAGGAGTAGATTATCATCTAATAATGAAAAGAGAAGAAAAATAAAACTTTAATTAACTACTTTTTATATTGACATATTCCATCCACATAAACTCATAGAATTATTGCCATGACTTTAAGTGTTATTTTGTTGATCTAATTATGTTGTAACCTTATTGCTATCCTATTTAGATGTCGATTATTATTATTATTATTATTATTATAACTAAGAAAAAGAAAAGCAATGTGGGCAGGTCGGTAATCCTATTTTTTTTCCACAAATAGTGCATTTAAGCAAACTAGTAAAAGAGAAATTTCTAATAATACTTTAAATCGAGACTAAATCATAATAAAACTCAAGCAAAAATAATCAACTAACTCACAGTGGTAACTGATTCAAGATTAACATGTGAGGAAAAGGGCACGGTTCACATGAAAATGAAGAAAAGCAAAACATAGAGAAGACAAAATAATCAACAAGTGTTAAAAAATCTTATCTAACTTTGTGTAGTATTAACTAATAGATTAATATATTAAAATCGTTTAATTAAAAGGTTAAATTGTTTACAATTTTACATGGACTTGTATCATTGTGAGAGTACGCTTCTTTATGTTTGAAAAAAAGAGAAATGATATCTTGTTCTTACTTATATTCTCAAAGAGATGCAATTAATATAGAACCCATATATGCAATAGAACTAATTAACCAATTATTGTCACCTATTTTTTTATCTAAATCAATAAAAAACCATTTTCAACTTTTTTTTTTTTTCTTTCTTTTTTCTTTTTTTTTTTTTTACAACATATCTTGCAAATGGTAAATCTTCAAGCTACAAAAAAAAAAAAAAAAAAAAAAAAAAAAAAAAAAAAAATCGCAACAAGAATTAAATTATCTTTCTATAAATATGCATTATTATATACTTTCGACGAAAATTTTTTTGACGATTTTTTTTTTTTTTTTTTTTTTTTTCTTTTTTTTTTTTTCTTCCAGAAAAATCATATATAATTCGTAAAAATCACATATGATTTGATTTTTACAAATCACATATAATTCTTACGAATCATATGTGATTTGTAAAAATCGTATATGATTTGTAAAAATCACATATGATTTGATTTTTAACGAATCACATATGATTTTCACAAATCACATACGATTTTTCTGGGCGGAAATTTTGAAAAAAAAAAAAAAAAAAAAAAAGTTCGTTGAAAAAAAAATCGTCGAAAGTATATAACAATGCATGTCTATAGAAACATAATTTAATTCTCATCACAATGGTTTTTTTTTTTTTTTTTTTTTTCGCGTAACGATTTACGGTTTGCGAGATATTTAATTTTTAAAAAAAGGTGATATTTTTTTTTTCTTTTTTTTTTTTTTTTTTTTTTTTTTTTTTTTTTTTTAAATGAGTGACTAGAAATAGTTCATTAGTTCTATGGCAAATATGAGTTTTATATTGATCTTTTGGCGATCCTGAAAAGTGTCAGAGTTAACGGTTTGGATATAGAGAGATGATGAGTAGATCTAAAGAGATAATAAGGGTTTTGCTAACAAGTACTAACTGGGCACAAGTTAGCGTATAATTAATAAATACAAACTTTCTTATTTAACCAAAAAATGCATTCAATACACATTAAATGAACTGATAAATTGTTATGTTTGAACATAACTTTCACTTCAATGAAGTCTCAAAATTTGAAACAAGTTTTTAACATCGCTCATATGTTTTTCATTCATAATAAGTTCGGTCAACTTTATGCCGAAAAGCTATGAATTGACAAAATGAATGTAACACCCCCAATTATTGCAGCGGAAATGTAACCGGGGGTGTGACTTCATGGGAAAAGATCACACAGTGATAGAGAACGACCCACATGAATCGTTCTTAAAAGATACATTTGATTACATTAAAATAAGTTTAAAACATTGGTAAGTCTTAACAATTACACGGTCCCAAATGAAAATAGTTTCTAGTTCAAATCATATGATATAGTTGTGTGAAAACATTTCTTGAATGTGTGATGATGCGTGAGACTTTATACCATTTTGTAAAGCTAAGCATATGAGAAATGCATGTTTAAAACATCAGCAAAAAGCTAATGAGTTCATAGGTTTAAGTAAATTTATTAGTGTGGACCACAAGATTTCAAGCATACGACCATTATAAGTTATAACACATATAACATCATAATTATTACGATTGCACTAAGTTCATAACACCGAAGCTACGACAGTTAAAGTAAGCAAATCTATGCACATAGTATAAAAGCCTCGTAAGTGTTTAACCCTCGACACTCAGATCCGACATGGTATACGTCCGTTTGCCTATCCGGTCAATCAGAACGGGGGAGTCACCCTCAATAGATCAATTTATAACACTCGTGCTTCCATAAGAATTAACGGTTCATGATAGTGGGTATAGTGGGTTATCGGTACTTAGGTTAATCCATAATAGTTTAAAAAGTACTTGTTTCCAAAGTAAAAGCAAGCATGTTCTCAACCCAAAGTTGTAAAACAAGTATTAAAACGAGTAAAAGGTGAGGCTATAAACTCATCTCAAGTAAAGTAGTAGTTCTAGAATGAGTAAGTCAAGATATAAGGTATAACGGCTCCGAAACGCGGCCTAAGTAAGTAATGGTTTAACTTAGCATTATGCTATGTATATAAAATGAAATGATGCAAATGTGTTTTTAAAACTTTGTATCACCAATGCACGTTTGTGTTGTAGTTTTATAAGTAAAAATACACTTTGCGTCATAGTTTGCAATTTATATAAATCTCGAGACTTTGTCAAATATTCCCGTGTTAACCAAACTTTAATAGTCATGTTATAAAAATAATCCCGTCTATTTTATTTGTATTTAAAATAATACTCTTTTTATAATCTATAAAAAAGTTATAAAAATATTTCGTGTATTTGTCGGGTTTAAAATAGTATTCATTTTATTATTTATAAATGTCTATTTAAGTGGTTTCGTCTTTATGCCGTGTTTAAAAATAATAATCGTTTGTTGATATAAATAATGCGTAAAAACATTATTAATATTTATCGATATCCCTATGTTTTGACGATCACAAAATGTAAAATCATTAAACGTAAAATCATTACGTAAACAAGTATTTAGTGACAAAATATCATTATATCCAACTAATTCACTTACGGTATGAATAAACAAGTGCCTAATACATTTTATGATCAAAGGAAGATTTATTTACTAATTACAAATTACATAAAATGGTATAAACATTTTATATATTTAAGAAAAACATTTTTGGTAATTAAAGGAAAATGTTTATTTCATAATAGAGCAATGTACATAGAGAACAACTACATGCACATAAATAGAGCAATGTACAAACACAAAGTGTTGTAACAATACCCCAAAACAAAATAACCAAAACAAAATCCGAAACAATACATAAATTCAAACATAGATGCTAAACCACTTCCAATGCAACTAAGGTCTCGTCTATCCACATCCTTCTATCTTATCCTTAGAAAGCTCACTTGAAAATGATGCTTAAAATGTCAACATAACGTTGGTGAGATTCATAGGTTTGAGACTCAACACACAAGGCAACCGAATTCACTGTGATTACAGCTAGACAAATAATTATAGTTATCATATAGCTACATGCATTTGCAAGTTAATATTCACACACAAAGGCAACAGCACTCATAAGGCAACCAATAGGACGGCTCGTGTCCTCCGACCCCAAAATAATTACAACAGGACGGCTCGGGTCCTCCGACCCCACAATATTACATCAGGACGGCTCGTGTCCCCCGACCCATTAATCATCAATTAGGTCGCATGCGCAAGCAACAGGATAAGCATTCTCCTAATTGGATCCCATATATATTCAGACAAGCAAATAATCACACATAGCATGCATACGATAACATTATAGGTTCAAGCTCATTAACACCACACACATAATCACAGTAAATCAAATCATTTAAGACAAGCATCATTCCCATCCCAAGTTTAAAACAAAGTAAAAACATGGGACTATGAACTCACCTTAAACTCCGCGGCTTCCACAAAAAAACAACTCACAATCTATAGCACACAAAAATAATCCACATTACACAAGGTCAAGCTAAAAGCTACAACCCATGTAATACACATATGATGGATGTCTAAGACTCATATGATCCACCATGGATCTCCTAGACACCACACTAACCACTACCATAACTTAATACTCACTAAATCCCCTGCACTATTAAAATCAGAAAATGCAGAATTTTTGGGTACATTCACCCACATAAAATCACGACAAATAAAGCTCAACAACTCACACCAAAAATTTACCATGGTCTCTCATAAGCATAGAAGCTAATCCCAGAAGGCCATGGACCAATAACACAGACAAATACTCATAAGAAATTCAAACTTGTCAACTACTCAAATTCGGATCTGAACGCACACCAAAAAGTTTTGATTTTTAATAATTACTTCCACAAGTTTTTATCGCGAGTCCTTTTTGTGGTAGTCTAATATAACCTAATAATTAAATATTCCAGAAGGGCTAGTCAAAATACAACTTTTACAACCACATGACACCCTCAAACTTTTACTCAAAATCTGTCCCGGTTTGACAGATTTGACACCTTAACAAAGAAAAATCAAAAGCCCAACTTCCCCACCTTGAAATCAATCGTGGCTGGACTTTTTGGAAAGCTCTTTCATTATACTTCAATTTAGACCTAAAATTCGTGACGTAACTCATTACCATCTGTTATTTACACTCACATCTTTACAGCCTTACAAATCTTTCCAAACTCTAACTCAATAACTAGCATGTTTTACGCTCAATTCTCTTAACCAATCATCATACTATTATATTTAATTGATCCCAACATGTTTAATAATATTAATTTACAGAAGTTAACAAAAACCCTAATTCATCACACTTTATATTACATGAATTAAACCAATAACTAATTAATTACACATAAGGGTTAAGGATTTTACATTGATTCTTGATTATTGCTTGAAAACTATGAAACTCTAATTTTTTATTCTTGTTTCCTCCCTGTGTCAACCCAAACTTGCAGGAAAATAGTTTTGGGAACCTTGATTTTGTATTTATATTATTTGGTGGATAATTACCTAACTTAGAGTTGTAATTGGGCTACAATTGGTTTCCTTTTTCTTTTCTTTTTTTCTCTTATTGCCGAATTTTACATATATGTATATTTTTTTATTATTATTAATTTTTTTATTAAATTTATTATTACACTCAAAACGTTATACTTTTGATAGTTTATAAATACCCGTAGTTAATCCTAAAGTCTTACGCGATAAACCCAGGTTTTACGACTAACCGGAAAATTATTATTTCCAAAAATAAAGTTTCCAAAAATAGAATTTCACACTCTTTTAAAACATAACTCATAAAAACAAACTCATCGTAACTTGCTAACGCTCAAATACTTGAACGAAGACTCGTTACGCAAAAACACAAAAACACCAAAACTACATAAGTCATTTCTACACCACAGAGGTGATCAAAATGAACTTTCCCAAATTCCAAACTCTCCAAATCACAATAAAACCATTTACGCAAAGGGATTTAGTGCTAAAACTCACCTATATCACACTTATATCACTTCAATCACCTAAGACACACCAAACAAACGTCAATCGAGTCAAGACTATCAGTCAAACTGACCTGCCAAAACCACGGTTGTTACATCATCCCTCACTTAGGGAAATCGCGTCTCGAGATTTCAACTAGTATAGTCACCACTCACAACAGCAAAAGGAAATTTATGGATTTTTAAGCGGATAAATACCACACCCTAAAATCACAGAGAATGAATCGCAAAAATGTGAACCGACTAAATACTCGAATTCACACGATAGAAAACATCCCGTCACTCCAACGATACACGAAAATAGATACACTACACCGATCAATAACACCAATCATCCAAACGAATTCTCACAGGTAGGTACGATACCCTCGAACCAAATGAAAACCCGAATTGTAACCGCAAGACGCACTCACAAATACCAAATACCCATAAAACAAACATTTTTGAATATCCCGCATCTAACATCCACGATCTAAATCTAACTACAAATGATCTACTTCACCAACCACATCAGCAAACAAAATTTGGGTACTTAAATTTCATCGGATCCTCACGTTCCCAAGTAAACTCAGGACCACGCTTAGAATCCCACCATATCTTTACCAACGCTATCTCACCATACTTCAACCCTTAACATCTCGATCTATAATCTCAACAGGTTTCTCAATAAAACGAAGAGTTTTGTCAACCCCTACTTTCATCTATTGGCACGTGCAGACTAGCATCCGCCAAACACTTCTTTCAATTAAATACATGAAACGTATCATGTACACCATTCAATTCCTCAGCTAACTTCAACCGGTATGCCACAAATCCAATCCTTTCCAGAAATCTCAAATGGTCCTATGTATCTCGGTGCTAGCTTGCCTTTCTTACCGAAACGCACCACACCCTTCCAAGGAGATACTTTTAAACTCACAATATCACCAACACCAAACTATAAGAGCTTACAGCAATAATCCGCATAACTCTTTTGGCGATCTGTTGCTGCCCTAGGTCTTTCCTTAGTTAGAAAACCTTATTTGTAGTCTCTCGTTCTAGTTCAGGACCAATTAGTTGGCTTGTTCCAACCTTTGCCCACAGAACATTCCATACAACTTTTCACACAACGCATACTCCATACTAGAACGATAATTATTGATATAGGAGAACTCAACTAAGGATAAATGCATACCTCAGCTTCCTCCAAACTCAAATACACCCATGCTCTCATCATACCATCCAACGCCTGATTTGTACGCTCACTTAGTCCATTCATTTAAGAACGATAAGTCGTACTCATCTTCATACGCGTTCTCAAAACTCTATAAAACATTTACCACCATCGCAAAGTAAGTATTCCATCAATTTCCTTGATGATCACGTGACACTCCATGTCTCATTACCAACTCATCAAATGAAAAGTCTCACCAATTCCTCCATACATTTCTTGCTAAGGTAATAATACGTCTTATCCATTCTCGGATGTATCAAATACCTTGCATGAATGATGGCCTTACGTTTCCTCTCAATGAAACCAATAGCTGGTCCGCAAAGTACATTCCTCCATCTTCGTTCCTTTCCATTTACTGGTCTAAACCAAGTAATCATTCTTCTTACATGTTCTCATCCTTGAACCTCTCTCTAGGCTGTCAATATCATCCTCTTAACTCCGAACGGATTTATCAAGATCATTGCTCACAAACATCTAAGTTTCACGCGTTCACTCCCGCTCAACGCTTTTACCACAATGTCCGCCCTTCCTTGACGGTAGCGAATCAGACAATCGTAGTCACTGAGAAATTCTACACCCAACTTCTCTTCAACATATATTAACCTCTTGTCAAATATATGCTAAAGATTCTTATGATCTGTGTAGACCACACTCTTTGCTCCATAAAATATCATCTCCAAGTTCTACTCCCCAACTCTAGGTCATGAATCACATAGTTTCTCTTATGGATCTTCTACCACCGCGATGCCCACGCAATCTGAAGAATGTATATCTTGAAGCTAAACCTCTCACTTGAACAACTTGACAACATCCTCTTCTTCTTCAACAAACAAATTGATAATCAAAACGACAATCTATCCTAAGTAAACGACGCGAACCATGAAATCGGTCGAACTAAAACGTATATCAACGAACTCAAAAAGGGGTACGAATTACCAACTAACGAAGTAACGAACATCAAAATCAAAGCTAGAAAAACACAATGAGAAATTTTTCCCCCAATAAAAGTAGACACGGATAAAATATTCATGAAAACCCCAACAAGGAAAATATAAAATACACGTACCAATAAAACATCCACAAACGTACCTCAACGAAAGAAACACTTGATGAACCATACATAACAAGTTTGGTAAATGAGAACCATAGACAGTTCTTATTCCCGTACTCGACCTCTCAAAAACAAATGAACGCCGTTTTTCACAAAACATATCTAAAACTTATTGATGACGTATAGCCTATATTTGGGCCGCAAGCCCAAATGATAGACATTACTTACACTTAAGCCCATCACGAATGGGCTACCATGATAAATGGTATGGGCCGCAATATTAATACTTTGGGCTCATGAAGCACAAAGGCCCAATCTAACCCACCGGGTATACGATAAGGATTATCTATTCAAGAAATAGATATCCTTACCTTGGATAAGCACCATGCGTGCGAAGAGTAAGGAGCAAGAAACACGGTTTCTTAGCCCCTATATATAGAATCACACGATTCTCATTAAAGGTACGATTCACATAATCCCTAAACTCTTCAACCAAAACCTAAATTCGATTACTTACTCTCACGCCGGAGTCTAATCGGGGGAGACAATCCCTCGATAAGCCTAACGGTGTTGTTTATTTTCTTAGTACGCAGGTAACGAAGTGCTAAGGAACGAATTGATATAAGAGCAAAGTTCAACAATCAGGTACGCCCAACTTTTGTATCAACAAGTGGCGCCATCCGTGGGACCCTACAACGAACTAGAATGACGAAACATAAGAATTCGAGCCAGCGGACTCCGCAGCCAGAAAAACGTGACCATCTGAGGAAGAATCAACAAGATCCAACCTCCAGACAAGTCGCTGGGACAACCAGCACACCTGGTCACCACGAGGCAGGGACAACCCAACCTCCCCCAGCGGTAGAACTACCCAGGATTACGTTAGAGGTCCCCAGCGTTGAGGAAGTCCAACGCACCCTCTTCACCACTCCTCATCAGGCTACACCCGCAGTGAACAACACTGTGCCGCCAGGCGCTCCTGAACGGAACAGGGCGCCTAACACTGAGGAAGAAATTCTTGCAACAACTGAGGACGCACCGGATCTGACTTTGGGAAACTTTGTATCCCAAAATTATGAAACATTAAATGCCCTCATGCAAGAAGAAGCAACAAGAAGAGCAAACACGGACCTACAAGCCCGACTTAATTTTGGTCCATAGCGCGAACTATCACCACGTCACCCGCGAGGAAGACGTACAGAACGTACCTCTGTCCATGATAGGTTAGGTGCAGTACCTGACTCACAAAATTCTGGAGACAGCGGTAGGCGCACCAATGTCCATTCCAGACTTGGCAGTCGGGGAATACACGATCGATTAGGGCCTCAACATTCGCCAAGCCAAGGATCTTCCAAACCTGAAAGTAGGCGAATACAAGATAGATTGGGAAGGAGGAGATCCCCAAGCAGAGATCCCTCAGGCTCTTCTTCTGAAAGAAGCCGGCGCAAGCGCCGAAAGCGAGACTACTCTTCTTCCAGCGACTCCTCGGACAACGAGGACAAAGAAACAGGACATTGGAAGTCAAGAGGAAGACGTCGCGAGGAGGAGAACGAAGATATGTCCCTCCCATGGCGACGCCAGAAAATTGACGCGTTTACGCGACGCATCAGCGATTACTCAGACCACAAACGCAGGCGCATGCCCGCTAACGTAAAAACGTATGATGGAACAGGTGATCCTGACGATCACCTAAAAATTTTCGAGTCAGCCGCAACAATCGAAAATTGGCCACAACCTGTGTGGTGCCACATGTTTAATTCCACGTTAGTAGGAAACGCGCGCACATGGTTTAGCAAACTCCCACGTAGGAGCATCGGTGGATTTGAGGAATTACGGAAAGCATTCCGCCACAACTTCACCCAGCGAAAGAAGTGCGCTAAAAACCCTGTGGAGCTAGCAAGAGTGAAACAGCGCCAAGGGGAATCCACCAGCGCTTTTATGGAACGTTTCAAGGATGAGTGCATACAAGTCAAAGCATGTCCTGAAATTCTAAAAATTTCAGGGTTCATGAATGGGATCAATAACCCAGAACTCATCCGGAAGCTTAATGACAAAGTTCCACAATCCTTTGACGAGTTAACAAAGCGCACTAGATCCTTTATACAAGGAGAAGAAGCTGCTGCGGATAGCAAAAAAGGATATTCAAACTATAGGCAACAAGAACAGCCTCGGAGACAATCCAATGATCAAAACAATAACCGCGGCAGGAATTACCGCAGTGGAAGAGACAACGACAAATATACTCCTCTCACTAAAACTCCAAGGGAGATATTTGCAACAGAAGGTGCGAACTTCCCAAGACCACCACCAATTAAAACGGCAGAAGAAATACGCCAAGGTAGTGGATACTGCGAGTACCACGGCCAAAAGGGCCATACAACTAACGAGTGCGTCCAACTGAAACAACTAATCGAAAAATTAGTGAGAGAAGGAAGGATGGACCACCTCGTAAAAAACATCAAGGAAGGAAAAGAGAGACAGAGGAATGGGGGCAAGAAAGAACCCCCAAAGGAAAAGGCTGATACTATATACATGATACAATCATGGCAGCGCAAAATAAAGCAAAAAGTCAGCCAAAAATTCTCTCCAGAAAAAGAGATATCCTTCCCTACAATAGCTGCGGACAACGCAGTCGTGGAACCTCTAACCATTGAAATACATACAGGGGGACACGACATCCACCGCATGTATATTGATGGAGGAGCATCCGCAGACATTATGTATGATCACTGCTTCAAAAGGCTGCGACCTGAAATCCAAAGTCAGTTGACACCAGCTACAATGTCACTAACAGGATTCACAGGAGAAAAGATTTGGCCCATGGGGCAGTTACGCTTATTGGTGGTCGTAGGAGATGAACAACACTCAACCGCGACATGGATAAATTTTATGGTAATAAAATCCCCTTCACCATACAATGGTATAATTGGAAGACCGGGAATATCATCCATGCGCGCAGTACCATCCACAGCACACGGAATGCTCAAATTCCCAGTTAAAGGAGGAGTGGTCACTCTCTACAACACAACGGTACCACCAAGAGAATGCATCGCAGTAACAACTGAAGCGGAGACTATTCCAGAACAGCGCACGGAAAAATCGCCAAATTTAAAGGTCGCTATTCACCCAGATTATCCGGAACAACAAGTTTCGATTGGAGGATCTTTATCTGACAAAGGTAAAGCAGCCGTATGCGCACTCTTGCAAAAGAATCTAGACATCTTTGCATGGGAACCAAAGCATATGACGGGAGTACCTCGCTCTATCACAGAGCACAAGTTACAAATCCGACAAGGATACCCTCCAATACGACAAAAGAAGCGCGGCCAGGCACCAGATCGTGCAAAGGCTATTTTGGAAGAAGTACACAAGTTAGTAGACGCGGGCATCATGCGCGAAGTGCTAAGGAACGAATTGATATAAGAGCAAAGTTCAACAATCAGGTACGCCCAACTTTTGTATCAACACTTATACATCGTTTTTTTTAAATATATATAGACCATTTTATGTAAGACATCAACATAACCATTTTTTTTCCACACTTCATTTTCACCATAAAAATAATAGTTTCCCACAAATGACCTTGAAATACCCAAAACGAATTTTCGAATACCATAAAGACTTTAACTCAGCCTCTTTTAAGAATGCGAAAGACATGGAGGAATCACGTAATAAAAATAATCATCAAACAAACTCACACCGGTGAACACTCACGCAAATACATTGCAAACCAAACGAAGAACGGAAAGACTTATTCGTACAACAATGAAACCAAAATCATAGAAAACACCGATACTAACAGGTCACAAAACATGTCACAAAATCCAGTTGGTGTGCAAGTGAGGGATTAAATATCCGCACCATCTCATCACGAACCAACAATACTCGAAGAACAATATAACATTCATTCGCGGAATGAATGCAAGTAATAACCAAAGTAACGAACCAGTATCCAACAAAAACGAATTCGATTACCCAACACCTATCACGACGTCAAATAGAAAGAATATGACACCTGTACCATCATGGTACGAATAGGAATGCCAACCAAAGAAATAGGTATACAAACGAAGCGTCTAGCAAACGAATCAACTTAAATACCACAACATAAGTACCCACCGATAATTGAGGTATCAACATATGATAGGTAGGATGGAATCTTACCACCTACACACCCCAACATATAACGACTGCCCAAACGGTTAAGAGAATACTTCTCTAACCATACAACCATCACCAACATGATATCACATACCATCTACCACAACATATAACAACAAACATCAATCAATGCAATAATGGTAACAAGTCCACATGTGTAATACCCTTATAATTATGTTCGCGACCATAGATATAAGCCTATTCCAAATGCATACTTACTTCCAAAACCACACATCTCAATGATAACGCACATATACCACATAGCACCTAATACACCATGCAATCCATGCTATCATACTTGCAAGTCCACTTGTGTTGTGAAGCATGTATAATTATGTTGGCCACCATAATTATCTATGCCCCCTTTCATAAGTGTACTCCCTCCTATGACAACACACCATGCAAACAAACATGCAAACAAAAACAAAAGACGTCGCAAACAATCATCTCGCATGGAACAATTCCAACGATCACGTAAACTCTATATTCAAAATCACTTGGATAAGGTCGATCCAATATCCAAGAGTAATCACGCTCCAACATGGCTCCTGACGGCGAAAGACAATATACGAATTCCAAAACATAACGCAAAACAAAAGACGTCGCATAATGGATCAACTCCACTCTCGCACTTATCTCCTACTCAGATCAATTCAACTTACTACTCGTTGTGGACTCTAGATCCAAATCCACATTATTCCATCCTAACTCCCCTTCATATTTACTCAACCACTCATTCCTATTTCCTACATGTTGAGGTAATCGACAACATGCAAAGCCATCTCTATTTCTTTCTTCTAATTTCGTATAATTCACAAGTGCATACAAATCATGAGGTTTAGACTAAACCACCTCTCCTTCCCATGTGAAGTGAGGACATTACCAAGGGTATTTGGTAATGGCTCCATCTCCAGAAGTCATCGTGGTTTCAAACCTCTCCACTTCTTCTCCACCAACATTTCCCATAGACGTCCACTCCTTGTCCGAACATGGATACATGCTATCGAGAACTCGGATTCTTCAGTTAATCCGTTTCATCCGACCACCTCTCTCGCATCCAATAGCGACAACGGTTGTCCAACGAAGCATCTTACGCGAGGAAGACGATATAATAAAGTCGATATATACAATACTACGTATAGGGAATAAAATAGACGTCCGAAACTCAATAAAATATCTCATAAATATAGGAAAATAGACATATAAAATACTATACTTACACATAGATCCTAAATGCAACTATATGATGGACTCCTAGGTTATAGTCTAGGTTCAACCACCTAATTCTCTATAACCAAGGCTCTGATACCAATCTGTCACACCCCGCCACGGCGGAAAGGCGCGGGTGTAATTTCATGGATATCATCACAACACCTGGTGTCTACATAGAGAACAACTACATGCACATAAATAGAGCAATGTACAAACATAAAGTGCTGTAACAATACCCCAAAACAAAATAACCAAAACAAAATCTGAAACAATACATAAATTCAAACATAGATGCTAAACCACTTCCAATGCAACTAAGGTCTCGTCTATCCACATCATTCTATCTTATCCTTAGAAAGCTCACCCGAAAATGATGCTTAAAATATCAATATAACGTTGGTGAGATTCATAGGTTTGAGACTCAACACACAAGGCAACCGAATTCACTGTGATTACAAAATATAACTGGACAAATAATTATAGTTATCATATAGCTACATGCATTTGCAAGTTAATATTCACACACAAAGGAAACAGCACTCATAAGGCAACCAATAGGACGGCTCGTGTCCTCCGACCCCAAAATAATTACAACAGGACGGCTCGTGTCCTCCGACCCTACAATATTACATCAGGACGACTCGTTCCCCCCCGACCCCATTAATCATCAATTAGGTCGCATGCGCGAGCAACAGAATAAGCATCCTCCTAATTGGATCCCATATATATTCACACAAGCAAATAATCACACATAGCATGCATACAATAACATTATAGGTCCAAGCTCTTTAACACCACACACATAATTACAGTAAATCAAATCATTTAAGACAAGCATCATTCCCATCCCAAGTTTAAAACAAAGTAAAAATATGGGACTATGAACTCACCTTAAACTTCGCAGCTTCCACAAAAAAACAACTCACAATCTATAGCACACAAAAATAATCCACATTACACAAGGTCAAGCTAAAAGCTACAACCCATGTAATACACATATGATGGATGTCTAAGACTCATATGATCCACCATGGATCTCCTAGACACCACACTAACCACTACCATAACTTAATACTCATTAAATCCCTTGCACTATAAAAATAAGAAAATGCAGAATTTTTGGGTACATTCACCCACATAAAATCACGACAAATAAAGCTCAAAAACTCACACCAAAAATTTATCCATGGTCTCTTATAAGCATAGAAGCTAATATCAAAAGGCCATGGACCAATAACACACACAAATACTCATAAGAAATTCTAACTTGTCAACCACCCAAATTTGGATCTGAACGCACACCAAAAAGTTTTGATTTTTAATAATTACTTCCAAAAGTTTTTATCGCAAATCTTTTTCGTAGTAGTCTAATATAACCTAACACTTAAATATTCCAGAAGGGCTAGTCAAAACACCACTTTTACAACCACATGACACCCTCCAACTTTTACCCAAAATCTGTCCCGGTTTGACAGCTTTGACACCTTAACAAAGAAAAATCAAAAGACCAACTTCCCGACCTTGAAATCAATCGTAGCTGGACTTTTTGGAAAGCTCTTTCATTATAATTCAATTTAGACCTAAAATTCGTGACCTAACTCATCACCATCTGTTATTTACACTCACATCTTTACAGCCTTACAAATCTGTCTAAACCCTAACTCAATAACTAGCATGTTTTACGCTCAATTCTCTTAACTAATCATCATACTATTATCATTAATTGATCCCAACATGTTTAATAACATTAATTTACAGAAGTTAACACAAACCCTAATCCATCATACTTTATATTGCATGAATTAGACCAATAACGAATGAATTACACATAAGGGTTAAGGATTTTGCCTTGATTCTTGATTATTGCTTGAAAACTATGAAACCCTAATTTTTTCTTCTTGTTTCCTCCCTGTGTTGACCAAAAATTGCAGGAAAATAGTTTTGGGAACCTTGATTTTGTATTTATATTATTTGGTGGATAATTGCCTAACTTAGAGTTGTAATTGGGCTACAATTGGGTTTCCTTTTTCCCTTTTTTTTTTCTCTTATTGCCGAATTTTACATATATTTATATTTTTTTTATTAAATTTATTATTACACTCAAAACCTTATACTTTTGATAGTTTATAAATACCCGTAGCTAATCCTAATGTCTTACGCAATAAACCTCAGTTTTTACGACAAGCCGGAAAATTATCATTTCCAAAATAAAGTTTCCAAAAATAGAATTCCACACTCTTTTAAAACATAACTCATAAAAACAAACTCCTCGTAACTTGCTAACGCTCAAATACTTGAACGAAGACTCGTTACGCAAAAAAATACAAAAACACCAAAACTAAACAAGTCATTTCTACACCACAGAGGTGATCAAAATGAACTTTCCTAAATTCCAAACTCTCCAAATCACAATAAAACCATTTACGCAAAGGGATTTAGTGCTAAAACTCACCTAGATCACATTTATATCACTTCAATCACCTAAGACACACCAAACAAACGTCAATCGAGTCAAGACTATCAGTCAAACTGACCTACCAAAACCACGGTTGTTACATCCGCCAAAAGGGAGCTCGTTGTGATTAGTGAAGAAAACTCTCTAGTAGGAGACTCGAGGAGTGGAGTAGGGCAAGGAAGGAGACCTTGTAGCCGAACCACTATAAATCCGCCGTGTCTTGCTTTGATCTTTCTGTTTCTTGTTTATTATCACATTTACATCTTTATCATTTACATACTCATAAACATATGCATTTAGTTGTAGCTTGTGATATTGTGCTAAATTTGATTTCACACAAAGTTCAAACAAAAGGTTCATTCACAAAATAAAGTTTTCTTTTATAACCTAAAAAGATACAACGTATTTACACACACATATATAAGTGATAATTATCATTTGAATTGAATAAATTTTTACAATAAATCTTGTATTGAAGTTTTTATAAAACTAAGTTTTAAAATCTAAATTGACGTAAAACTATTCAACCCCCCCTTATAGTTTTCCACAATTGGCATCAGAGCCAGGTTAAACAAGACTTTTAAAATAAATTGTATTTTTAAACTTGTAATCGATCTATGAAATAGGAAAAATATTTAGAAGGAAAAATGACATTTAAACCACCATATTTTGAAAATGAGAATTTTAGTGAATGGAAAAATAAATTTGAAAATTATATGAAATCAATAGATCAAGATCTTTGGCACATCATTTCAATTGGTGATATTCAAACAAAAACAGATTTTGAAAAACAATACAATTACTATCAAACAAAGATTGATAAAAAACCCAAAGCCAAACTAATGATTTATAAATCCCTACCTGGAATTGAATATGAAAGGATATTCTTTTATAAAACGGCAAATGATATTTGGAAATGTTTTTTAAACTTTCACCAACGTAAATGTCGAGCCAAAGATGATAAACTTGATGTTGCACAAGAATTGATTGTTCTAGAAAATTTAATAAACAAACATTTAGTTCATGTAAATACAAGTGCTACTAGTTCAAACATGGTCATTGAAGGTATTAATGACAAAGATTACATGAGCCAAATCCGAAGAAAGATTATTAATGAAACATGGAGCGACATGGAAGATGAAGAGGATCGGTATATAGCATGCGAAGATTGTGAAGCATATAAAGCCCCAAATGAGGTACAATCCAGAACCAAACATTTTTGCTATGATCAATTCATATTAGAATTTTCAAAATTAGAAAGTAACTTCAAAAGTTTTTGCAACATACATTCAAATATCACATTTAAAAGTGAATCATCAACATCTACTGAAGAAAATATTGAAAAAGAAAAGATACTTGCTAAATTCGAAAATAGCTCAAAATCACTAATGTACTTACTCAATACTCAAAAGGCTTTTCATGACAAAACTGGATTACGATTTAATGCTAATGATACTTTGACAAATAAATCAAAGCAAATAGAGTTTGTAAAACCTAGTGGAGAAATTTAGAAAATTAATTTTGTCATAACAACTGTTTATCTCCTGAGACAAGAAAGTCATTATCATTGTGTGAAAACATATTGATACGAAATTCTTGCACTTGTTGACAACATCTATACCATATGCATTTTAAATGCAATGGATGTTGTGACTAACTATCTAAGACCCATAAGTTTTTAGGTACCAAGTTGTTTTACATATTAGGTGTCTTAATCATGTGGATTGGCACACTTGCTTTTACGTGAAGTTTGACGAACTATTGAGACATACATTTGAAACTTCACGTGGTTATTCTTCAAGAACTTGCTTGCCATACTATGATTTTATCTTGTTACGGGTTCTCAATTGCATTGCCTTCTCTCTTCGATCTTCTTGGTACTCATTGTTTCCTCTTTTCACTCTCTCATATGTCTTATTGAATTAATTCTCTTTAAGACGCAAGGTACGTTCTCTCTTTTATTATAACGTATATTTCCAATATTGTTAAATTGCATGTTCGTATGATAATGATGCGTGGCAATTGCACCAGGCTTTACCTCTCGAGGGATCTCGAGAAGCTTACAACCCCCACCAGGCAGTGTACCTGATCGTTGTAGTATAGTATAGTGACAAGTACCGGGGGATTGATCGTTCAATTCAGAAATAGTGTCGCTAGGATTAGAAAGCCTAAAAACTAGGTCTAGAGGTGAGGGATGATTCTTTTTGTATTTTTATATTTTTATAAAAGCAAATAAAATCTCGGGTTTTTAGAAGAGTGGGCGGAATTAGTTGCTAGTCAACTAACCCAATAACTAAGATGTAATAAAAATAAAATAACAGAAATGAAAATAAAGATAATTACTAATGTGGTGTGAACAATAATGGGTAAAGTTGTGTTTACTTAGGTTTCATTACTCCCTAGAAATCTTTTACAGGTTGAAAGTTTGTTACAGTTGCGTGGATGACGGGTTATATTGCTTAATACCATTCGTGGGGTGGCGTACGTACTTCCCCAACTCTATAAGCTCCTACTTCATTCCTATGTCGAGCCTGCAAGAAGCTCCTAACATGGGATCATTAGAATTCGCTCATGCATTAAATACAACCAGAATAACCTAGTGCACATTGGTTCATGTTTCTTAAGACATTCAAGCATGTTACCTATGGAAGTCTTCCAGTTTTCTTAAGCCTAACATCGAAATCATTCATCCGTAACAACTATAAACAAACAATCAACGCATAATCAACATCTAGGTTTCACTACATCTAAGCAAACACATAAAAGATCTAGCCTAGCATGTTAAAATCAAGACAAGCGTAAGATATATTCAAATAACACATAGACATATTGAATGAATTGAAAGGATACTTATCTTAATTAAGCATGAAAGGATTCAAAGGGTAAAAACCCTTGAAAAAGCAGTAAAAGTCGAGCTAGGGTTCCACTAGAATTCCAACACACTTTATATATGAAAATTGCAAAACTATATATAGATTATACAAGGTGACGGCGTCAAGAAGAAATATCTGACGCCGTCAAATCGCCGCCCATAGTGAAATCGGATTGCCTAGATCCAAGTCTGATGCCATCATGTGTAATGTTGCTCTGGGCCGTCACCACTTTTACTCTTGACGGCCATGCTTGACGCCGTCATATATCTACTGGACCGTCACCACTTTTGGTCTTGACGCCATCATCTAAATGCTCTTGACGCCGTCAGGTACTGTTCCCAGCAAGAAAAATTAAGACTTTGCCGTTTTCTTCAGTTATATGCTCCAAAAACGTCCTAAATGCTTCCTTTTCTAGAATACACTCTAAAAGTACCTAAAATCACAAAAAGGAACAATTTAGGGCAATATTTGATCAAGTAAATTCGAATTCTGGCTTAAATGACCCCCTAAAAACGGATCATTTTTCGCCTTATCATATACCCATACACTTTTGATTTGCTTGTCCTCAAGCAAATGCACTTTTATTCTAATCAAAATACAAGTTAGGGGTCATTTAACACTAATATAAAAGTAATTGCAACAAATAATCGTTCCACTAAAGACCAAAGACAAACACGGAGGTCATATACTAGCACCTCACAAATAGTGTTTAGATACTCACATCTCTTGGGTGTAATAAAGTATATATCACAATATGGAAATGAAAAACATCTCTCACTACCTGTCATAGCAAATAGATTACCATAGGCTTGGGAAAGGATCAAACCTTCACCACTTGGCGTAAGCACCTAGGATAAACTATCAAAGAGGTCTTTTAAAGGGTTATAACGTTAGGTGTAGGGATATGGAATACACGGTTTTGTTGGATAAAGGCAATCTTTACCGGTGGTGAGTTAATCATCTTGGTTAATTACATGTAAAATAAGGCGTTGCTAAGCCAAAACTAGACCCGACTTAAGCTAATAAATCAAAAATAACAAAAACTTAAAATAAACATAGAATGAAATGGGATGGTAGTCCGTATGTTTTTTTCTCTTTCCTTTTTCTTTTTCTTGATTTTTTCGATTTTTTTTTCCATACACTCTTACTCTACCATCCAAAATAATACATCATAGGGAATGTACATTCCTCTTACACTTGAATCTTTACATACTTTACAATAAACTAATCTAATGACTCGAATTAAGATAATGAAAACACTTGGAGTACTTTTAAGATTAACGTACATATGGGGGGTAATAATATGATGTTCTTCCCCATTACTCCATACATTAGTACTTTACCCATGAGTCACAATCGTCCCAAAACAATATGTACAAGGATATGACTCGACTTAGCAACCATGTAATCAATTAGATAATTAACTAAGGGTTTAAACATGTAACAATAATGCACTAAAGATGAGTGCATACACGGAAGGCTAAGGCGATTTGGGTGTACATTTAAGTGGGTTGTAACAAATTCTTCCTTTAAGTAAATGCTTAAAGTTAGAAATGAAAAGATAGGCTCGGAGGGGTGTACTAGGGGTTTCGTGTACTAAAAATGAGTACAACGCTAAGGTGTGTGAAAAATTAATTGATTTTACTAGCCAAGTAATATGACTTAAGTGGTCAAGTAATTATGATACGGGTTTAACACAAGGGTGATCCTAATGCCTCTTATCATGTATAAATCCTACTACACGAATGTAGTCTCACTAGCGGTCTCGGGATGTATCACTAACGCAAGTTCTAGAATCTAAATGCTACCGGTACACACATAAGAATTAATAATAAATGCTTTTCCTATCAAATCTAAAGGCGAACCTCACATATTTGGGTGGAAATTTTTTTTAAGTGGTAGGGTTTTGTGCTAGTCATGCAACCTCCTATCCATGAGACGCTTGCTAAGGCTAAAGTTTCACTCCTAAATGTTGTAAAAAAATTTAAATTTGGCGCTAAAATTACACTAACAAGTATTTCTCATAGTTTTATTACACACCTACCATCAAACAAACAAACTCAAGTGCAAGTATATACTATAAGGTATCATCATTTATCCTCCCCTTACACTTAGGATTAACATTGTCCCCAATGTTCAATTAAAGAATGTAAAAGTGAAATAGGTAAAAGAATGAAATCAAATACTCCCCTGATTCGTTCGGTTGTGGATAGAGTGTCAACAAGGTTAGATCTTCCTCCAAGAAAATGACCAATCAAAGCTTCCCTTCTAGAAAAATAAATCATCTTCTTGTCATACATAACCTGTTAAACCTGAGAAAATAAACAAGGCAACCTCGCGTAAAATTGGCGGCAATCTATATATACTAATAAATCCTAGAAAGCGGTGTAAGATATAATGCTTGTGGAATGAATGTTTGCAGATTTCCTGGAGTTTATAAAACTAAAGAATTAACAAAAACTTTAAGACTCCGTTAGAAAAACAAAACTAGCAAAATTTCCAAAATTTTACACATGACGCCGTCAAGAGTAAACTCGTGACGCCGTCAGAAGTGATCTGCAGAAATCTTTACGTTAAGTTTCCAGAAAATTTCTGGAGAAACTTATGTCCTACTTCCTGGAAAATCCTACAAAACATCATTATGACTCGATACAAGCATTTGACTCTAACAAATACTAATACACATGTCCATTTAATATTGTGGAGAATCATGATCAATTTCGTTCTTGAAAACAAATCTGGGGTTTCCCCTTACACTTATCTTTTGCGAAATACCTTTATATGAATAAAGCATGCATACAGAAACAAATAACAATCAAACAAATAAAAATCACACAAAACATGGGTTTCCTCCCAAGAAGTGTTTTTCTTTATTTATGAGTCTTGTAGCTAGACTCAAGGTCATGGTCTTTTACGTGACCTCATCGTTAGTCTCATTTTCTAGGTCATCTCCAATATTAGTCTTGTATTCCGGGCCTAGTTTCAAGCATTCCTTGTAGAAACCAAATATTTTACTCATAACATAATCTACTCCTCTACGTCTATCCTCATAATTCCTATAGTAAACCGCTTGCTTGTGCTCCTTTTCTAGATTCGAGAGAAGACGGTATTGTTCAATCTTATAGGGCATTTGGTAAGCGATCTCGTCATTCTCTTCCTTGAATCTAACTATCCCTAAGGTCGGATCATAACTCATCTTAGAGACCTCAACGAACGGTTTTCCGAATACTACCTGACTTAGGCAATTATCTATTACCGGGCGAATATCCTCTACAATCACAAATTCGGTAACATAAGTAAATTTTCCTACAAAGACATGTAATCCCTTCACTCTCCCTACAAAGTTGCTCATCCAATTCGTGATAGGCATTATCCTACTTTCAAGTTGCTCCTTTCTTACCCAATTATAGTAGGTCCTAGTCATGATGTTTATGGGAGACCTAGGATTGATGTAAGCTTTCCACACATGCAAATGCCCAACTGTCACAACTCGTAATTTCAGGTCATTTTCCAAACTTCGACAATTTACTATTCATCAGTTACTATTTACTGATTACTATTCATCATTTTACTATTCATCATTTTCAGAGTCAGTTTGAGATTCTGAGAAGAGTTTAGAAATTTTACTATTCACATGACACTATTCATTTTTGTAAGAAAACACTATTGACATGCATTGCTCATTTCATCGTAAATTTAGTTTACGAGTATTTAAATTCGCGTAACCGTATTGGTTCAGGTGCGAATTCGTGCATTATCAATAGAGACCTTTCATACGGACTAGAAATAGTCTACATATCATCATAATAGCATTTGCATACTATACCACTCGTAGAATATTCAAATTAATATTTTTGGTATATTTAACGTTTTACGTATATTTATTTTTAAATAAACGTTAATACGCGATTAAAAAATATAACTAACATATCTAAAAATTCCCACAATGGTCCCGATATATTTTAAACTCCTTACAACATCACAAGGATTATAAAATTCATTTACCCGGAATTTTGGAAATTTATTTAATTTATAACGTAAGTTTATTTTAATTACGACGGTTTTCGTGAAAACTAAATAATAATTGTCCAAACACTCAAATTTTTACCCAACATATTTTTATCATTTTTATGACTTTATTACGTCCTGGTTAACTTCGTTAAAATTTATTTCTAGCAAACCCGGTACCCGATTATAACTAAACTAACTAAAAACTACAACTAATACTACACTAGATTTACTAAGTTACCAAAACCATTTTTGCCTCTCTTTTTCTCTTATGTCAAGCCGGCTACATGCCCCCCCCCCCCCTTTGACCTCATATAAATTTTATAACCTCAAGTTTTAATTGCCTAGTTTTAATCTATTTAATCTCAAGTAAATATCTAGATATTTCACCACATACTCATCCATAATTTAAGAGCAAAATATCACACTTTCCTCTCTTCCTCTCCTCTCAAAACCCACGACCCAAATCCAAACTAAGACCAAAATCCATTGATTTTTCAAGATCAAGCTATTTTCTAGTTCCTTTGGTGATCCTTGTTAGAGTTTTAAAATAAAAACTCAAGGTTTCTTAGGTTTTGTAGGACCGTAGAACAACCTTAATCACTTGTGAATCATGCTTAATCCTAGAGAGAGGAAGTAAGTAGAGAGAGAGAGAGAGACTGGGAACTCTAGTATGTGAAACTAATAACCTTGATATAACTAAGAGAAACAACCTCAAAATGAGGCCTTATATGAGTATTTATACTCATAGTCTGGGGCTTCACATATCTTTGACCATATTACATAACTAGCCCTTAGACTTTATAAAACCATGAAAACATTATTAAAACTTCATCATAATTATATTCTAATGCAACCTTTTACCTAATATTAATGACCGACACTTTCTATAAATAAAATATGATCCTAACAATCTCCCCCTAAGTGTTGGTCATTGAAGGTTGACGTCATCATCTTTGTCTTTAAACTTAAACATTTATAGCTCTTGACGTCTTTAAGAATCACTAGATGAATCATAGTTCCAATTCATCATGCTTCATTGTTGTTGAAGTGATCCAATGATGTCATCTGCCTTTCGTCACTTCTGTGTTTGTGGTGGTTGTCTGTCATTCCAACATGCTCATACGTCTTAAGTCTTTGTGATACATGCATTTGTTGTTTCCGTTCTTTCACTTTGATCTTTGTCACTTAACTTTGTAGATTCTTCTTTTTGGCGTAGAATCTTTATTTGACTGTTGCTATCCTTTGATCTTTGTGAGAACTTTCCTTTGACTTTGTGATGCATGTATGAGCATGTGGAATCTTTCGCCATGGAGATGATGTATAGCTGCAGGTAAACAGTTAGCAATAAACAACCGGTACTTACAGATAAGGAATTAGAGATCGTCAACAGCATAGTGTGAAGACTCCTTCTAACCCTTAACATGGCCGTTCCCATATTAGATACTCCCGAAAGAGCTTACGAGACCTACTAAGTAGCTCAATGACTGGGTGAGTCGTTGGGGATCACTCCACGACTGTAGATCGTTTGAAACCACCGCGAACACTAAGCATAACCCATAAAGAATTACCGAAGTGACCTGCTGTTAGGGCTGTTTGATGTTGACCCTGGTAGGAATTTCCGTTCAATCATTGAGGAATACATTTGTAAATTCTCTCATAAACGTTCTTGGTAGATTGCAAAGATCTGTGAAGGACTCTTAAGTTTACATCTGGCGTCCTTAATGATGAACAACCAGTGTAGAAATATCATGGGTTCCTATGAGATCTTTTGATGAATCTCGGGGCTCTATACTCTTAAGTGCACATTTGGTTTCCTATGCGGAGATTAGGGAGACGTCTCCTGCTTCAATATCAACCATCTCTAAGAGACAGGTAGATAGATTACACTGGTTCCCCGTGAGAATGAAACAAGCTTTTTTAAGAGATCTTGAGTGGCCAGAAGGTTTAGTGCAGTGCGTCACTGGGTCCATGACATCTTTATCTTCAATACTGGTGTCACCTTAGCAACAACCAGTAGCATACGAATTGAACCCGGTGTCTGCCCTAAGGTTGAACATATGGAGGGCTATTTCTTTTCACCCTTTTTCATAACTTTTCTTTTTAATTCTTCAACCCCTTCTTTCTCCTTTCTAATTTTCTCCTTTTTTCAATCATACCTAAGGACTTCTAATTCTAATCTATTGGAATTGTCCTTGGGTAGATCCCTCCGGCTCTGGCGGATCATAGGACGGTTTTCCCTAACCTTAGTCACCTTATAACTCCATGACTATCCTATAATTGCCATGAAACCATTTTATTGAAAATCTCTCAAAGTGTTGATGATAATAAACCACATTGTTGTTACCACTTTGAGAGTTTTGCAACTTTTAAAGGACTCCCCCTTCACATGTGCTCATGGATTTTTAAGAAATTTGCACATGCATGAGGAGTTTACACTTTTTGAATTGATCAACTTTCAGTGAACATGACCGATTCGAGACACGCTTACATCACTAGTTAGACTAGCTTGTAGTTATTACTCGTCCTGGTCAAGTCCAAAGAAAGTCTCTCGATACGGTACATTCTACTCAGACAAGTCCTATTCGAGACACGCTTACATCACTAGTTGCACTAGCTTGAAATTATTACCCATCCAGGACAAGTCTTTTCAATTATTGACATTTTAAGCTTTGTCAATTCATTGGTACTTTCTGAGTCGAGCTCTTTTGAGATTCAGTCACAATCTTTAAACATCTTTGATCACATTTTAATCATGTCTTCTCCTCCTCAAAAATAGCATATCGTGATATTTTTGATATCAAATGATTAAGAAAAAGCTTTTTGGAGAGAAAGACAGATTTGATTTTGCATGAATCCGGAACCATTTAGTTTTTGTACTCCCCCTTAATGATAGCACATTTTTTTAAATCAATTAAGGGTTTTGAGGGAGTTATCTTGAGCACTAGTTTTGAGAGATTTTGAGAAATCTTTTGAACAATCTTGAAAAAGTGCTCAAGAATTCTGTTTTGAAAACGAGTTTTTGTTTGAAGTCTTTTTCGTTTGATTAGAATCGAACTTTTTTGAAAAAGATTTCATCCTTGAAAATACGAGTCCTTGATTTGAAATAGTCAGAAGTCATCATTCGGGTCCGGGTTTCGTACTGAAGTATACGAAAGCCATTGTGAAGAAACTTTTGAGAAACGACATGTTTTAGAAAAACATTTTAAAGAACTCCCGTTCAAGCATCTGTACATGTCCGTATCATTTTTGAATGACATTTCTAGAAACATACAGAATATTGATTTATACGAGAGACATGTCGTGAGAAGAATATTTTTTGATTTTTTGATTTTATATTGTTTTTGTATTTTTTGAAATTTCATATTTTTGTATTTTGTTTTTGTTGGTTTTTCAAATTTTGTATTTTGTTTTTTCAAAAGTATTTACAGTGAAGCGATTTTGAAAACATTTTTCAAGAAGATTCGAGAAGACGTTCTAGCTCCTCAGGAGTTAGGCTTCGCATGCCAATTCGTCGAACCAAATAGTCAAACCGTTCTTTTGGAAGGGCTTTAGTAAATAGATTGGCGAGTTGGTAATCAGTCTTAACGAAAAATAATTCAACAGTACCCTCTTCCACGTGTTCTTTGATGAAATGGTAGCGGACTTTGATATGCTTCGTCTTTGAGTGATGTACGGGATTGCACGAGATGGCTATGGCACTTTTTGAGTCACAATACATAGGTATTTTGTCAAAAGTAAAGCATAATCTGTGAGCTGTGTCCGCATCCAAAGAACTTGGGCACAACACGCAGATAGAGACACATACTCGGCTTCTGCGGTTGATAGCGCAGTACAATCCTGTTTCTTTGATGACCAGCTTACTAGCTTTTCACCCAAAAATTGTGCTCCACCTGATGTACTTTTTGCTGTAACTTGATCTTCTGCATGGTGGGCATCAGAAAAGGCTGTTAGATTAAACCCCGAATCATTCGGATACCAAAGTCCCATGTTAATGGTTCTTTGTAGGTACCGAAAGATCCTTTTAACCTCTTTGAGGTGAAGTTCGGTAGGCTTTGCCTGAAACTGTGCTAACAAACAAATAGCAAATTGAATATCAGGTCGACTAGTAGTTAAGTTCATGAGAGAAGCAATCATGCTCTGATATTTCTTCGGATCAACGGGTTTCCCAAACAAATCAGCATCAATTTTTGGTGAAATGACCATTGGAGCACCAACAGAATCACAATTTTCCATTCCATGTTTTTTCAAAATCTCTATTGTATATTTAGCTTAATTGATAAAAATACCACGAGGGGATTGATGTATTTGTAAACCAAGAAAGAATTTTAGTTCCCCCATCATGGACATTTCAAATTTGCTTTTCATGGGATTTTAAAAATGGTTTGAATGGTTAGGATTGGTTGATCCAAAAATTATGTCGTCCACGTAAAATTGAACGATCAAAATGTCATCTTTGAATTTTTTGATAAACAAGGTGTCATTAACTGTTCCTTTGGTGAAATTGTTTTTGAGCAAGAATGATGATAGTTCGTCATACCACGCTCTTGGAGCTTGTTTTAAACCATAAATGGCTTTCTTAAGCATGTAGACATAGTCTGGATGATCTTTGTCGATGAATCCCTCTGGCTGACTCACATACACTTCTACTTTCAGAGTTCCATTCAAGAAAGCTGTCTTAATGTCCATTTGATAGACTGTGATGTTTTTGGAGCTGCATAGGCTAAGAAAATCCGGACTGCTTCAAGTCTAGCTACAGGCGCGAATGATTCTTCGAAATCTATCCCTTCTTCTTGTGGATATCCTTTAGCCACGAGACGAGCTTTGTTACGAATTACAGTCATTTCGTCATCCAGTTTGTTCTTCCACAACCACTTGAGATCAAGAACTCGTTTATCAAATGGTCGTTCAACAAGTTCCCAAATATCATGTAAAAGGTATTGAAGAAGTTCCTCTTGCATCGCTTCAATTCAAGTGTTTTCTGGCATTGCTTCCCGAATGTTCTTTGGTTCTTTAAGGCTTATTGAGCAAATGTAAATGCACAATTCGAGATCGGTGGCAAGTTGTCTCCCCGTCTGAACTGGCTTTGAAGGTGCACCAATAACATGTTCTATTGGATGGTCTTTTGTCCATTGAAATGTAGAAGGGTACCTTGGGTTTAACGTATGTGTGTTAGACGGTTCTTGTAACCTGTAAGAAGATTCAGCAGAGTCTGTTGCAAACGGGTTTTCAAATACTTCTTCTCCTTCTTCTAACGCAACATTGTTTGAATTATTTGTTGGTTCTTCTTGAAAATTTGTGTTTTGATTTTGCTCATCAACTCTTGATAGTTCAGTTTCAAGTACTGGAGTGGCTTGAGTAGATGTAGATGATGTTGAGGTAGTTGATGCTTCAGCTTCGATTGTTGTAGATGCATCCAGTAGTGGTATTGGTGGTTGATTTTGAGCGGGTGCAGCGGAATGTTGTTGAGATGCATTTGTAGAAGTTCCACCATAATATTCATCAAACATTAACTCGAAGAAATTTTCCAGTTCTTGTTCTGAAGGTTTGTCCGTGTTTGTTGACTGAGCTCCTTGAGGCACGAGTCCTGAACTGATGTGTCCAGAAGTCTGACTGTTTGGTGCGGGTCCAAATCTGGTTTGATTAGAAGCCATCAGATTAAGCGCGGGTTCTAGAGCGTATCTCTCAGAAGCCATTTGTGAAATCTCGTCAAACTTCACATTCATCGTCTCCATTATCCTTTTAGTTCTTCGATTATACACCCTGAATGCCCTCGAGTTTTTTGAATACCCAATGAAGATTCCAATATCACCCTTAGCTTTCAACTTTCCTAGATCTTCTCTGTCGTTCGTCGGATAGCACAAAGCGCCAAACACGTGAAGGTAAAAGATGTCAGGTTTCCGGTTATTCACAAGCTCATATGGAGATTTATTGAATCTTGGATGAATTAGGGACCGGTTTTGAGTAAAACAAGCAGTGGCAACAGCATCAGCCCATAAGAATAGTGGTGCACTAGAATATATCAGCATTGTGCGAGCAGCTTCCACAAGTGTTGTGTTTCTTCTTTCAACTACCCCATTCTGCTGTGGAGTTCTAACAACTGATGTTTGATGTGTAATTCCAACATCTTCGAGGTAAGTTCTTAACTCCTGGTTTGTAAATTTTGTGCCATTGTTTGTTCTTATAATCCTTACTGGAGCTTGAAGTAGAACTTGAATATGCTTCAGAAAGGTGATAATGATGCCTGGTGCTTCGTTTTTTGATCTCAAAAACTTTACCCAGGTATATCTTGAATAATCATCAACAATAACAAGAATATACTTCTTCCCATTAATGCTTTCAAAGCTCATTGGGCCATCATAAGTCTATGTGTAACATATGTAACCTTGCTTCCGAACTAGGTACGGTTTTGGGTTTATATGATGCTCTTTTACTTTTTCCTTGTTCGCATGATGGACATAGGTGTTCCTTGGTGTATTTGAACTTAGGAAGTCCGGTGACGATGTTGTCTTTGGCTAACTTGTTGATGGTGTCGAAATTAAGATGGGATAATCTTCTATGCCACAGCCAGGACTTAGTTTCGGTTGCCCATGTCATAAGACAAATTGGTGATGTAGAAGCCATTTGGTTGATGTCGATAGCATACAAGTTTGTACCACGATTACCAGTTAAGAGATCATCACCAACCAAATTTCTAATAAAAACCGTGTTTCTACTGAATGCAACTTCTAAATCTGCATCACAAAACTGCCCAACTAAAAACAAATTATGTCCCAACCCTTCGACGTAGTAAACTCGAGTGATCAAAGAATTCCCAAACTGAAGATCTCCAAAACCCAGGATAGCTGCTACATGATCATATTCAAAGCGTACAGTTCCCATGAATTTCCAAACGAAATTGATCAGCAGCTTTAAATTCCCGGTCATGTGCTTGGAGCAAACCGAGTCGACGATCCAAAGACATATTTCGACAACCTGCAAAGAACAGAAGATTTTGTATTTGGAAACCGTTTTGAATTTGGTTCCATTGGGTTAGGAGTAAAATCCATATCACACTCATAGAATGTTTCAACATGTTCAATTTGAACAACTTTCAATGTTCCATCCTGGAGAATGAATTTTCTACCCGTTGGTTTCCATACACAATACTTAAGATAGTTCCTAGGCATTTGGCTACTAGTGGTAGACCTAAAGTGTGCAACTAATCTTTCAATAGATCTAGATCTAGTCCTAGTTCCTTTTGGAACTTTCTTCTGTTCAGGCGTAACATGCACATTCTTAGAAACACATTCATCATGAACATAATTAATTAAACATTTCTTGCATATCAAACAAACAGAGTTATTACATGCATTAGAACCAGTACTCTCGACATTACATTCAGATGAAACATGTCTCTTATTAAAAAGCGATAAATTCCTAGGGTGTTCTTCTACTTTTTTCTTGCTACTACTCGTAGAGGCAGGCGAGACTTTATTGTTCCTTGTATTGCTCCTAGGCTTTAGTCTGCTGCTCATAGAGGTGCTTTCTAATCCTGTAGAAGTTGAGGCACATACATTAGGATTTATATTGTTGTCCTTTTTAGCATCACTAGACTCTTTAGAATTATCCTTTTTGCCCTCATAAGTCTTAGATGTGGAGGCAGACACATTAGTGGGACTAATCCTAAAAAGGCCAAGTGCTATAACTTTTGGTGTTTCGACAACTGCTTTTCCTTTATCAACAATCTTTTCATTTTCACTTTTCTTGGGCAAGGGTGTTGGAGTGACTAGTTTTGTCAAATCCTTTTTCTCATCGACTTTTGGAGCAAACCTTGAAATTGACATTTTTGGTTTTTGAACCGTGTTTGAAACATTTGGTTTCTCCGGAGTCGACGGTTTTGCAAACTTAGTTTCCTCACCCTTCCCTTTTTGAATTTCAAGCTGAGCCCTCAAAAGATCATTTTGCTCTTTCATTTTCTTTACTTCACGCTCATACCGTTTGTCATATTTGCATTCTTCGCTTTTTCGATCAAGTGATTTAAAATATGACACATTTTCTTTTTCAAGCTTTATAAGAGCATTTTCATATTTTGAAACAATTTCGGAGGTCTCAGCTCTCAGTCTTTCATCGTCATGAACAGAATATGTTTGTAAAATGATGGACATAATATCAGTAGACAGAACTGCTTCGAAGAGAGAATCATTTAGGTTTTCCAAAACATTGATTTGCTCAAAAGATTCATTAGCCTTTTTTATCAGGTATTTGTGATCCGTGACGAAGTCAGCTGTTTCTTTCAAAAATGCTTGTTCAAAATGAATTACTCGAGCATGGATGTTATTAATTTGTGGAGCAAATTCATTTTCGAGAATCTCTTTAGGCTGTAAATGAACCGTGGAATTCCAGTTGATCTCATTAAGTCTCGTTTTAGATTCAAAAGTCGTTTTAAGTTGCCCAATTCTGGTTTTAAGATCATCAAGATATCCCCGTGCAGCACTTGTGTTAAAAGTGTTGTTTGAGGAAATCTGTTCCATGTTAGAAATTGATTTGCAAGCAACTACTTTCTTAGAAAACATTTTTGAGAATGGTCGTTTTATGGAAAACACGGATGGTTCTTTTTGTGGAACAAAAGTAATTCCCGAAAGTTTGTTCAATTTTTTGATATTAATAGGTTTCAAATCCTTTTGTTTCATTTTAGAAATGCTCTCTTCGGCAAGTTCCATCGTTTGCACAGAATCTCGAATGACGGGAGGATCGTGTTTGGTGTAAATAACACTACCATTATACAAGACGTTCTGTTTTCCTGAGCTTTGTTGAGATTACAAGGATTGTTGTTACCAGGAGCCATTTTGTGTTTCGTATGGTAAATCGGATTAGTTTGATTTGAAATCATTTTCATTGTTTAACTTGACTGACCCGACTTAACCACTAATTCTTCTGGATGTGCAATCATGTGTTCTGACTCTATGATTTTGTCCAAAAGTTTATCTTCTTTCTTTGCAAAGTCCTTTTTCAACTCATCCCTTTCTTTTTCAAGATTGGTATAAGCTGTTTTTTGTTTTGAAATTTGGTTTGTAAACTCAGAAATTTCTTGTTTTAAAGAGTTAATGGTTTTTGTTGAACTTATTTCAAGATTAGCAGACTTGTTTTTCCATTCCCTATCTTTAACAAGTAACTTCTTATAACCAATTTCAAGTTCTGACTCGCGTTCTTTGTGAATTTGAAAACTTTTAGAATTTTCCTTGTATCTCTCAAGCTCAGTGGTCAATTTCTCATTCGCGGCCTTAACTTCGTGATTGACCTTTTTAACCTTCTCAATCTCAATACCACAATTGTTTAATAATGATTCAAATAAAGGATGTGTTTCCTCATCATTCTCAGCATGCGGTGAAACGAAGCCTCCATTATGATTCACATCTGGAGTTGCTGAAGGAGTATTGCTACTACTTGACATGTCCAGGTATGTATCATAAGTGGATGCTTGCTTCTCAGAATCCTGTTCCTCATGAGGAGACATATCAAAATATATCATTATTATGACATGTGTTGAAATTTGATACCTCAGATGGTGCACTGGTGTCATAAACAGGAAGTGTGTCAGAATCCGTGTCATACTTAGCTTCCTGAAGATTCACCATATATATGCACTTTGCATCGATATCCTCTCTGTCTTCCATTTCATCCATAAGAGCCATAAAATCATGTTCCTCTGCATTCAACTGAAACCCTGCTTTTTCCTTTTGTGCCAACAGCACTGCTTTCTGCAAATACTCTAGTTCTTTCTTCTTCGGCTTAGTAGGACAGTTCCTTGCCATATGACTTACACCTTGGTAGTTGAAACACTTTACCGGATTACCTTGATTCACATTTCCATAATTCCCAACAACTGGAGCTACCACATTCCTATTCTGATTACCCATTGCCTGATTACCAACATTCTGACCCCTCTGATTTCCAACAAACTGACCCATCTGATTCCCTGCATACTGACCATACTGATTCATCTGATTCCCTACATACTGACCTGCATTCTGCATATTCTGATTACCCATATTAAATCCAGTAGCATATCCCTGTTGATTCCCATAAACTCCAACCATTTGGCCTCCGTTGCCCATATTGAAACTCGGCTGAGCAATCTGCTTGTTGCGAGTGTTTGATGAAATCCTTTGGTTGTTGTTAGTTGGTGTAGAATAGCGTCCTTGGAATGCCTTTGTCAGAAAAGCAAATGCTTGTGTCAAGGCTGTAGTAGCTTCATCATTGTCAGTGAATTCTGGTTCTTGGAATTGTGGGTATTGCTGTTGTGGAATAACACATTGTTGTTGTGGGTAGAATTGTTGTTGGTAGACAGGTGTTGGTTGTTGAATGTAGGATGGTTGCATGTAGTTGTGAGTGGAGGATGATGATGGTTGTTGTGTGTTCACTGGTAAAGGTGTTGGTGTATTAGCCATTAATGCTAGAGGATCATGCTTTTTAGCTAGCATTTCACCCCTTATTTCATTAGCTTCATCTTGATTTTGCTTCAAGAAGTCATACAACTGATCATAAGTCACTTCATGCAAATTCTTTGTCTGATAAACAATAGTGACGTATCTTCCCCATTCTAGTTGCAACTCATTCAGAAAATTGGTGTTGTTAGCAATATTTGTCTGACTGAGGTTGTGTTTTGATAAATCATTCATGATCTTACAGAATCTGTGGTAGTACGACTCTATGGATTCACCAGGAATAGAAGTAAACTTGCGAAGTTCCTTTAGCAATTAGGTTTCCATTTCCTGTTTCCCGATGTCTGTCCCATACATTAACCTCTTGACTCTTTCCTAGACTGCATGAGCACTTACTTCACTATCAACAATAGCATAAATGGTTTCAGGTAAACCAAGAATGATGTAATGAAATGCCTGATCATCAGCTTTAAGCTGTTTTCTGTCTTCCACAGTGTATTCAGTCTCATTCTGATCTCTGTAGTATGGTTGTACTAGGGGGGTTCCATTTGGATCACCAGGGTCTAGTACTTGTATTGGTTTGAAGGGTCCATCCACAATGGATTTGACAAGAAGTTTACCATTTGTTTTGCTATTAAGATAGCGCATCATACGACTAGCCCATTGTGAGTATCCACCCTTTGACAGCATGGGAGGTCGGTTTTCGGCACCGGCAGCATGAATATCTTGTTTTATTGCCATGGATTGACTTCTAAGTGAAAAGTTGTTCTTAGGACCTTTTGAAAGATAACAAAGGGTGTTGTAGTAGATTAGACGTTTTGGTGAAGTAGAAAAGCGTTCTCGGTTGATATTTTGTGATTTCAAATGTTCCCTCCAAAAAATGAATACGAAAATTTTCTTTCTCAAAATTTGAAAATCACAAAGAAATACAATTCTAAGGTTACCAGAAAAATTTGAGTTTTCAAAATTTTGACGCCAAATTTTACCGAAAAAATTTGAATTTTGGCCTAAAAATTTGAATTTCGAGCCAAAATTTTCAACGTTATACCAAACTTTGAATCTCGCGTAAAAATTGAACGTTTAGTCTCCTGTAAAAAATAAATTTTACTTAAATTTTCCCGCCAAAAAACTCGGTAAGATTTGTATCTAGGTCTAACTCGAGAGATTTAACTCGCAGGTTTTAAGTTTCTAACTCGGTATGTTTCACAAAACCCAAACTCGATAAACCTTGAATACTAACTCGCTGGAAATTTTCTAACTCGCTGGATATTATCTAACTCGATGGAAATTTTCAAACTCGCAAGGTTTAACAATTTCTAACTCGCAGGAATGATAAGTTTCTAACTCGGTAAGTCTTAAAAAATATAGGCAGAGTTTCGTCTAACTTTAGAGTACAAAAATCCTTACTCGATGAACGATAAGGAATGTTAACTAACTCGCTAACTGGCTAACTTGCCATAAGAACCTAACTCGCTAGCTTGAAGAATCCTAACTCGCTAACTTTTTTATCCTAACTCGCTAAGATAAAAAACCTAACTCGCTAAGTTTAAGACTCTAACTCGCTAAGATTTTAACCCAAACTCGGTATGTCTGAAATCCTAACTCGACGGAAACACCCAAACTCGATAATTAGACGATGAACAGTAACCTAGAATCACAAAACTCACTTTTATACCAAGTTTTTTCTACCAAATCAAACCTAAAACAACCTATATTATCCCTAGGCGATTGCTACCACTTGTAGGACCGTAGAACAACCTAAATCACTATAGAATGAAGCCTAAATCTTAGAGAGAGAAAGTAAGTAGAGAGAGAGAGATAGTGTGGGAACTCTAGTGTGTGACATAATGACCTTGTTATTACTAAGAGAACCAACCTCAAAATGAGGCCTTATATGAGTATTTATACTCATAGTCTGGGGCTTCACATATCTTTGACCATATTACATAACTAGCCCTTAGACTTTATAAAACCATGAAAACATTATTAAAACTTCATCATAATTATATTCTAATGCAACCTTTTACCTAATATTAATGCCCGACACTTTCTATAAATAAAATGTGATCCTAACAGGAACTCATAGAAGATCTTGCTCTCTATGACAACGAATGTTGGAATGATCCCCGTGATTTGAACAAAACGGTCAAGGCAATATCTTTGCCTTCGAACAATTCTAGCACTCCCGACCGTAGGATCATGGAACTTGAGGACCAAGTCAAGTTTCTCAAGAAATCCTATGAAGCTCCTAAGCCCTCAAGCCAAGTGAATAAAATCACTTCTTCATGCGAATTATGTAGTGGTCCCCATGACACTCGTGATTGCGTGGAACTCCCCGGAACAGCTTTTGCGGACTACGCATCCTCGTGTACCGACGAAGCGGGAGATAAGTGGTACACTTTCAGAAACCCTTACGGTGATTCCTACAACCCTTCTTGGAAAAATCACCCGAACCTTAGGTGGAAATAAAACCAAAACAATTCTTCCAATCCGCCTAATCGTTACCAACCAAACGGTCCACCCTCCAACCGTACTTTCAACAACAATCATTTTAAGAACTATGGTAGTACCAACAACCTTGAAGGATTGATGTCCAAGTTTATGGCATCTCAAGAAGCTCGCATATCTATGTTTGAAGCCAATTTCAAACAAAAGCAAAGCTAGATGACCACCAAAATTGACACATTGTTGAAAGTTCTCAATGACCGAGAAATGGGAGCACTCCCAAGCGACATGGTCAAGAACCCGAAACTAAATGTAAATTCCATATCATCAGTTTTGTCACCCACTTCTTGTCCGCAATACTACTCGGTTAAATCAATGAGCACGTGTTTCAAGCAAAACCAAATTCTTCAAAAGGACCATTCAAATGAAACACCCGATATCAAACCGGTCAAAAGCATAGTTGAAACACCTCCTATGCAAGACTTTGACGATGAATTCAAGGAGCTTCACCTTGAACGCCCCGTCATTGATGTCTTAGCCCGTGCTCCCTACTATAGTGCCCTCCTAGAAAAATATGAGAAAGTTAAACTAGAAAAAATGGGACCGCCTTCGTTCAAAACAAGTTACCTAAAAAGCTTGATGATCCGGGTATATTTGTTTTGCCTTGTAAGATAGGAAGATCCGAAGCTTTCGACACACTAGCCGATTTAGGGTCAAGCCTCAACTTGATTCCCTTATCCCATTTCACCACTCTCAAGCTAGGAAAGTTAGAGGAGATGGAGGTATTAATTGGTCTAGCGGATGGGAGTATTGCCTACCCGGTTGGGATGATTAAGGATGTAGTTGTTCACGTAGGGAAGTTAACTATTTTAGCGGATTTTCACGTCCTAGATATGGTTAGTGATACTACATGCCCATTATCAGTAGGAAGAGGATTTTTAGCAACTGCTAACGCCATGATAGATTGTAAGGAGTCTAAGATAGCGGTAGGTGAGGGTGATACTTGGTCGGTATATGATGTTAAGAAACATAGCAATGATTGTGAGGATGAACCGACACCACATTGGGTAGAGATGAATAGGAGATCATCTAGATATGGACCTTGGATAAAAAGAAACTTTATAGGACCTCAACTTCCATTCTATCTAGAAAAAGATTTCATCGATAAAAGACATTCGGTGGAACAACTCATAGCTAGAGATGAAGAGCTAGACCCTTTTGAGGACCCTCTAGTCTTTAGGAAAATGATTGAGTTCTTGAGCGTAATGCCTATTAATATAGAGATGAATAAATGGAAAAGAGAGGGGGATAAGTGCAAATGGAGGTGGGACAAGCCACCTAAGGAAGGTGACGGATCATGGCATATGAAGATGATTTTGTATGATCCGGATGGAGAAAAGTTTGAAAGGTCATACCGCATTAAGAAAACCGATAGGAAGTTGAAACCTAAGTTTGATCCTGGTAGCGTAGGGATTGCACCAGGCTTTACCTCTCAAGGGATCTCGAGAAGCTTACAACCCTCACCAGGCAGTGTACCTGATCGTTGTAGTATAGTATAGTGACAAGTACCGGGGGATTGATCGTTCAGCTAGGAATAGTGTCGCTAGGATTAGAAAACCTAAATACTTGTTCTAGAGATGAGGGATGATTATTTTTGTATTTTTATATTTTTTATGAAAGCAAGTAAAAATCTCGGGTTTGAAGGATTTGGGCGGAATTAGTTGCTAGTCAACTAACCCAATACTAAAGATGCAATCAAAATAAAATACTAGAAATGAAAATAAAACTAAATTAAACTAAGGTTGTGAGCAATAAGTGGAGAAATTGTGTTTACTTAGATTTCACTACTCTCTAGATATCTTTTACACGTTAATCACTTGTTATAGTTGCATGGATGACGGATTGTATTCCTTAATACCATTCATGGGGTGGCGTACTTAACTCCCCAATCCTATGAGTGCCTACTTCACTCCTATGTCGAGCCGGCTAAGAAGCTCGTAACATGGGATCATTAGAATTTACTCATGCATTAAATACAACCAATAAAACCTAGTACACATCGGTTCATGTCTCCTAAGACGTTCAAGCATGTTACGATTTGGAGATCTGCCAGTTTTTTTAAGCCTAACATTGAAATCATTCATCCAATACAACCATAAACAAGTAATCAACACATAACCAACATCTAGGTTTCATTAGATCTAAGCAAACACAAGATAAATCTAGCCTAGCATGGTGGAATCAAGACAAGCACAAGATATAGACAATCAACACATAGACATGTTGATTGAATTAGAAAAACACTTATCTCGATTACACATGTAAGGGTTCAAGGGCTGAAAACCCTTGAAAAACCTGTAAAAATTCGTAATAGGTTCGGCCTTAGGGTTTCTCCAAAACTTCTCCTCTTTTATGAATGAAAATTAGAAAACTATATATAGAAAACTGAGGCTGACGGCGTCAAGAACAAATGGGTGACGCCGTCATCTCGCCGCCAAAATAATTCTCGGACTGCCTTGATCTACATCTGACGCCGTCATGTATTAGGTTCTTCCAGGCCGTTACGTGTTAACTCTTGATGCTCTTCCTTGTGACGCCTTCATGTCTGCACTGGGCCGTCATGAAATTTACTCTTGACGCCGTCAGGATGGTACTCTTGACGCCGTCACACACTATTCCCAGTAAGGATGGTACTCCAAAAATGTCCGAATTGCTTCCTTTTCCAGATTTCACTCCGAAAGTACCTAAAATCACAAAAGGAACGATTTAGGGCAATATTTGATCAAATAAATTCAATTCCGGGCTTAAATGACCCCCTAAAAGTGGTTCATTTTTCAACTCATCATATACCCTTACACTTGAGATTTGCTTGTCCTCAAGCAAATGCGCTTTTATTCTAGTGAAAATACAAGTTAGGGGTCATTTAACATTAATATAAAAGTAATTACAACAAATAATCGTTCCACTAAAGACCAAAGACAAGCACGGAGGTCATATACTAGCACCTCACAAATAGTGTTTAGATACTCACATCTCTCGGGTGTAATAAAGTATAAATTATAATATGGAAATGGAAGATATCTCTCACTACCTGTCATAGCAAAATAGATTACCATAGGCTTGGGAAAGGATTAAACCTCCACCACATGGCGTAAGCACCTAGGATAAACTATCAAAGAGGTCTTTTAAAGGGTTGTAACATTAGGTGTAGGGATATGAAATACACGGTTTTGTTGGATATAGGCAGTATTTACTGGTGGCGAGTTAACAATCTTGGTTAATTACATGTACAATACGGCGTTGCTAAGCCAAGACTCGACTCGACTTAAGCTAATAAATGAAAAATGACAACAACATAAAATGAACATAGAATAAAACAGGATGGTAGTCCGTATGTTTTTTCTCTTTTTTATTTTTTTTTTATTTTTTTTCCTTGATTTTTCGATTTTTTATTTTTTATTTTTTATTTTTTTATGCATACACTCTTACCCTACCATCTAAAATAATACATCATAGGGAATGAAAATTTCCCTTACACTTGAATTTTTACATACTTTACAATAAACTAATCTAATTACTCGAATTAAGATAATCAAAACACTTTGAGCACTTTTAAGATTTACGTACATATGGGGGTAATAAATGTTGTTCTTCCCCATTACTCCATAAAATAAGTACTTTACCCATGAGTCCCAATCGTCCCAAAACAATATGTACAAGGATATGACTCGACTTAGCAACCATGTAATCAATTAGATAGTTAACTTAGGGTTTAACAAATAACAATAATGCACTAAAAATGAGCGCATACACGGAAGGCTAAGGCGATTTGGGTGTACATTTAATTGGGGTGTAACAAATTCTTCCTTTAAGTAAAATGCTTAAAGTTAGAAATGAAAAGATGGGCTCGGAGGGGTGTACTAGGGGTTTCGTGTACTAAAAATGAGTACAACGCTAAGGGTGTGGGAAAAATTAGTTGACTTAACTAGCCAAGTGATATGACATAAATGGTCAAGTAATTGTGATACGGGTTTAACACAAGGGTGATCCTAATGCCTCTTATCATGTAGTAAATCCTACTCCACGAATGTAGTCTCACTAGCGGTCTCGGGATGCATCACTAACGCAAGTTCTAGAATCTAAATGCTACCGGTACACTCATAAGCACTAATAGTAAATGCTTTTCCTATCAAATCTAAAGGCGAACCTCACATCTTTGGTTGGAAATTTTTTTTTGAAAGTACGGTTTTGTGCTGGTCATACAATCTCCTATCCATGAGACGCTTGCTATGGCTAAAGTTTCACTCCTAAATGTTGTAAAAAATTTTAAATTTGGCGCTAAAATTGCACTAACAAGTATTTCTCATAGTTTTATTACACATCTACCATTAAACAAAACAAACTCAACCGAAAGTGTATATGTAAGGTATCATCATTTTACCCTCCCCTTACACATAGGATGAACATTGTCCCCGATGTTCAAGTAAAGAATGTAAAAGTGAATTAAGTAAAACAAATATCAAATACTCCCCTGATTCGCTCGGTATGGATAATAAGGTGGCTAGGTTAAATCTTCCTCCAAGAAAATGAACAATCAAAGCTTCCCTTCCAGAAATATAAATCATCCTCTTTTCATACATAACCTGTAAATCCTGAGAAAACAAACAAGACAACCTCGCATAAAATCGGCGGCAATCTATATAAGTTACTAAATCCTAGAAAACAAAGTAAGATATAATGCTTGTGGAATGAAGTTTGCAGATTTCCTGGAGATTATAAAACTTAATAATTCAACAAAAACCTTAAGACTCCGTTAGAAAAACAAAACTGGTAAAATTTCCATATTTTTACATGTAATGTCGTCAAGAGTAAACTCGTGACACCGTCAGAAGTGACCTGCAGAAATTCTTATGTTAAGTTTCCGGAAAATTTCTGGAAAAACTTGGTCCTACTTCCTGGAAAATCCTGCAAAACTTCATTATGACTCAATACAAGCATTTGACTCTAACAAATACAAATATACATGTTTACTTAATATTGTGGAGAATCATGATCGGTTTGTTTCTTAAAAACATATTTGGGGTTTCCCCTTACACTTATCTTTTGCAAAAATACCTTTAGGTGGAGTTAAGACTAGGCCAAAACAACAAAGTAAAATATTTCCACTATTTAGTTTAGAAACATGATCTACCAACAATAAAAATAAAGCATGCATACAGAAGCAAATAATAAACAAACAAAATAAAATCACACAAAGCATGGGTTGCCTCCCAAGAAGCGCTTTTCTTTATTTACGAGTCTTGTAGCTAGACTCAAGGCCATGGGTTACTACGTGACCTCTTCATTGGTTTCATTCTCTAGGTCGTCTTCTAAACCAGTTTTGTATTCCGGACCTAGTTGCAAGCATTCTTTGTAGAAACCAAGCATCCTATTCTTCACGTACTCTACTCCTCTACGTCTATCCTCATCATTCCTATAATAAGCCGCTTTCTTGTGTTCCTTTTCTAAATTAGAGAGGAGGCGGTATTGCTCAATCTCGTAGGGCATTTGGTAGGCAACCTCATCATTTTCTTCCTTGAATCTAACTATCCCTAGAGTCGGATCATAACTCATCCTAGTGGCCTCAACAAATGGTTTTCCAAATATTATTTGGCTTAGGCAAGCATCTATCACTGGACGAGTGTCTTCTACTATCATAAAATTGATCTCATAAGTGAGATTGCCTATAATCACATGCAATCCCGTCACTCTTCCTGCAAAATTACTTATCAGATTCTTATTGGGCATCATCCTAAAATCAAGTTGTTTCTTCATCACCAAATTGTAATAAGTCCTAGTCATGATGTTAACAGGAGATCTAGGATCGATGTAAGCTTTCCATATATGCATGTGCCCGATATTGCATGGTATGTTAATGTTAGAGGGGTCTCCCATTTTGATAAGGGGTGTGCCAAGGATATATGGTCTCTCGGGACTATCGAATAAATCCTTATGGTATTCCCGTTCTTCCTTGGTGGGCAACTTATCAAAGTACTTCTCTATAGTTTCTACTCCCTCTAACCCTTTTTCCTTATTAATCTCAACTTCCCTACTTTCATCCCTAGTTTCGGTTTCTACTCCAACTTCATCTTTGTCACTTTCTTCTATCTCCTCATCTATTGGCTTAATGGTGACAACATTGACAAAGTGGACATGTTTGGATGATGAGGGATCCTTAATTTGGATTCCGTTATTGGTGTCCCTAGTATCCTTCCTAGGTGTAGTTAACGCTTGGTTGTTGACGGCTTTCAAGAAGTTGTCTATCTTGTTGGTCATCTCCGTTTATTGTTGGTTGAATTCGGTTTCAAACCTAGCTGTGCGAGCTTCTTGAGATGCCATGAACTTTGACATCAATCCTTCAAGATTTTTGGTACTACCATAGTTGTTAGAAGGATTTTTGTTGAAAGTGCGGTTGGAGGGTGGACCGTTTGGTTGATAACGATTAGGCTGATTGGAAGAATTGGGTTGATTTTGTTTCCACCTAAGGTTTGGGTGATTTTTCCAAGAGGGGTTGTATGAATCACTGTAAGGGTTTGGCTCGGGCTTTAAAGTGTACAACTTATCTCCCGCTTCGTCGGTACGCGAGGATGCGTAGTCCGCAAAAGCTGTTCCGGGGAGTTCCACACAATCACGAGTGTCATGGGGACCACTACATAATTTGCATGAAGAAGTGATTTTGTTCACTTGGCTTGAAGGCTTAGGAGCTTCGTAGGATTTCATGAGAAACTTGACTTGGTCCTCAAGTTCCATGATCCTACGGTCGGGAGTGCTTGAGTTATTCGAAGGCAAAGATATTGCCTTGACCGCTTTGTTCAAATCACGGGGATCATTCCAACTTTCGCTGTCATAGAGAGCAAGATCTTCTATGAGTTCCCATTATTGTTCCGCACTTAGATCACGTAGCTTACCACCGGCCGATTGGTCAATGGCTCGCCTCGTGGAGAGATCGATATGGTAATAAAAGATTTGGACTTAGAGCCAAAGATCTATGCCATGATGAGGGACTTTTTGGAGTAAGTCCTTGAAACGAGTCCATGCTTCATAAAGAGATTTATTTTGACGTTGTTAGAACATCAAGATGTCATTTCTAAGCTTAGTAGTTCTCGCTGGTGGGAAAAATTGAGCAAGGAAACGAGTGGGGAGATCATCCCATGTGGTGATGGATCCTGTGGGTAAATGCTCAAGCCATTGACTAGCTTGATCCCGTAGAGAGAATTGGAATAAGCGTAATCGGGTTGTCTCTCTAGTTTCAACACCTAGGTCTATGGAGTCTACGATTTTAAGGAAGTCCTTAAGATATTGATTTGGATCTTCGGAACGAAGTCCATGAAATGCACATCCGCTTTGCACCAACCGGATGGTGTCGGATCGCAAGGGAGTCACATTGGCTCCGGTGAGCTCAATGGTGTTTCGGTAGTCTTGGTGGCTAGGTCGGGAATACTCTCCTAAGGTTCAGGGCCTAAGGGGTTCTAGTGGTGGGTTTTGTTGTGGTGGGATGACGGGTTCAAAGATGTTCCTATCGTCCATGATGTCGGGTGGTGAAGAGTTACGAACAAAACACAAAGAAATAAGATAGACTAAAGAAAACCTAAAAATAAAAATAAAATCTTACTAGAAAGGAATCTAGCAAGTAGACCTAATAAAAAGAGATTCTAACCTAGACAATATCTATTCCCCGGCACCGGCTCCAAAAACTTGGTATCGTAGGGATTGCACCAGGCTTTACCTCCCAAGGGATCTCGAGAAGCTTACAACCCCCACCAGGCAGTGTACCTTATCGTTGTAGTATAGTATAGTGACAAGTACCGGGGGATTGATCGTTCAGCTAGGAATAGTGTCGCTAGGATTAGAAAACCTAAATACTAGTTCTAGAGATGAGGGATGATTATTTTTGTATTTTTATATTTCTTATGAAAGCAAGTAAAAATCTCAGGTTTGAAGGATTTGGGCGGAATTAGTTGCTAGTCAACTAACCCAATACTAAAGATGCAATCAAAATAAAATACTAGAAATGAAAATAAAACTAAATTAAACTAAGGTTGTGAGCAATAAGTAGAGAAATTGTGTTTACTTAGATTTCATTGCTCTCTATATATCTTTTACACGTTAATCACTTGTTATAGTTGTGTCGATGACGGATTGTATTCTTTAATACCATTCATGGGGTGGCGTACTTAACTCCCCAATCATATGAGTGCCTACTTCACTCCTATGTCGAGCCGGCTAAGAAGCTCCTAACATGGGATCATTAGAATTTACTCATGCATTAAATACAACCAATAAAACCTAGTACACATCGGTTCATGTTTCCTAAGACGTTCAAGAATGTTACCATTTGGAGATCTGCCAGTTTTCTTAAGCCTAACATTGAAATCATTCATCCAATACAACCATAAACAAGTAATCAACACATAATCAACATCCAGGTTTCATTAAATCTAAGCAAACACAAGATAAATCTAGCCTAGCATGGTGGAATCAAGACAAGCACAAGATATAGACAACCAACACATAGACATATTGATTGAATTAGAAGAAAACTTATCTCGATTACACATGTAAGGGTTCAAGGGCTGAAAACCCTTGAGAAACCTGTAAAATTCGTAATAGGTTCGGCCTTAGTGTTTCTCCAAAACTTCTCCTCTTTTATGAATGAAAATTAGAAAACTATATATAGAAAACTGAGGCTGACGGCGTCAAGAACAAATGGGTGACGCCGTCATCTCGCCGCCAAAATAATTCTCGGACTGCCTTGATTTACATCTGACGCTGTCATGTATTAGGTTCTTCCAGGCCATCACGTGTTAACTCTTGACGCTCTTCCTTGTGACGCCTTTATGTCTGCACTGGGCCGTCATGAAATTTACTCTTGACGCCGTCAGGATGGTACTCTTGACGCCGTCACACACTGTTCCCAGCAAGGAAAATTAAGACTTTGGCGTTTTCTTTACTTTTATGCTCCAAAAACGTCCGAATTGCTTCGTTTTCTAGATTTCACTCCCAAAATACCTAAAATCACAAAAGGAACGATTTAGGGCAATATTTAATCAAATAAATTCAATTCCGGGCTTAAATGACCCTCTAAAAGTGGTTCATTTGTCGCCTCATCAGATCCCAAAGATGTCCTCAATGAGGAACTCACCCATGTCACGTAGTAACCCATGACCTTGAGTCTAGCTACAAGACTCGTAAATAAAGAAAAGCGCTTCTTGGGATGCAATCCATGTTTTGTTTGATATTTATTCGTTGAATGTTATTTGTTTCCGTATGCATGCTTTATTTTTATTGTTGGTAGATCATGTTTCGAAACTAAAATGGTGAAAATACTTTATTTTGTCGTTTGGCTTCGTTTTAACTTCATCCAAAGGTATTTCGCAAAAGATAAATGTAAGGGGAAGCCCTAAATACGTTTTTTAAGAAACAAAATCGATCATGATTTCCCACAATATTAAATGAACATGTATATTCATATTTTGCTAGTTTTGTTTTTCTAACGGAGTCTTAAAGTTTTTATTAATTCTTTAGTTCTATAAACTCCAGGGAATCTGCAAACATTCATTCCACAAGCATTATATCTTACATTGTTTTCTAGGATTTGTTATCATATATAGGTTTCCGCTGATTTTATGCGAGGTTGCCTTGTTTGTTTTCTCAGGTTTAACAGATTATGTATGACAAGAAGATGATTTATATTTCTGGAAGGGAAGCTTTGATTGTTCATTTTCTTGGAGGAAGATCTAACCTTGTTACTACTGATTGGTGCTAAACAGTCAACCTAATTTGACCAAGAAATGGTCAACAAGGTCAAACTACCTAAACCAATGCTTCCGGGTAATAAAGGGTATCACCAGCTCGTTATGTCCCGACGAGGTGTGGATTGTGCTTTAGCGTACTTGTGATCGGGTGATTATTCACAGAAAAGGGTTGTGATAAGAATTATTTGGAAATTATTAACAGATATAGCTTAGGAAAGCTACGCGATTGATTACGGGAATTGAGATTAAGAAGATTTGAGCTAAAACCTAAAAACGTACGTTTTAATTAAAAACGTACGCTGATGAACGTAAAAGAAAGTACAACTGATGAACGTAAAATGTTACAAGTGTAAAATTATTATTTTTACAATCCTAACAAACAAAGAAAATTTAAAAAAAAAGAAAAACAATTTTTACACTATTTAATTATTAATTAATTACTAATTATCTATTTATTAACTAATTAAACTAATTAGAATTATTAAAAATACTAAAAAGGCTTAGAATATTAAGAAAAATTTACAAATCTAATTAACCATCATAGGAATCCTAAAAAATTATAAAAAGTTGATTTTATGTATTTTAAACTAATTTAATAATTATTAATCTAATTATTAATTAATTACCAATTAAACTATTTATATTAAGAAAAATAGAAAATGAACAGTATAAATTCTAGAAAAATTTATAAAAATGTTTTACCTTATATAAAAGCTAGAAAAATTATAAAAACTAGGTTGTATTTTATAAAATATAATTATGCTATTTAATTACTTAATATTAATTAATAATTAATTAAACTAAAAACTACTAAAAGACAAAAGAAAAATCTTGAAAAATTTCTAAAATTACTTTAACCTAAAAGAGAATTAATAAAAATATAAAAATGCTAAAGTGCTTATAAATAAGCTAAAAAGAAAATTAAAAAGATAATTTCTATTAAATAGAAGCTATCACTATAATTACAATTGGTTTTTTGAGTTTTTTTCTTTTTCCAAACTAATTTTACACTAAAAACTTAATAACTTTTATGAAGACACTTTTTATACAAACCAGAAATAAGCACTTTGAGTGCTTATTAGTCCACTCAGTTGACTTTCTTTGACTAAGAAGGATTTTTGGCTCAAATGGGAGTGTGTGGGGTCCACAATGATAAAATTGGTTCCTCTGAGTTATATGAACTTGTTTGAGTAAGTTTCAACCAAATAAGCAGCTTGAATAAGCCACAAAACTTAAATAAGCACTTGCTTATTATGGAATCTGAGACAGAAATGGGACAACTTTGTGAGGCCAAACCAAGTGGGGTCCACTGGTTCTTAAGTTAAACTAAGGGTCAACTCTTGAACTCTGGTAGGAGGGGGTTGGGAAAACCCAATTATGGAGTGTGGGACCCACTGGGGTGGCCACAAACTACCACCAAAGTGGTGGTGGTAGGATGGGTCTGCTGAATGCACAGGGCAGTGGTTTGCCCTGCAGGTGTGTTCCAAGGGCAAAAGTGTCCACTAGGAAAATTTGCCAAAATATAACAATTATGCAAATCACAAGTACTACTGATAGACTAATTACCCAAGCAATTTCAAACCCTAGAACCAAGTACACAAATCATGAATATTCTTGCCATTTTTGTAAAAATCTGAAACATGCATTTTGACTTTTTGAGTAAAACTTGCAAATTGACTTTGGTGAGTTTAGATCATGATTTACTGATTTGTTATGAAGTATTTAACTATAATGAAACTAAATCTCATTAACTTGAACAATTTTTTAAGGATTTGAGGGGTTGTGGAACCAACTGTTCCAACAGTTGGTTAAATCAAGGGTTTTAACTTTGATTTTGACTTTCTTTCACATACACCCTGGATCTTATGTTTTCCTCAACCTAATATTAACTAAAGTGACTTATTTAAACTAAGTGTGACAAAGAAAAACAACTAGAACACAGGGGACATACATGTGCCAAACACCCCTTTATTGTAACTGCTTTGGAGGTTTTCTATGTAAACAAAAGATTTAATCCCTACAACTAACAAAAAACCATATATTATGATGAAGTAAACCTGTTTAAGCTCAATTACATCAACAAACAACAACAACAACTCAGAAATCACAAAATGCTAAATTTTACTTGAAAATTGGAAATACTAGCAACTATTGATACTAATGAACAACTATTATTTTTTAGATTATATTATCACTAAAAACTCTAAATAAACATAGAATAAACAGAATCAAGCGAATACAATAATGTTTAAAGGAAATGAGCTTGAAAATGGGTAAATGCTTACAATTTAGTGACTGTGAGCACCAAAAACCAAGAACCAAGAACCCTAATTCCTCCCTGAGGTTCTAAACCAAGTTTCCAAAGCATTCCATGCTTCCAAATCACCTTTGAATCCAAAAATCAAATCCAAGCTTCATAGTCTGACTTTCACTGACCAATTTTTGATTTGTAGTTTTTGTTAACTAAATGGAATTTTAAGGTAACTAGAAGCTCTTATAAGCTTCCTGGGAGCCTAAGTGTTCTAATTCAGTCCCTAATAACAAGACACAACATCAATACACTAATAATAGATTTTTATCATAAATTAACACAATTTGAAATTTTAAATAAAACTTATCATTGATACTTGAAAATGTTCCTTAATACACTGAAATAAATAAAAACAACACTTGAAAACTTAAGATTACAAGGGAAATGATAAAAATTACTAAAAAACTTAAATTAAGCTAAATTACTCCCCTTTTGCCACTGCTGCTTCTCTTTTCTTCTTATAGGAGACCATTAGGGTTTTGAAACCCTTGTGAGAGAATCCCACCAAGATTCTGAGCTGTTGGATCACTCAAGGTTAATCTTGACCCTTGAAACGATTTTGGCGCCAAAAAGTCCAAAGTGGCAGTTGGGGTTGATTGGAGGGCAAATTGAAACAATTAAGAGTATTTGGATGTTTGTGGGAGTTGGGGAAGGCAGGGAGTGGGCTTGCTGATGTAAAGGAGGGGGGGGGGGGTTGAGTATGTTTTTGGTTTTACAGGTTGGAAGGGAAGAAAGGTCAAGGGTTAACCTTCGTTGATTGGGGTGAGAAAAATGGGGGGTAATATTATTTGAGTGGTGGGTTGGGGTATTGGATGGGTTAGAAAGAGGTGCATGGGCCAGTGTAGATTGGTTTGTGTTTTGGGTTTGAATTTTGTTTTGGTTTTATTAAGGGTCCATTTGGTGTTATAATAAAAACAAGGACCATTTTTGAAATGTTACCAAACATAGGGACTGAAAATGTAATTCCCCAAAAGTATTACCATGGACCAATGTTGCCAAGTTTGATATTTCAAAACCCATTTTCGCAATTTTTAATTTTCAAAATTCCCAGGGACTATTTCTGCAAATTTCCAAACTCCAGGGACCAAAGATGTAAATTTTCTAAACTTTTCACCCAAAGTCCATTTTTGATAACTTTTGATTTTTTAAGGACTTGGGTTGACTTTTCTTTCAAAATAAATGCATAGGGACTATTTTTGACAAATTTTGAAACTTGGGGGACTGAAACTGCCAATATTGCAAACTTTGATCATTTTTCATTTGTTTTTGCTCATTTTGCATTTAAAACATATAAAACACAATCCCTAGGATAATTTAAGTATTTTGATGACTTTTCGATTGTTTTTGTATGTTTTGGCAGTTTAAACACGATAAAAATGATGAGTGTTTGCGCACTCATCAATCTCCCACACTAAACTATTGCTAGTCCCTAGTAATCTTTTTGGAAAACTTGATGGATTTGAAAAACTCTTTACCAAAATCCATCACTCTGGAGTAGCCAGATGTATCGATTCAAGTAAGAACTATGGTCCACCTGATAACCATGTGATTTTGAGCAAACCACCAGCTTTCAACGGTTTTGATTAGTCTTTACCAAGAGCCGTTTGCTCCTGGACTAGCCAACTCTTGATGGATCTAGTCAACATCTTGGTGAGCTGATTACCAATTATGGTTTTTCCACTGCCTTTACCACAAGCCATAATCTTGTGGGCTAGCCAACTTATTCGCTTTATGGGATATGGCGAGTTGATTTACCATACAATTTTGGGCAAATTGCAAGCCGTCAACGGATTTGAGTTATCTTTACCAAGAGCCGTTTGCTCCTGGATTAGCCAATCCCTTTGTCGGTTAGACATGGCGGACTGATTACCACAAAAAGTTTGAAATAAAGTGAAAAAATTTTGAAAATTTTGGCCAAAAACGGGGGTACTTGAAAGTATTTTGCGATAAAATTCGCTAGAATTCCCCCCCCCCCCTCCCACCCCACACTTAGAAATGAATATTGTCCTCAATATTCAAAGTCCCGGCTATTATGCCGAATCTATGAACGTAAAAAGATAATATTCGAATCTAACTGTGGAAACACCATATTTCACTTTATTTCTATATATACACACTTTTTTTTTAAACTTATATATATATATATACATTTTTCAAATAGCGGGGGGTCGGTCATTCCCCCACACTAGGGTGGTAGAAAGTAGAAAGAAATCAGAGATACGGGTGAAAACCCGTATTATGCTATTGTTTTTGTTCATCGAGTCGCTAGCTTGACTCGATCCCCGAATTCAATTGTCCTTGGGGAAAGTTTGGAGATCCGGGACAACCATGGATGGTATGTCCTCTCCAAAGTAGTGCTTTAAACGATGTCCATTCACTTTGAAATTTGGACCGTCATTTTGAGATAATTCGACGGTGCCATAAGGATAAACCTTAGCGATAGTGAATGGACCAGCCCATCAGGTTTTTAGCTTTCCTGAGAAGATCTTGAGTCTAGAGTTGAAAAGAAGGACTCGATCACCAACGTTGAAAACGCGGTTCTTGATTTTTGAGTCATGAATCTTCTTTGTCTTTCCTTTGTAGATCAAAGAGTTCTCGTAAGCTTGATCACGAAGTTCATTTAATTCATTCAGTTGAACTTTTCTATGATCACCCGCAGTTTTGAGGTCGAAATTGGCATGTTTGAGAGCCGAATAGGCTTTTTGTTCAAGCTCGATCGGAAGATGGCACGCTTTCCGGTACACAAGTTTGTATGGCGTACACCCAATGGGTGTTTTGTAAGCCGTACGGAAAGCCCAAAGTGCATCATCTAATTTATCCGACCACGATGCACGATTTTCACCGACAGTTCTTTCCAAAATTCTCTTAATTCCTTGATTGGAAACTTCTACTTGTCCACTTGTTTGTGGGTGGTACGCAGTAGAAAGACGATGAGTTACACCATACTTTTGCATGACTTTATCAAATTTGTCATTACAGAAGTGCGTACCACGATCACTGATAATAGCACGTGGAGTTCCAAATCGAGCGAAAAGAGCTTTCAAGAATTTTACAACAACTCGGGCATCATTAGTGGTTAAAGCTTTCGCTTCAACCTATTTTGACAAGTAGTCAACTGCCACGAGTATGTATTTGTTGCCATGAGAAGAAGGAAATGGCCCCATAAAATCGATGCCCCAAACGTCAAAGATTTCACAAACTTGAATTGCATTTTGAGGCATTTCATTCTTTTGTGAAATATTCCCATGACGTTGACAAGCGTCACAGGATTTGACTAATTCCTGGGCATACTTGAAAATCGAGGGCCAAAAGAAACCGGATTCAAACACCTTTTTGGCGGTGTGGTTTGGATTGTGGTGGCCCTCGTGGGACCAGCATGGCAAGCCTTAAGAATTTCAGAGGCTTCTTGGCCATAAATACACCGCCGGATGACTTGATCCGCACAGATTTTGAACAAGTAGGGGTCGTCCTAGAAGTAATGTTTTACATCTTTGAAGAATTTATTTTTTTGTTGGGACGACATCCCTTTCACCACAAAGTTACCCGCAAGGTAGTTTGCAAAATCGGCAAACCGCGGGGTAATAGAATCTCCACGAAAGGTAACCGCATTGAGTGTCTCGAGAGGGAATGTTTCATTAATTTCTTTCCTCTCGAAGACATCTTGGTGGGGGTTTTCCAATCGGGAGAGATGATCAGCAGCTAGGTTCTCAGCTCCTTTTTTATCACGAATAATGATATCAAATTCCTGTAGGAGGAGAACCCAACGGAGAAGTCTCGGCTTTGCATCTTGTTTTGCAAAAAGGTACTTCAAAGCCGAGTGATCCGTATATACTATGCTTTTGGTTAGTATTAAGTATGGCCGGAATTTTTCAAAAGCATAAACCACAGCTAATAATTCTTTTTCGGTGGTGGTGTAATGGCTTTGAGCCTCAGTCATAGTTTTGCTGGCATAGTGTATAGGCTGAAAATGTTTTGTTTTCGTTGCCCCAAGACTGCCCCTATCGCATAATCACTAGCATCACACATGAGCTCGAAGGGCAAGTCCCAATCGGGGGCAACAAGAATCGGTGCCTCGGTAAGCTTTTTCTTAAGTGTTTCAAAAGCTTCGATGCACTCGGGGGAGAAGATAAAAAGAGCATCATTTTCGAGGAGATGGGTCATAGGCCGGGCGATTTTAGAAAAATCTTGAATAAACCTACGATAGAAACTGGCATGACCCAAAAAGCTCCTAACACCTTTTACGGTTGTGGGATGAGGTAATTTTGCTATGACATCCACTTTGGCTTTGTCAACCTCAATCCCGTTCTTTGAAATTTTATTGCCGAGGACAATGCCCTCTTTGACCATAAAGTGACTCTTCTCCCAATTTAGACATAACTTTGTGTCTTCACAACGTTTTAGCATGTCGTCTAAATGGGAGAGGCATGATTGAAACGAATCCCCAATGACCGAAAAATCGTCCATGAAGACCTCCATAGTTTTTCCGATCATGTCGGAAAATATGGACATCATACATCTTTGAAACGTGCCCGGAGCATTACATAAGCCAAATGGCATACGTTTATATGAAAAAGTTCCATAGGGGCACGTAAAAGTGGTGTTTTCCTGATCTTCCAGATCAATGGAAATCTGAAAGTAACCCGAGAAACCATCGAGGAAGCAATAGTACTCATTCCCCGCTAATCTCTCGAGCATCTAATCCATAAAGGGTAGAGGAAAATTATCTTTACGGGTGGCGTCATTTAACTTTCGATAGTCAATGCAGACACGCTATCCCGTAAACAAACGAGTTGGAATCAACTCATTCTCCTCATTTGTGACAACAGTAATGCCACCCTTTTTTGGAACACAATGAATTGGGCTAACCCAAGGACTGTCCGAGATAGGGTAAATCAATCCGCCATCAAGAAGTTTTAAAACCTCTTGTTTGATTACTCATGAATTTTTGGATTCACCCTTCTTTGTTGTTGTACTGCAGGTTTGAAGTCGTCCTCTTTTAAAATCTTGGGAGTACAAAATTCAGGGTCAATGCCCTTGATGTTGGAGAGTCGCCAAGCAATTGCTTGTTTATGAGACTTCAAAACCTTTATGAGAGCAGCCTTTTCCTCAACACTTAAGTTTTTAGCAATTATGACGGGTAATTTATCATCACCCTCCACAAATGCATATTCAAGATGAGGCGGCAAGTCCTTAAGTTCAACCTCAGGGAAGTCATCAGTTTTCTCAACTTTTTTGACCTCCTCTTTATGAAGTGTTTGTGGTAGAACAGGAAGAGGAGAGGGATCTTCGTTTAACAATTTCTCAAGCAGGAGAATATCCCTCTCGGGGTTAATCTTTTGGTTATCGATTCCATCAGGAATCGAGTCACTTTTGAGAAAGGCCTCAATTTCTTCTAAGATGAAGTCACTTCCCTCAAACGGAGTGAGGGAAGGAGAAGAATTGGCTATGATGGGATGAGAAGATTGAGTGAGGTTTTCACTCGAAGAATCATCAATGAAACCTAAAATCTCTTCAGCATACTCCTCAGCAGCAACATCGATGACATCTATTTGATTCACCAATTCACAGTCATAATTGGAGGAGTATCTCGAAGTTTGATTTAGGTTGAAGGTAATGGCTTCCGTTCCAACACGCAGTGTGATCCCATGCTCAAATACATCGATAAGAGCACACCCAGTTCTAAGAAATCCCCTTCCAAGAATGAGAGGGACCATTGAATCGGCATCAAAGTCAACAATCACAAAATCTGCCGGAAAAATGGAACTTCCCCACTTTTACGAATACGTCCTCGGCAATGCCAATGGGACGAGAAATCGAACGATCGGCAAGCTCTAAAGTCATGCAAGTGGGAGTAAGTTCGGGAAGAGAGAGTTTCTTCCACACAGAATATGGCATCAGGTTAATGCTAGCACCTAGATCGGCCAAGGCGAAGCGTTCAACCATACCCGGGAAAGTACAAGGAATGAGAAATTTCCCGGGGTCTCCAAGCTTTTCAGGAAGCTTTTTCAAAAGAACTGCTGAGCAGTTTTCATTCAGAGGAGTTCTTGTCATCTCAAAGAGTTTCTCTTTATTACTCAACATATTTTTAATTGTCGATGCAAACTTGGGCATCAAGAGAATAGAATCCGCGAAGCTAATGTCAAAGTGCAAATCTTGGAAGATTTGGAAAAACTTATCCATTTGGTGATTAGCCTTTTCGCGGAGCTTCTATTCACTGAGACGTGATGGATAGGTAATAGAAGTTTTGGATTTAGGGTTGTCCACTGGAGTTTCTGGTGGATCAAAGACAACTCCAGGCTTACATCTAGTTTCAGGAATAACCTGTGGTTGGATGTGTGCTGTACTTCGTGGGCTAGGAGTTTGCACGTTGTCCTTCGTCACCTCAGGTTCACGTTCCACTACCTTTGGAGGAGAGGAAGAAGAGGTAGTAGGAATCGTGGGTTCATCATATGAAGCACCACTTCGTGTTGTGATCACCTTAGCATCTCCCCTCGGGTTAGCGATCGTGTTGCTCGGTAAAGTAGTACCTGAGCCCGAGGGTCGATCATTTAAAGACTTCTTGATATCAGAAATCTGGCTGACCAGCAACTTGTTCAACTCTTCTTCAGACTTCATGAATTGTTTCAACAACTCGTCAGATGAAGGCCCGGTTGGAACAGTGGCTTGATTCAGATTAGGAATATTTGGAGCTCGACTGTTCGGATTGGGACCTTGATTTTGAAAATTACCCTGATTAGGGTTGTTGTTTCCATGAAAATATCCCGGATTGAAATTACCCTGACCTTGGTTCCGGTTAAAGTTTCCTTGATTTTGATGTTGGAAACCTTGATTTTGGAAACCTTGGTTTTGATTGTGAAAACCGTGACCTTGATTGAAGTTACCTTGGTTTTGAAAACCTTGGTTCACTCTATTTTGATTTTGGCCACGGTTTTTGACATTTTGGTTTTGATTAAAACCAGGAGGTCCAGGATAATGATGATGAGGATGATAGCTAGGGTCCATGAGCTTCATATGGAGTACCATCAGTAGCTGTGCAATTGTAGTAGGCATGCGGCTCGCCACAAGTCACATAGACTTCCACTTTTTTAACCTCAGGAGGTGGAGGATTTTGTGGAAATGAAACTTTCTTTGTTTGGGCGAGAACCAAAGCTTGGATAGCTTCAGTGAGCTTGTCAATCTTAGCATCCGTTCTAGATTGACTCACCGAAGATGAAGTGGAAGGACCCGCATTGTTTTCTATGAGCTTGTCAATCTTAGCATCGGTTTGCTTCATGTAGAGTGGACCTTCGACTTGTTTTCTATGATTTGCAAAGCTTCTTTTGTGGTTCTACTCAAAAATTACCTCCTGCGGAGGCATTGAGAGAATCCTGATCAGCTTGTCTCACGCCATTGTAAAAAGTATCAAGTTGCATCAACTCAGAGAAACCCTGATGTGGACACTTGCGAAGTAATTCTTTGAAACGATCCCACGCTTCACCAAAAGATTCATCATATTTTATAGTGAACTTGGTGATTTCATTCTTAAGACTTGTGGTCTTGGAAGGTGGGAAGAATTCATTCATGTAGAATACTAACTATGTAGGAAACATGTTTATCTTGTGATTTGTGAGGCGTTGAAAGTGAGGAGGAGGAGAGGAAAGAAAGAAAGAAAGGAACCTTGAGAGAAAAAGGAAATATTAGATTGAGATTAAGTGAAGGTCCACCCCTCTCCACATGTGGAGAGGGGTATTAATACTTACATTAAAACGCCCACTCCCGGGCTGTGGATCAGGCATACAGTGGGTGAAGACCCGTCCTTCTTCCACGGTGTTACTTAAACTAATACTAATTAACTAATAAACAAACTAACTACGAGCTAACTTAATGCTATTACAATCATTAGGTGACCGAGACTTTTACAGGAATATTTGTATTCCTAATAATATCCCCCTAAGCGAGGTCACCTTTGAAATTAAGATATTCGGTCTTTAAGCATTGTTTAGTCTTTGTAGCTCGTAGGATCTGATTCTTCACTTTTCAACACACTTCGTACTTCAAGCAAGCGAACTTGTGATTTGAATTCCTTTGAGATATGTGAGCTTTGAGCTTCTTTGAGATCATCAGCCAACGTAAATCTCCAATCTCATCCATAGTTGTATTGCCTTCATGTGATGTAGTGACAAGGGACCATCATGCTCACACCCTTCTGTATCTGGAGACGTTGCATTGGAGTTTGTGAATCAAGAGACTTTTTCATCAGAGTTGCGGAAATGTTGTTAGAAGTCTCTCAACATTTTGTTGTAGCAAGTCTCTCATCTTCATTGATAGTGTGGAGGATGTGTGAGCATGAGGTGTGGATTGACCCGATTCAGCTGGAAACTGGAGCCATCAACGCCATCTTTATATGTGTCCCTGAAATAAAACAGTTAGCAATAAAGATAGAGAACGAACATGGCTTTGTCATTCATTCTGCGAGGACAGACTACCCTCCGGTTTTGTGAAAACCGACCTGTGATCAGGTAGAGTCTTTTTTAAAGAAGACTCTCCTTGACAGGAATTTCCAGCTTGTAGTAATGAATTTTCCAAAGAATCCACTTTGGAATCTTCATACTTAGCATGTTCTCATACCGGAACGTCTCAAAGCAGACAGCACGATAGAGTGAATCGGTGAATGAATATTCACGGATTGATGAGAAATAGACTTATGGAAATCACTCGTGTGTCCTATGATAAACATTTTGGAGACACAATGAGAGTTTTGTATTTAGAATCACATTTTCATCAAAAATACTTTTGTTTGAAAGATATTGTACACAATCAATGTGCTCGAAAGATTAGTTGGTAAGCACATTAAGAGGTTTTAGCAAAAGTATCTGTCAATCCATATCCTGGAACAAGTTTGATTCAATTATGAATCGCACCATCGTTGCTTTCCAGTTGTCACTTGATCATTGATCCAAGATGGATCTCACATGTCACCTACCAAGAGCTTGAGAGATGTTCGCTCTAGAAGAATTTCCATCTTCATTGTGAATATTTTCATATCACTCGGATGTTCTGGCAATACCCCAAGGATAATGCGTAGGACTCTAAATATTTTATCTTATTTTACACATTGTGTGAAACAATAAGCATATTTGGAATGTGTGTCCTAATGAGATTTATGGATGATCTCATGGCTCTAGACTCAATAGTGCGTTTTGATCCGCTCCTGGAGACTGGGGAGGCGTCTCCTGTTTAGGTATCAACATAGCTTGCAATGAGCGGTCGATACATTTCACAGGGTTCCCCGTGAGAATGAAACAAGTTCTTTTAAGAGAACTTGAGTGGTTGGGAAGTTTAGTGCAGTGCATCACTGGGTCCATGACGTCTTGTCTTCAATACTAGTGTTACTTTAGTAACAACTAGTAGATTATGAATTGAACCCGGTTTCTGCCCTAAGGTTGAATATTTGGAGGGCTATTTGTTTTCACCCTTTCTACTTTCATTTCTTTTTAATTCTTTAACCCCTTCAGTGCTTACTGAGACTTCACCACTAGAACCTTGTTGAGTTTGTTCCAGTTCTAGCTCTATCTCAGTCCGCACTCTTCCCTTTCTCACTTTTCTCCTTTTTTCATATCATTCCTAAGGACTTCTAATCTATCTATGGATTGTCCCTGGGAAGATCGTTCCGGTTCTGGTGGATCATGGGAACTTATACCTAACCTTAACCGTCCTTATAACTCCGTGCATTAAAGTAAATGGTCAGTCTTAGGTATTACTTCCACAAACGCCTTTCGCTCCCCCTTAATATGTGCATCGATATTCAAAACCGTTTAGCACATATGTGGGAGCCTACTATTGAGTCAAAAAGATCACATTTGATTATCAGATTTCTTATTTAAATTACATTCTCTCCCCCGATCAAAAATTTCAAATCTTTCATTATTTTTGATCTCAATGGATTTAAATAATTTAGAAAGCATTTTGGGAGAGAAATGCGGTTAATTTTTAATATTGTCTGATAAAAGGAACCTTTTTCTTGCTTCCCCTCAATCTGTGAGGGAGGTTGTTATGTGTCAGATTTGATGAGTTTACAAAAGATTTGAAGTTTTAGCGAAAACTCTTTGAAGATGTACTCATTCTGACACATAATCATCACAATTGTATTGTTGCTTTTGTACAAAGTGGGGAGTTTTGATGATACATAAATTTTTTGAAAATCATTCTCCCCCTCAATCAAGGATAGATGTTTAAAACATAAATTCGTTATGTCATTGATTGAGTGAAAAATTCTATCAAAGATATTCAATTTGATTTTCATTTAAAATCTCATGGTACCACCAAGTTTTGCACAAATACTCCCCGGAAAAATCATAGAAGGGAAAGTATTTGGCGATAAAAAGAAGACTTCTCTTCTTTATCAAGAAATAATGCACTGAAACGTACATTAGATCGAGGAAACATGGATATAAAGTAATCCATGCCCAGTTGAACTTCACCCGGTAAAAGGAACAATCGTCTTTTTGGCGACGTGTTTTCCCCATTTTGAAAAACGGGTTGCTATCTGAAGTAATTGCAAACCATAATTTTGAAGTCTGGGTTGTAGCCTTAAATGACTACAAGCCATAATTTTGAAATCTGGGTTGTAGCCTGAAATGACTACAAGCCATATTTTTAAGAATGTTTTGAGATACGACATGTTTTTGAAAAAAAAAACTTTATTTGAAACCGAAAAACTCTTGCTCAAGCATATGTATGATTCCGTGTCATTATTGAATGACATTTCTAGAAACGTACATAATATCGATTATACAAGAGACATGTCGTGAGAAGAATATTTTTGGATTTTTGTGATTTTTCAGATTTTTATGGTTTTTATAGGTTTTATATTTTTCTATTTTCTATTCTGTCATTTGATACTATACAAGGATATGTGAAGCAACCCCTTTACTCCTCTTGATCTTACTGAAGACAGATGAGATCCTCAGGTGTGAGACTCTTCATGCCAAGGCGTGGGAGAATGAAGTGAAAACGTTCCCTAGAAAGTCCTTTGGTGAAGATATCGGCAAGCTGGAACTCAGTCCTCACGAAGTAAAGTTCCACAATTCCTTTCTCAACTTGCTCCCTGATGAAGTGATGTCGAATGTCAATATGCTTAGTCCTTGAATGCTAGACATTGTTGCAGCAGAGTGCAATTGCACTTTTGTTGTCACAGTACATGGGACTCTTATTGCATATGAAGCCATAGTCAGAAAGTTAAGATCGCATCCAGAGGATCTGAGCACAGCACGATGACATATCAATGTATTCAGCTTCAGTGGAGGAGATAGATGTACTCATTTTTTTCTTTGAAGACCAACTGACTAGCTTATTCCCTAAAAACTGTGCACCCCCAGATGTACTGCGACGAGTGTCTTGACATCCCGCATGAGCAGCATCTGAATATGCTGTGAGAGCCATAGAGGTTTCCTTAGGGTACCAAAGGCCCATGTGGATTGTTCCTTTAAGGTATCGAAAGACTCTTTTGACAGCTTCCAGATGTTTCTTGGCGGATTTGGATTGATACCGAGCACAAATGCAAACTGCAAATAGAAGGTCGGGTCTGCTTGCAGTGAGGTACATTAAGGAGCCAATCATGCTTCGATACATGGTTTGTTCGACCAGCATTCCCATATCATCTTCATCAAGTTTTGATCTTTCAATCATAGGAGTATCAACTGAATCACAGGAGTCGAATCCAAATTTCTTCAAAATTTCATTGGCGTATTTGGATTGATTGGTGAAGATGCCATTGGGATTTTGAGAAATTTGCAGTCCTAGAAAGAATGACATTTGGCCCATCATAGACATTTGGAATTCAGAACTCATCTCTTAGGAGAAACGATCACATTCTGTGGGATCATATGAGGCAAAGATGATGTCATCAACATAGATTTGTACATGTAGGAGGTTTTTTCCCATTTTTCTGGTAAAGAGTGTAGGATCAACAACGCCTTTGGAGAATTTGTTAGCCAGAAGAAATTTAGAAAAGGTGTCGTACCACGCCCTAGGTGCTTGTTTAAGCCCATAGAGAGACTTCTTTAATCGATACACGTGATTAGGGCGTTCTGGATCCACAAAACCTTCGGGTTGAGATACGTACACCATCTCTTTCAGATCCCCATTTAAGAATGCAGTCTTGACATCCATTTGATAAACCACCATGTTTTGACTTGCAGCATTTGCGAGAAATATCTTTATGGCTTCTATTCTAGCAACTGGGGCGAAGGATTTTTCAAAGTCTATACCTTCTTCTTGTCGATATCCTTTTGCCACAAGCCTAGCTTTGTTTTTCAATACATCTCCATGCTCATCAAGTTTAACCTTGAATATCCATTTGAGAGCAATGATCATAGCACACTCGGGAGGTGGTACTAGTTCCCAGACATCCAGTCGGTCAAATTCATGAATTTCGTCCACCATTGCAGTGAACCATGAGTGTTTGGACATTGCATCCTTGACGCTTTTTGGTTCAGCTTTAGAAAGGACAGAGTTGAAGAAGCACCACAATGCGTCGGTTGCAAGTTGCTTGCGGGTAGATACTGGACGCGAAGGGTTTCCAATAATGTTGTCTATAAGATGATCATTGGTCCATTTTCTAAGGTTTTCATGGGGTTGAGAATGTGGAACTGAGGTAGCCGTGTTAGATTCGTCAGAGGACGTTACATCATTTGATGATTCAGGGGCAAAGATGTTAATAAATGGCTCATTATCAGGTGGAGCAAAAGGATTAACTTCAGATGTATTGTCTACAGTTGCCGCTTGCTGTACAGGTGAAGGTTGGACATTAGAAATGTTAACTGATTGACTGTTGGTGGGAGCTTCAGAATCCCATGACAATGAGGTGGATGGACCGTTATTGTCATCTTGATCATTCACCACCCCATCTGGTGGTTGAACCATTGTAGCTTCAGGAGCATTCATCTATTGAGGTTCAAAGTATTCATCAAACATTCGGTCAAACAGCTTCTTCCAATATTCACTTGTAGGAGGTACAAAAGGAGCAGCAGGGATGGGATTCTGTACAAGCCTGGAACTAATTGGTCCAGGAGACAAAAGGTTAGGTACGGGTGCAGAACTTGATTGTCCAGGAAGCGGTTGCTCAGTCAGCTCATTGAAAGTAACATGGATTGTTTCCATTATGTCTCTGGTACGTTTGTTGTAGATTCGGTACCCCTTTCGCTCTGGAGCATAGCCAACGAAGAAACCAATGTCGGCCTTGGCCTTGAGTTTCCCAAGGTCTTCACTGTCATTAGTTGGATAGCAAAGTGCACCAAAACCTCGAAGAAACGAAAGATCGGGTTTTCTGCCATGAACCAGTTCATAGGGAGTCTTGCAGTGGAGAGGATGTATCAAGGATCGGTTCTGGGTGTAACATGCGGTGGCAATTGCCTCAGCCCAAAGAAACAGAGGAGCTTTGGAGAAGATGAGGATAGTCCTTGCAGCTTCAACTAAGGTGCGATTGCGTCTTTCAACAACTCCATTTTGCTGAGGAGTTCGTGGAATGCTCTTTTGATGACTGATCCCGACACCTTCATAAAATAGAGTAAGTTGTCTGTTCACAAACTCTGTTCCATTATCAGTACGAATGACTCTAACTGTTTTGTTGAGTCGGACTTGCAACATCTTGACGAGTTTGATGATGGTTTCCGGAGTTTCATCTTTTGATCGTAGAAATTTTACCCATGTGAATCGAGAGTAATCATCAACAATGACCAGCATATATTTCTTTCCATTGATACTTTGAATCCTCATTGGTCCACAAAGATCCATGTGAAGAGTATGAAGAACTTCCATGATTGAATTGACAGTTTTGGGTTTATGGGTGTGCTTTTTGCTCTTGCCCATTTGACAGGCGGAACACAGATGGTCTTTTTCATACTTAAGTCTGGGCAAGCCTCGAACAAGATCCTTACGTGTAAGTTCATTGATAGTACCGAAGTTCAAATGGTTTAAACGACGATGCCACAACCATGATTTGTTCTTGGAGGCTTTACAGAGCAGACAAAGTGGAGAGGACCGTAGCATATCTTCGATGGAGATGGTGTAAAGATTTGTGCCCCGACTCCCCTTGAGAAGATCAACACCATCTAATTCTCTAACAAAGCAGGTGTGCTTTCTGAAAGCGACTTCGAGATCTGAGTCACAGAATTGACCAACAGAAAATAGATTGTGCCCAAGTCCTTCCACGTAGTAAACTCTGGATATAACACTGTCTCCACAGACGTAATCACCATAACCCATTATAGAACCAAAATGGTCATTCCCAAATCTAACCGTACCAATAAACTTTTCCACGAAATTCTTGAGCTGCGAGCGATCTCCAGTCATATGTTTTGAGCAGCCTGAGTCCAAATACCAAAGGACGATTTGTACGACCTGCATTTAAAATCAGACAATTGTGGATAACTGACAAAGCTGGAGCCCCACACACATTTGGGTCCGTTTGGTTAGTGCACAAAAGTATTGGATTATCATACGTTACAGATATTTCACTGGAGTATTCACATTTTGATGCACTAGAACTAGGAGAGGTATTCATTGCTTCTATTGGAAACAGTCTACCGGTAGGTCTCCACTTCCTAATAGGCACAACTCTGGTGTTAGTGATTCTAGTCATTGGGCACTTTTCCCTTAGAGTGAATTTCCTTCCAGTAGGTCTCCATTGATAACCAACATTAGTGAAAACTTTTCCTGTTTTATTCCATACTTGTTTTACCCGTTTAACACTAGAGACATTCATAGCTGGAGATTTCATAGTGGATTTAAGAAAGGACACAACACATGCATCAGGAAAACCATAAAATAAGCATTTGTTACAAGTCTTACAAATAGCATCAGAATTTGAATTAATTTCATCATTGTTAACACAAATGTTTGAATCAACTAGATTCCTTTCACTAGGCATCACCTTATTGTTCCTAGATGATTCTTCTACTTCCTTCATAAGTGTACTCTTAGCCGGCAAGTCCTATCATTCTTTGTATTGCACTTAGGCTGTGACTTGCTAGCATTAGAAACACCTTTTACTCCTGTAGAAGCAATGACGGGAACATTAGTCTAATTAGTTGCTACTTGTTTACTGGTGATCAAGATGGAGGATTGTGACATGGTTTGGGGAAAATCTACTGTGACATGCTTGTTGCCACTGAGAGGGTGCACTGCAATTGTCCTATCCGACTTGTTATCATTCTTGGGGCATGATCCTATGGCATATTCTAATAATTCCTGGGCTCTATTAGTGAGGAAGCACGCACCAATAATAACATCATCAAGTGGTTTAGAAATTCTCTCATCTTCAATGGTTTCTCTAAGTATGGCCAGACAATCCTTAAGATTTCTAAGATAGTTGTTATGAACTAACTTATTGTTCCTAAGGGGAAGAGAGACATTCACAGCATCGCACGCATATTTCTTACAAGCATGTACATTGGAAATTGCATGATCACATGAAACGACGGGCATTTTACCTTTCACCATGGTCTTTAGATTCTCAATTTCATCTAACAAAGAAGTGACTCTTTCATTGTTTTGGTCACATGTTGTTTTAATAGACTAACAATTCTTTATAACGTTGTTTAGCGTTAGACATCTCAGCTCGAAGCCACTCATTTTCATGTTGTAATTCATTGATAATGCCCTGTTTTTGAAAATTTTGAGAATCTATCGACTTCTGGTAATCGGTATTGGTCACATTGCTTTTGTTCGATTTTAATTGTGCAATTTGGACCTTCAACTTCCGAATCGTGTTTGAGTGAGCTTGAATTACTTCATCCTTTTTGGCTAATTCAAAACATGTATCAAACTCAGGAGCATCCGAAGATGTCTTGGCATTTGATATTTTTATGCTTTCTTCTAGATGTTGATATTTTAATTGTAGGTTCAGATTATCAACCTCTAGTTTTAACTTTCGATAGTCAATGCAGACACGCCATCCCGTAACCAAACGAGTTGGAATCAACTCATTCTCCTCATTTGTGACAATAGAAATGCCACCCTTTTTTGGAACACAATGAATTGGGCTAACCCAAGGACTGTCCGAGATAGGGTAAATCAATCCGGCATCAAGAAGTTTTAAAACCTCTTGTCTGATTACCTCATGAATTTTTGGATTCACCCTTCTTTGTTGTTGGACTGCAGGTTTGAAGTCGTCCTCCATTAAAATCTTGTGAGTGCAAAATTCAGGGTCAATGCCCTTGGTGTCGGAGAGTCGCCAAGCAATTGCTTGTTTATGAGACTTCAAAACCTTTATGAGAGCAGCCTTTTCCTCAACACTTAAGTTTTTAGCAATTATGACGGGTAATTTATCATCACCCTCCGTAAATGCATATTCAAGATGAGGCGGCAAGTCCTTAAGTTCAACCTCAGGGAAGTCATCAGTTTTCTCAACTTTTTTGACCTCCTCTTTATGAAGTGTTTGTGGTAGAACAGGAAGAGGAGAGGGATCTTCGTTTAACAATTTCTCAAGCAGGAGAATATCCCTCTCGGGGTTAATCTTTTGGTTATCGATTCCATCGGGAATCGAGTCACTTTTGAGAAAGGCCTCAATTTCTTCTAAGATGAAGTCACTTCCCTCAAACGGAGTGAGGGAAGGAGAAGAATTGGCTATGATGGGATGAGAAGATTGAGTGAGGTTTTCACTCGAAGAATCATCAATGAAACCTAAAATCTCTTGATCATACTCCTCAGCAGCAACATCGATGACATCTATTTGATTCACCGATTCACAATCATAATTGGAGGAGTATCTCGAAGTTTGATTTAGGTTGAAGGTAATGGCTTCCGTTCCAACATGCAGTGTGATCTCATGCTCAAATACATCGATAAGAGCACACCCAGTTCTAAGAAATCCCCTTTCAAGAATGAGAGGGACCATAGAATTGGCATCAAAGTCAACAATCACAAAATCTGCCGGAAAATGGAACTTCCCCACTTTTACGAATACGTCCTCGGCAATGCCAATGGGACGAGAAATCGAACGATCGGCAAGCTCTAAAGTCATGCACGTGGGAGTAAGTTCGGGAAGAGAGAGTTTCTTCCACACAGAATATGGCATCAGGTTAATGCTAGCACCTAGATCGGCCAAGGCGAAGCATTCAACCATACCCGGGAAAGTACAAGGAATGAGAAATTTCCCGGGGTCTCCAAGCTTTTCAGGAAGCATTTTCAAAAGAACTGCTGAGCAGTTTTCATTCAGAGGAGTTCTTGCCATCTCAAAGAGTTTCTCTTTATTACTCAACAGATTTTTGATTATCGATGCAAACTTGGGCATCAAGAGAATAGCATCCGTGAAGCTAATGTCAAAGTGCAAATCTTGGAAGATTTGGAAAAACTTATCCATTTGGTGATTAGCCTTTTCGCGGAGCTTCTATTCACTGAGACGTGATGGATAGGTAATAGAAGTTTTGGATTTAGGGTTGTCCACTGGAGTTTCTGGTGGATCTAAGACAACTCCAGGCTTACATCTAGTTTCAGGATTAACCTGTGGTTGGACGTGTGCTGTACTTCGTGGGCTAGGAGTTTGCACCTTGTCCTTCGTCACCTCAGGTTCACGTTCCACTACCTTTGGAGGAGAGGAAGAAGAGGTAGTAGGAATCGTGGGTTCATCATATGAAGAACCACTTCGTGTTGTGATCGCCTTAGCATCGCCCCTCGAGTTAGCGATCGTGTTGCTCGGTAAAGTAGTACCTGAGCCAGAGGGTCGATCATTTAAAGACTTCTTGATATCAGAAATCTGGCTGACCAGCAACTTGTTCAACTCTTATTGGGACTTCATGAATTGTTTCAACAACTCGTCAGATGAAGGCCCGGTTGGAACAATGGCTTGATTCGGATTTGGAATATTTGGAGCTCGACTGTTCGGATTGGGACCCTGATTTTGAAAATTACCCTGATTAGGGTTGTTGTTTCCATGAAAATATCCCGGATTGAAATTACCCTGACCTTGGTTCCGGTTAAAGTTTCTTTGATTTTGATGTTGGAAACCTTGATTTTGGAAACCTTGGTTTTGATTGTGAAAACCGTAACACTGATTGAAGTTACCTTGGTTTTGAAAACCTTGGTTCACTATATTTTGATTTTGGCCACGGTTTTTGACATTTTGGTTTTGATTAAAACCAGGAGGTCCAGGATAATGATGATGAGGACGATAGCTAGGGTCCATAGGAGGGTGATATTGATTGCCTCCTTGATTTTAGGACCCGGCTACAGCATGAGCTTCATATGGAGTACCATCAGTAGCTGTGCAATTGTAGTAGGCGTGCGGCCCACCACAAGTCACACAGACTTCCATTTTTTTAACCTCAGCAGGTGGATGATTTTTTGGAAATGAAACTTTCTTTGTTTGGGCGAGAACCAAAGCTTGGATAGCTTGAGTGAGCTTGTCAATCTTAGCATCTGTGCTAGATTGACTCACAGAAGATGAAGTGGAAGGACCCGCATTGATTTGAGAAACAATCGGTTTGCTTCGTGTAGAGCGGACCTTGGACTTGTTTTCTATGATTTACAAAGCTTCTTTTGTGTTTCTACTCAAGAAATTACCTCCTGCGGAGGCAATGAGAGAATCCTGATCAGCTTGGCTCACGCCATTGTAAAAAGTATCGAGTTGCATCAACTCAGAGAAACCATGATGTGGACACTTGCGAAGTAATTCTTTGAAACGATCCCACGCTTCACCAAAAGATTCATCATATTTTTTAGTGAACTTTGTGATTTCGTTCTTAAGACTCGTGGTCTTGGAAGGTGGGAAGAGTTCATTCATGTAGAATACTAACTATGTAGGAAACATGTTTATCTTGTGATTTGTGAGGCGTTGAAAGTGAGGAGGAGGAGAGAAAAGAAAGAAAGAAAGGAACCTTGAGAGAAAAAGGAAATATTAGATTGAGATTAAGTGAAGGTCCAACCCTCTCCACATGTGGAGAGGGGTATTTATACTTACAATAAAACGCCCACTCCCAGGCTGTGGATTAGGCATACAGTGGGTGAAGACCCGTCCTTCTTCCACGGTGTTACTTAAACTAATACTAATTAAATAATAAACAAACTAACTACGAGCTAACTTAATGCTATTAAAATCATTAGGTGACCGAGACTTTTACAGGAATATTTGTATTCCTAACAATTCACAAATTTTTTGACAAGATCTTCCCATGTCTCAATAGATCGAGGAGGTTGTTTTTCAAGCCAAATTCGGGCTTGTCCCTCTAAGGAGAATGGGAAGAGAAGAAGTTTTATTGCTTCACAAGGGACATTCTTGTACTTGATGGTCGAAGTGATTTTATTGAACCATCGAATGTGAGCATGAGGATCGTCCCTCTCAAAACCGTAGAATTGACTTGAGGTTACAAGATTGAGTATTCTACATGAATGAACTCTTCCCACCTTCCAAGATGGCTGGAACAACAATGGCATCTCCGTAACCCTCGATGGGTGCTTGGAGAAGCTCACACATGGGGCGGTCTTCCGCCATGGTGACAATGGGTGTGGCAACAGTACGGATCTCAGATCCGACTATTGGTGCTGAACGTCTACGAGGTCTTCGAGGTTTCCAAACAAGCTCACGTAATGGGCTCGTGGACGTTGAAGAACAAGTGCCCATGCACTAGAGATAAAACCAATCAAAACAAAATCGAGGCAAATCCACAGTGAACATAAACCAATAATCACAAGCAAGTGGCTTCTTTAATAAAGGTACACCACTCACAGGGATACAAAGGCAAGTTATATATCTTTGGTTTGGGAACTTATTATGTTCACACACCCAGTTGGTAGGTGTTCTGTCCTGGTTTGCGACGGTTGGTTTTTATGTATTTATTATTATTCACAAGAAAAGACGGATGTTTTTGGGTTTTGTGTATGGGTTTAAAAACTTTTTGACAATATTTTTGGTATCGTTTCGTTTACCAAAATCGTATTTCTTTAAGAATCACCTTAAAAGAAACACAATATAGAAAACGTAACGATCTGTTTTGTTGTTTTTTTTATTTTTTTTGGTGTTTTAACACTTTAGGAAAAGTGTTAATGACTTTTTTATGTTTTGATTTAAAATTTACAAAAGTGGTGGTATTTGTACAGTGATTGAGGTGAAATAACACTAATCTCGAATGACGCTATAGAAACGCGCACACCTCCCCGGCAGCGGCGTCAAAAATTGATTGGTGCTAAACAGTCAACCTAAATTGACTAAGGAAATGGTCAACAAGGTCAAACTACCTAAACCAATGCTTCCGGGTAATAAAGGGTATCACCAGGTCGTTATGTCCCGACGAAGTGTGGATTGTGCTTTAGCGTACTTGTGATCGGGTGATTATTCACAGAAAAGGGTTGTGATAAGAATTACTTGGAAATTATTAACAGATATAGCTTAGGAAAGCTACGTGATTGATTACGGGAATTGAGATTAAGAAGATTTGAGCTAAAACCTAAAAACGTACGTTTTAATTAAAAACGTACGCTAATGAACGTAAAAGAAAGTACAACTGATGAACGGAAAAGGTTACAAGTGTAAAATTATTATTTTTACAATCCTAACAAATAAAGAAAATTTAAAAAAAAAAAAGAAAAACTATTTTTACACTATTTAATTATTAATTATTAATTAATTACTAATTATCTATTTATTAACTAATCAAACTAATTAGAATTATTAAAAGTACTAAAAAGGCTTAGAAAATTAAGAAAAATTTTACAAATCTAATTAACCATAATAGGAATCCTAAAAAATTATAAAAAGTTGATTTTATGTATTTTTAAACTAATTTACTAATTATTAATCTAATTATTAATTAACTACCAATTGAACTATTTATATTAAAAAAATAGAAAATGAACAGTATAAATTCTAGAAATTTTTATAAAAATGTTTTACCTTATATAAAAGCTAGAACAATTATAAAAACTAGGTTGTACTTTATAAAATATAATTATGCTATTTAATTACTTAATATTAATTAATAATTAATTGAACTAAAATTAATTCTAAAAACCACTAAAAGACAGAAGAAAAATCTGGAAGAATTTCTAAAATTACTTTAACCTAAAAGAGAATTAATAAAAATATAAAAATGCTAAAGTGCTTATAAGTAAGCTAAAAAGAAAATTAAAAATATAATTTCTATTAAATAGAAGCTATCACAATAATTAAAGTTGGTTTTTTGAGTTTTTTTCTTTTTCGAAACTAATTTTACACTAAAAACTAATAACTTTTATGAAGACACTTTTTATACAAACCGGAAATAAGCACTTTGAGTGCTTATTAGTCCACTCTGTTGACTTTCTTTGACCAAGAAGGATTTTTTGCTCAAATGGGAGTGTGTGGGGTCCACAATGATAAAATTGGTTCCTCTGAATTATATGAACTTGTTTGAGTAAGTTTCAACCAAATAAGCAGCTTGAATAAGCCACAAAACTTAAATAAGCACTTGCTTATTATGGAATCTGAGACAGAAATGGGACAAGTTTGTGAGGTTAAACCAAGTGGGGTACACTGGTTCCTAAGTCAAACTAAGGGTCAACTCTTGAACTCTGGTAGGAGGGGGGTTGGGAAAACCCAATTATGGAGTGTGGGACCCACTGGGGTGGCCACAAACAACCACCAAAGTGGTGGTTGTGGGATGGGTCTTCTGAATGCACAGGGCAGTGGTTTGCCCTGCAGGTGTGTTCCAAGGGCAAAAGTGTGCACTAGGAAAATTTGCAAAAATATAACAATTATGCAAATCACAAGTACTACTGATAGACTAATTACCCAAGCAATTTCAAACCCTAGAACCAAGTACACAAATCATGAAAATTCTTGCCATTTTTGTAAAAATCTGAAACATGCATTTTGACTTTTTGAGTAAAACTTGCAAATTGACTTTGGTGAGTTTAGATCATGATTTACTGATTTGTTATGAAGTATTTAACTATAATGAAACTAAATCTCATTAACTTGAACAATTTTTTAAGGATTTGAGGGGTTGTGGAACCAACTGTTCCAACAGTTGGTTAAATCAAGGGTTTTAACTTTGATTTTGACTTTCTTTCACATACACCCTGGATTTTATGTTTTCCAAAACATAATATTAACTAAAGTGACTTATTTAAACTAAGTGTGATAAAGAAAAACAACTAGAACACAGGGGACATACATGTGCCAAACACCCCCTTATTGTAACTGTTTTGGAGGTTTTCTAAGTAAACAAAAGATTTAATCCCTACAACTAACAAAAAACCATATATTATGATGAAGTAAACCTGTTTAAGCTCAATTATATCAACAAACAACAACAACAACTTAGAAATCACAAAATGCTAAATTTTACTTGAAAATTGGAACTACTAGCAACTATTGATACTAATGAACAACTATTATTTTTTAGATTATATTATCACTAAAAACTCTAAATAAACATAGAATAAACAGAATCAAGCAAATACAATAATGTTTAAAGGAAATGAGCTTGAAAATGGGTAAATGCTTACAATTTAGTGACTGTGAGCACCAAAAACCAAGAACCAAGAACCCTAATTCCTCCCTGAGGATCTAAACCAAGTTTCCAAAGCTTTCCATGCTTCCAAATCACCTTTGAATACAGAATCAAATCCAAGCTTCACAGTTTAACTTTCATTGACCAATTTTTGATTTGTGGTTTTCGTTAACTAAATGGAATTTTAAGGTAACTAGAAGCTCTTATAAGCTTCCTGGGAGCCTAAGTGTTCTAATTCAGTCCATAAAACAAGAAACAACATCAATACACTAATAATAGATTTTTATCATAAATTAACACAATTTGAAATTTTAAATAAAACTTATCATTGATACTTGAAAATGTTCCTTAATACACTGAATTAAATAAAAACAACACTTGAAAGCTTAAGATTACAAGGGAAATGATAAAAATTACTAAACAACTTAAATTAAGCAAAATTACTCTCCTTTTGCCACTGTTGCTTCTCTTTTCTTCTTATAGGAGACCATTAGGGTTTTGAAACCCTTGTGAGAGAATCCCACCAAGATTCTGAGCTGTTGGATCACTCAAGGTTAATCTTGACCCTTCAAACGATTTTGGAGCCATAAAGTCCAAAGTGGCAGTTGGGGTTGCTTGGAGGGAAAATTGAAACAATTAAGAGTATTTGGATGTTTGTGGGAGTTGGGGAAGGTAGGGAGTGGGCTTGCTGATGTGGAGGAGGGGGGGGGGGGTTGATTATGTTTTTGGTTTTACAGGTTGGAAGGGAAGAAAGGTCAAGGGTTGACCTTCGTTGACTGGGGTGGGAAAAACGGGGGGTAATATTATTTGAGTGGTGGGCTGGGGTGTTAGATGGGCTGGAAAGAGGTGCATGGGCCTGGGTGGATTGGTTTGTGTTTTGGGTTTGAATTTGGTTTTGGTTTTATTAAGGGTCCGTTTGGTGTTATAATAAAAACAAGGACCATTTTTGAAATTTTACCAAACATAGGGACTGAAAATGTAATTCCCCAAAAGTATTACCAAGGACCAATGTTGCCAAGTTTGATATTCCAAAACCAATTTTTGCAATTTTTTTTATTTTTAAAATTCCCATGGACTATTTTTGCAAATTTCCAAATTCCAGGGACCAAAGATGTAAATTTTCCAAACTTTTCACCCAAAGTCCGTGTTTGATAACTTTTGATTTTTTAAGGACTTGGGTTGACTTTTCTTTCAAAATAAATGCATAGGGACTATTTTTGACAAGTTTTGAAACTTGGGGGACTGAAACTGCCAATATTGCAAACTTTGATCATCTTTCATTTTTTTTTGCTCATTTTGCATTTAAAACATATAAAACACAATCCCTGGGATAATTTAAGTATTTTGATGACTTTTCGATTATTTTTGTATGTTTTGGCAGTTTAAACACGATAAAAATGATGAGTGTTTGCGCACTCATCAACCACACTATCCATACCGAGCGAATCAGGGGAGTATTTGATTTCATTCTTTTACCTGGTTTAATTTTACAATCTTTAATTGAAGATTGGGGACAATGTTCATCGTATGTGTAAGGGGAGGGTAACTGATGATACCTTATAGGATACACTTGCACTTGAGTTTGTTTGGATGATGGTAGATGTGTAATAAAACTATGAGAAATACTTGTTAGTGTAAGTTTAGCGCCAAATTTAAAATTTTTTACAACATTTAGGAGTGAAACTTTAGCCTTAGCAAGCGTCTCATGGATAGGAGTTGTATGACTAGCACAAAACCGTACTATTCAGAAAAATTTTCCACCCAAATATGTGAGGTTCGCCTTTAGATTTGATCGGAAAAGCATTCATTATTAGTGCTTATGAGTGTACCGGTAGCATTTATTCTAGAACTTGCGTTAGTGATGCATCCCGAGACCGCTAGTGAGACTACATTCGTGTAGTAGGATTTACTACATGATAAGAGGCATTAGGATCACCCTTGTGTTAAACCCGTATCATAATTACTTAACCATTTAAGTCATATTACTTGGCTAATAAAGTCAATTAATTTTTCCCACACCTTAGCGTTTTACTCATTTTTAGTACACAAAACCCCTAGTACAGCCCTCCGAGCCTATCTTTTCATTTCTAACTTTATGCATCTTACTTAAAGGAAGAATTTGTTACACCCCACTTAAATGTACACCTAAATCGCCTTAGCCTTCCGTGTATGCACTCATCTTTAGTGCATTATTGTTACATGTTTAAACCCTTAGTTATTTATCTAATTGATTGCATGGTTGCTAAGTCGAGTCATGTCCTTGTACATATTGTTTTGGGACGATTGGGACTCGTGGGTAAAGTACTAATTTTATGGAGTAATGGGGAAGAACATAATATTATTACCCCCATATGTGCGTTTATCTTGAAAGTACTCCAAGTGTTTTGATTATCTTGATTCGAGTCATTAGATTAGTTTATTGTAATGTATGTAAAAATTCAAGTGTAAGGGGAATGTACATTCCCTATGATGTATTATTTTGGATGGTAGGGCAAGAATGTATGCAAAATAAAAAATAAAATATAAAAAAAAATCGAAAAAAAAATTAAGAAAAAAAAAAATAAAAATAGAAAAAGAGAAAGAGAAAAAAACATACGGACTACCATCCCGTTTCATTCTATGTTTATTTTATGTTTTTGTTATTTTTGATTTATTAGCTTAAGTCGAGTCTAGTCTTGGCTTAGCAACGCCATATTGTACACGTAATTAACCAAGATTTTTAACTCGCCACCAGTAAAGATTGCCTATATCCAACAAAACCGTGTATTCCATATCCCTACACCTAACGTTATAACCCTTTAAAAAGACCTCTTTGATAGTTTATCCTTGGTGCTTACGCCATGTGGTGGAGGTTTGATCCTTTCCCAAGCGTATGGTAATCTATTTTGCTATGACAGGTAGTGAGAGATGTTTTCCATTTCCATATTGTGATATTTACTTTATTACACCCGAGAGATGTGAGTATCTAAACATTATTTGTGAGGTGCTAGTGTATGACCTCCGTGCTTGTCTTTGGTCTTTAGTGGAATGATTATTTGTTGTAATTACTTTTATATTAGTGTTAAATGACCCCTAACTTGTATTTTGACTAGAATAAAAGCGCATTTGCTTGAGGACAAGCAAATCTCAAGTGTAAGGGTATATGATGAGGCGAAAAATGATCCATTTTTAGGGGGTCATTAAAGCCGGAATTTGAATTTATTTGTTCAAATATTGCCCTAAATCGTTCCTTTTGTGATTTTAGGTACTTTGGGAGTGAATTCTGGAAAAAGAAGCATTTTGGACGTTTTTGGAGCATAAAAGTGAAGAAAACGGCAAATTCTTAATTTTCCTTGCTGGGAACAGTACCTGACGGCGTCAAGAGCAATTTGATGACGGTGTCAAGAGCAAAAATGGTGACGGTCCGGTGGAAATATGATGGCGTCAAATCAAGGCCGTCAAGAGTAAAAGTGGTGACGGCCCAGAGCAACATTACACATGACGGCGTCAGATCTGGATCTAGGCAATCCGATTATATTTTTGGCGGCGGGTTGACGGCGTCAGAACTTTCTTCTTGACACCGTCACCTTAGTAAATCTATATATAGTCTTTGTAATTTTCATTCTAAAAGAGAGGAGAATTTTAGGGTCGACTTGAATAAACCCTAGCTCGTTTTTAACAGTATTTTCAAGGGTTTTCACCCCTTGAAACCCTTCATGCTCAATTGAGATAAGTATCCTTTCAATTCATTCAATATGTCTATGTGTTGTTTGAATATATCTTACGCTTGTCTTAATTTTAACATGCTAGGATAGATCTCTTGTGTGTTTGCTTAGATGTAATGAAACCTATATGTTGATTATAGGTTGATTGCTTGTTTATAGTTGTAATGGATGAATGATTTCGATGTTAGGCTTAAGAAAACTGGCAGACTTCCATTGTGTGACATGCTTGAACGTCTTAAGAAACATGAACCAAAGCGTACTAAGGTTTTTATGGTTGTATTTAATGCATGAGTGAATTCTAGTGATCCCATGTTAGGAGCTTCTTGTAGGCTCGACATAGGAGTGAAGTAGGAGCTTATAGAGTTGGGGAAGTACGTACGCCAGCCCACGATTGGTATTAAGGAATATAACCCATAATCCACGCTACTGTAACAAACAATTAACCTGTAAAAGATATCTAGGGAGTAGCGAAATCTAAGTAAACACAATTCTCCCATATATTGTTCACACCATATTAGTAATTAGTTTTATTTACATTTCTGTTATTTTATTTTGATTGCGTCTTAGTTATTGGATTAGTTGACTAGCAACTAATTCCGTCAACCCCTCTAAAACTCGAGATTTTTAATTGCTTTTATAAAATATAAAAATACAAAAAGAATCATCCCTTATCTCTAGACCTAGTTCTTAGGCTTTCTAATCCTAGCGACACTATTCCTGAGTTGAACGATCAATCCCCCGGTACTTGTCACTACACTATACTAAAACGATCAGGTACACTGCCTGGTGGGGGTTGTAAGCTTCTCGAGATCCCTCGAGAGGTAAAGCCTGGTGCAATTCCCATGCATCAACTACTATGTCAGATATCACAAGCTAGTTAATGACATGAGAATGATCAGAATGACAATGCCCAACATCCAACTCAACTCTAAGTTTGTGAACAACATGTCACCTGAGTGGGATCGCTTTGTTACTGCAGTCAAGCTCAACAAAGGATTGAGAAACATGAATTATGAACAGTTGTTTGCATACTTACAACAACATGAGAAGCATGCCGCATATGATCGTCCATTAAGAGAGCAGGTCAATCCAACTGCCACCAATGACTCACTCGCTTTCATGACTAGTATGTTGCCAACCACTCAACCTGTGGATCACTCATCTCTATAGTCATCTACTCCCATGAATACCCATCTCGAATCAGGGTATTCTCATACTAACAAGATGATTGACAATCTTTCCAACCAAGTATCTCTACTGGTCCAACATTTTAGAGCTGCACTCCTACCAACCAACCATCAACTCAGAGCTTCCTCAAATCTATGTAATCAGGCTATTGTGGAAGATGGAAGAGTAATGGTGCAGAATGTTCAGGGCAGACAAAATGTGAATCAAAGGAATGCTACACGGGGTAACTTGCAGAATCGAGTTAGAAATATGAATCAGGGACAAGGAAGGTAACCAAAATGTTACAACTGTAGGGGTTTAGGTCACATCGCCAGAAACTGCACTCAGCCAAAACATCCTCAAAAATCAGACTACTTCAAGGACAAAATGTTGCTCATGCAAGCTCAAGAGAATGAAGCTGTGCTTAATGAGGAAGAATTGGCTTTTGTTGCTGGGGATGATGGAAAGACATTTGATGATGATGTGGATGAACAACTAGTTCAGAACTTAGCTCTTAATTATCCAAACACCTTCCAGGCTGAGGATTGTGATGCTTACGACTTAGATGTTGATGACGAACCCACTGCAAAGACAATCTTCATGGCTAATCTATCATTTGTTGTCTTACCCTCATGACAATCTGGTCCCTCAAAATCATCCATCATATCTGAGGTACTGAAATTATATGATAAATGTGCAGTTAATGATGAACAAAAGACCCTCAACAATATACGACAAAATAATGTTGGTGAACCAAATGAGGCTAAATTGGAGAACATTAATGTTTTCCCAACTGAGAAACATTCGGACCACAATAGTGATTCTAACGTATCTTGTGGAATGTCTTCTTTTGTATGTGACAATAATGTGATGCATGAACAAAAGATATATAACGAAATACAACAAACAAAAGCTGCTAAATTAGATATTGCTAACATGGGAAATAGCAATATCGTCCCATATGAACAATATGTAAAGCACAACGTCGATCTTGTTGTATCATGTAATATATCCTCTGTTGATGACAATGTGTGTGAATTTCATGAGTACACTGCTGTTGCACCTGATGACACTCTGACCACTAGGATTAATATTCTTAAGGATTAAGTTAGGTGTTATGAACAACGTGTGAAATTTGAACTAGCCGAACGTGAAAAAAATGGATTGGCAAATGCATGCTTACATTACTGAACAAAACTTAAAGGAAATGGCCTTTAAACAAGAGATTAAGTCTTTTCAAAATCAACTTGATTGTGCTGTTAAGGAAAAGCAGGAAATTCTGGATAGTTTAAATCTTCTAAAAAATGAATTTCAGGAAAAGGAAACTAAACTATTAAATGAATTTTCCAACCTTAAGCAGTTGAAAAACAAACTTGAAAACAAGTTGTACATCCAAGGCCAAACCTGTCAAACAGCTCAAATGATGGAAAAGCACATTAAACTGCAGGATAAGCATAGTGATAAGGATTTAGGGATGCCTAAAACTAACTTCCTTAAGAGCGTTAGAGCCTCTCAACATGCCCTCTATGATGCTAAGGTTATGCTTACACCCAATCATGACCCCCCAAATAGTTGGTCTGATAAAGAATTGGAGGATCTTGATTCAGCCGATAGAGAGAGATTTGATAATAAAATGAAGGATCCAAAGTGCATTAAACACCGAGTCATTGTTAAGCCCCATGATTATTATGAACAAAACCGAGTGACTGTTTTTGCACCTCAAACTAAGTTAACACAAGAACAGGTATTTTGGCCATTAGACATTGAGAAAATGAAAGCTGAGGAAATTAAGGCCAAGACACCTCAAAAGTTAGCTGCCCAAACGGTGTATCCACCCAATACACCAATGCACTTAGTTCAGTTGTCACTTCCCACGCAATGTAAAACTCTTATTAGCATATATGTCCTTTGTCTGATGTTCACTGATTTTGATAAAACATGCAAAAGGAGAATCACACCAACGGGAATCACTGAGGGTGAACGGGGATTTGAGCTTACCAAAGAGTGTTACTTAACTAAAGTCATCCCGTTTTTTAAACTAATCAAAGAACACTTTGAGGGTTTACGACAATCCCTTGATGTTGAGCTAAAGGAAATGAAAGAGGTGTTTAAAAATGTGGAAAATATGAGTAAACAAACTGCTATTGAACTTCAGCATAGTGAGATAGCTAGGAAAAATATACTTATCACGAATGACAACCTGATTGCTAAATGTATTTCTCAAGATGTGTTCTATACTGCTTCTGATTCTTCGATAAATGCTTTTCATTTTCATGAAATGTCTATTGCTTTGAATAATCACCAAAATCGTGTTGTTGAGCTTGAGGGGGAGAATTTGAAATTGCATGAAAAAATTCAAAATGATGATCATGACAACATGGTCAAGCATTTTTCTAACTAGAAGTTGATAACCTTAACTTACAATTAAAATATCAACATTTAGAAGAAAAAATGAAGATATCAAAGGCCAAGACATCTTCTGATGCCCCAGAATTTGATGCATATTTTGAATTGGCAAAAAGGGATGAAAAAATTCAAGCTCACACGAACACGATCCGGTCATTGAGGGCTCAAATTGCCCAATTGAAGTCTCCCATGAATGTTGTGATCGACACCCATAAACCTCAGTCTGCAGATTCTCAAAGTTTTCAACTTCAAAACATGACTAACAAACTCCAACATGAAAATGATTGTTTTCAAGCTGAAAATTCCAAAGTTAAACAACATTACAAAGACTTATATGATTCAATTAAAATCACTCGTGATAAAACCAATGAAAAGATAACTTCTTTGCTAAATGAAATTGAGAATCTAAAGACCAAGGTGAAAAGGAAGATGTTGGTCGGTGCAAGTGACCATATCAATTCAAAGGTCTGTGGATGTAAAAGTTATGCATGTGAGGCTATGTTCATACCGCTTCCACTTAAGAACAATGAGTTAGTCCATAGTGATTACCATAGACATCTTAAGGATTGCCTTGATTTAACTCGTGAGACCATTGAAGAAGATAGGATGGTGAGACTCTCTGATAACACGTTATCAGACATTAGCTTTCTCACCAAACGGTCACAAGAATTGTTAGAATATTCCATAGGTACGTGCCCTAATGTTCCTAACATGCGAGACAGAAGGGTACATCATTACCTAAGAGTTCGAAAAAGCATGTTACGTTTGATATACCTTTGGCTAGTTTTGATCATAGCACATCACCACCTAGAAACCTAACAACTATGCAGCAATCTAATGTTCCCATCGTCAATTCTACAGGAGTAAACAATGTCACTAATGCTAGCGAGTCAAAGCCTAAAGGAAATACAAAGAATGATAGGACTTCACCAACTAAGAGTGATCAAGGGAAGAAAGTAGAAGACCACCTTAGGAACAATAAGATTGATTTGAACGAAAAGAATCGTGTTGATTCTAGTATTTGCATTAAGGATACTGTAATTAATTCGAATTCTAATGCTACTTGTAAGACTTGTAATGGTTGTTTAATTTCTGGTAATCATGATGAATGTGATGTGTCATTTTTGAATTCTTCCTATAAACCCTCAGTTAAGTTTTCTGAAACATACAAACTGGAAAACCATACTTGGAAAGCAACTGGAAAAGTTTTTACCAATGTAGTATATCAATGGAAACCTACTAGAAGAAATTTCACTTTAGGAAGCCAGTGCCCATTGACTAATATGCCCAATCCTAAGTCTTTAGCGGTTAAGAAAAGGAAGGCAACGGGTAGAAAATTCTCTTTAGTGACTCATTGCTTTGATGTTAAGTCAATAGCACCCACTAGTATCGTTTCCTCTAAGAAAGCCAATGTAAATACTTATCCTGCATCTCTTAAGTATGCGTGTGCTAACCAATTGGAGCCCAATTACACTTGGGGATCCATGTTTTTTAGTTATCCATATCTGTCTGGCTTCAAATGCAGGTCATACAAATCAGCCTGTGGTATTTGGACTCAGGCTACTCAAAACATATGACTGGGGATCGCTCTAGGCTCAGAAATTTCATGAAAAAGTTTATCGGGACAGTTAGATTCGGAAACGACCGCTTTGGAGCCATTATGGGGTATCGTGATTATGTGTTTGGTGACAGCGTGATTTCTAGAGTTTACTATGTGGAAGGACTTGGGCATAATCTATTCTCTGTTGGACAATTTTGTGATGCCGATCTCGAAGTGGCCTTCAGAAAGCATACATGTTTTGTTAGAGAATTCGATGGATTTGATCTTCTTAAGGGAAGTCATGGTACTAATTTGTATACTATCTCTATTGAAGACATGATGCGGTCCTCTCCTATCTGTTTACTCTCTAAGGCCTCAATAAGCAAATCATGGTTATGGCACCGTCGTTTGAACCATTTGAACTTCGGCACTATTAATGAACTTTCTTGCAAAGATCTTGTTCAAGGCATTCCCAGATTGAAGTATGAAAAAGATCATCTTTGCTCTGCATGGGTAAATGCAAGAAGCACAATCACAAACCAAAACCCACCAAATCCAACACTGAAGTGCTCCATACCCTTCACATGGATATGTGCGATGAGAATGCAAAGCTTCAATGGGAAAAGATATATTCTTTTTATTTTGGATGACTACTCACGATTTACATGGGTGAAGTTTTTAAGATCCAAGGATGAAACTCCCGAAATCATCATCAAAATCATCATGCAGTTGCAAGTTAGGCTCAACAAAACCGTTAGAATCATTCGCACTAACAATGGAACTGAGTTTGTCAACCAACAACTCACTCAATTTTATGACAGTATCGGCATCAGTCATCAGAAGAGTATTCCTCGAACTCCGTAATAAAATGGGGTTGTTGAAAGACGGAATCGCACACTAGTTGAAGATGCTCACACTATGCTGATATTCTCAAAGACACCAATGTTTCTATGGGCTGAAGCTATAGCTACTGCATGTTACACTCAAAATCGGTCATTGATACATCCTCTCCACAACAAGACACCTTATGAGCTGGTGCATCTCAAAAAGCCCAATCTCTCCTTTCTTTGTATGTTTGGTGCCCTGTGCTATCCAACTAACGATAGTGAAGACTTAGGGAAACTAAAAGCTAAGGCTGATATTGGGGTGTTCGTTGGTTATGCGCCAGATCGAAAAGGGTACCGAATCTACAACAAAAGAACCCGATAGATCATGGAAACAATCCATGTCACGTTTGTTAAGCTGACAGAGCATACGGCTTCAGGACACACCAGTTCTGGACCCTCTCCAAATCTTTTATCTCCTGGACCAATTAGTTCGGGACTTGTACAACACTCCAAACCTGTCACTCCTTATGTTCCGCCTGCTTGTGAAGAATTGAAGAAGTTATTTGACCCCATGTTTGATGAGTACTTCGAGTCGCAGTAACCTCAAGCTCCTGAACAACAGGCTGCAGAACCTAATGATGTGGCTGTAGATGCTCCTCATGTCACAAATGATCCATCCACTTCCATTTCACTTGATCAAGATGCTCCAGTATTTAGCAACTTACAACATGAGTCAAATGCACTTTCTTCCTCAAAACATCAAGGAGTGACAGCAGATAATTCATGTAAAGATAATCCTTTTGCTCCACCTGAAGATGAACCATTTATTAATGTATTCGCTCCTGAACCCTCCAACAAAGCATCATCATCAGGAGAATCAAATACTACCATATCAGTTCACTATTCTCAACGTCATGAACATCTCAGAAAATGGACCAATTATCACCCAATTGATAACATCATAGGTAATCCCTCACGACCAGTGTCCACCAGAAAACAGCTTGCTACCGATGCCTTGTGGTGCTTCTTCAATTCCATCTTATCCAAAATCGAACCCAAAGATTTCAAGGATTCACTAACTAAAGTATCCTGGTTCACTGCTATGCAAGAAGAAATCCATGAGTTCGATAGCCTTGATGTATGGGAATTAGTACTACCACCAGAATGTGCAATGATCATTATTCTCAAGTGGATCTTCAAAGTTAAACTTGATAAGCATGGTGATGTCCTGAAAAACAAGGCTCGACTAGTTGCAAAAGGATACAGTCAGCAAGAGGGAATTGACTTTAAAGAATCATTTGCACCAGTTGCTCGTATTATGGCCATCAGAATCTTCCTTGCCAATGCAGCTAGCAGTAACATTATTGTTTATCAGATGGATGTTAAGACTGCTTTCCTGAATGGAGAGTTGAAAGAAGTTGTCTATGTTACTCAGCCAGAAGGATTCGTGGATCCTGAACGACCAAATCATGTTTATCGTCTGAAGAAAGCGTTATATGGTCTAAAACAAGCTCCCAGAGCCTGGTACGATACTTTGTCAAAGTTTCTTCTCACAAACCAATTCACCAAGGGTGTTATTGATCCTACATTGTTCACCAGGAAGACTGGAAATCATCTGCTTCACGTTCAAATCTATGTTGATGACATCATCTTTGCATCGTCCGACTCTAATGAATGTGACCGATTTGCAAAAGAAATGAGTTCCAAGTTCCAAATGTCTATGATGGGGCAAATGTCATTCTTCTTGGGGTTACAAATCTCACAAAATCCAAGTGGCATCTTCATTAATCAAGCCAAATACGTTAATGACATTTTGAAGAAATTTGGCTTTGATTCTAGTGACTCTGTAGATACTCCAATGGTTGAAAAATCCAAACTTGATGACGATCCATCAGGCTTACCTGCTGATCAAACCAAATAAAGAAGCATGATTGGATATCTCATTTATCTAACAGCAAGCAGGCCAGACCTTCTATTTGCACTTTGCATGTGTGCTCGGTATCAATCCAAGCCTACCAAAAATCACTTGGAAGCAGTTAAGAGAATATTTAGGTATCTACAAGGGACCATTCACATGGGTCTCTAGTACCCTAAAGACAATGCAATGGCTCTTACGGCTTACTCAGATGTTGACCATACGGGGTGTCAAAATACTCGTAGAAGTACGTCAGGAGGTGCATAATTCTTGGGTGAGAAACTTGTAAGCTGGTCATCTAAAAAGAAAATGTGTACATCGATTTCATCCACAGAGGCTGAATACATTGCTATGTCCTCGTGTTGTTCTCAAATTTTATGGATGAGATCTCAACTATCAGATTATGGGTTTGACTTCAACAAAATCCCTATGTACTGTGATAACAAAAGTACCATTGCTTTGTGTTGTAACAATGTCCAGCACTCCAGAGCCAAGAATATTGACATTCGTCATCACTTCATCAGAGAACAAGTGGAGAAAGGGATAGTGGAACTCTACTTTGTGAGGACGGAGTTTCAGTTGGCTGATATTTTTACAAAGGCTATCTCTCGCGAAAGATTTCAGTTCATTCTTCCGCGACTTGGAATGAAGAGCCTCACTCCCGAAACTCTTAAATGTCTTCAGGAAGAGAGTGAGGAGTGAAGGATTGTTCTCACATATCCTTTGTACATAGTTTAAAACAAAAAGAAAATAGAATAACATAAAACCTATAAAAACCATAAAAATCTGAAAAATCATAAATATCCGAAGATATTCTTCTCACGACATGTCTCTTGTGTAATCAATATTATGTACGTTTCTAGAAATGTCATTCAATAATGACACGGAATCATACATATGCTTGAGCAAGAGTTTTTTTGTTTCGAATACAGTTTTTCTCAAAAACATGTCGTTTCTTAAAATATTCTTCAAAACCATGGCTTACAGTCACTTCAGGCTATACCCCGGACTTCAAAATAATGGCTTGCTATTACTTCAGATAGCAACCAATTTTTCAAACTGGGGAAAACACGTCGCCAAAAAGACGGTTGTTCCATTTACCAGGTGAAGTTCACTGGGCCATGGATTACTTTATATCCATGTTTCCTCGATCTAATGTATGCTTCAATGCATTATTTCTTGATAAAGAAGAGAAGTCTTGTTTTTATCACAAATACTTTTCCTTCTTAGATTCTTTTGGAAAGTATTTGTGAAAAACTTGGTGGTAGCATGAAATTTTTGAAAATCAATCGAACTTGAAATTTTTCATAAAATTCATCTCTCAATCAGTGCCAACAATTTTTCTTCAAAAATATAAAAATGTGTCATTGATTGAGGGGGAGAGTGATTTCAAAATTTTATGTAACATCAAAGCTCTCCACTTGGTACAAAATAAGCAATAATACAACTTGTGATGGTTGTGTGTCAGTATGAAAATTTTTCAAAGAGTTTTTCGTTAAAACTTCAAATCTTTTGTAAACTCATCGATTCTGGCCCACAACAACCCCCCTCACAGATTAAGGGGGAGCACAAAAAGTTCCTCTTATCAGAAAATATTATAATTGATCGCATTTCTCTCCCAAATGTTTCCTAAATTTTTTAAATCAATTGAAATCCAAAATCTCGAAAGATTTGAAATTTTTGATCGGGGGAGAGAATGTGATTTAAATATGAAATCTGATAATCTAACGTGATCTTTTAGACTCAATAACGGGCTCCCGCATATGTGCTAAACTCTTTCGAATATCGATGCACATATTGAGGGGGAGCAAAAGGCGTTTGTGGAAGTAATACCAAAGACCGACCATTTACCTTTATGCATGGAGTTATAAGGATGGTTAAGGTTAGGTATGAGTTCCCATGATCCACCAGAACTGGAAGGATCTTCCCAGGGACAATCCATAGATAGATTAGAAGTCCTTAGGAATGATTGGAAAAAAGGAGAAAAGTGAGAAAGGGAAGAGTGCGGACTGAGATAGAGCTAGGACTGGAACACACCCAACAAGGTTCTAGTAATGAAGTATCGGTAAGCACTGAAGGGGTTGAAGAATGAAAAAGAAATGAAATGAGAAAGGGTGAAAAGAAATAGCCCTCCATATATTCAACCTTAGGGCAGAAACCGGGTTCAACTTCATGAGCTACTGGCTGTTACTAAGGTAACTCCGGTATTGAAGATAAGACGTCATGGACCCAGTGACGCACTGCACTAAACTTCCCAACCACTCAAGTCTCTTAAAAGAGCTTGTTTCATTCTCACCGGGAACCCTGTGTAATGTATCGACCGTTCATTGCGAGCTATGTTGATACCTAAACAGGAGACGCCTCCCCAGTCTCCAGGAGCGGATCAAAATGCACTGTTGAGTCTAGAGCCAAAGAGATCATCCATAAATCTCGTTAGGACACAACTCCAATATGCTTATTGTTTCACACAATGTGGAAAGTAAGATAAAATATTTAGAGTGTTGATATAAATAATGCGTAAAAATGTTATTATTATTTTTCGATATCCCTATGTTTTGACGATCACAAAATATAAAAACATTAAACGTAAAATCATTACGTAAATAATTATTTAGTGACAAAATATCACTTTATCCAACTAATTCACTTAAGGTATGAATAAACAAGTGCCTAATACATTTTATGATCAAAGGAAGGTTTATTTACTAATTACAAATTATATAAAATGGTATAAACATTTTATATAATTAAGAAAAACATTTTTGGTAATTAAAGGAAAATGTTTATTTCATAATAATTAAATGAATTCAAATTTTTAACTAAATTCAGTTAAATTTTCACCAAATAAACTTTCCCCAGAAAGGACAAAAAAATCTGGCCGTTACTATGGGCGGCCCTCTTAATTATAAGGGGTGGCCCCCTTAATTTTAAGGGGGCCGGCACACAATTAAGGGGGTCGGCATACGCTCCTGTGTCAGATTTCTTTGCCTATAAATACTGGTTCAAACCTGAATTTTTTCTTCACCTTTTGCACTAAATCTTTCTGTTTTAATTCTCTCAAATCATCTTCCTAAACTTTTGATCATAAACACATTAGTTCTTATTTTCAAGTGATTCTATCCATCCTTATTCAAAGTGCAAGAGAAAAATACTCCTTTCATCTCAAACCAAGAAGTATTGAAGATTAGTTGTGTAGCTTGTATTTGTTGTGTAGTTGTGTAGTGATTGTAATTAATAGATCTAGGTGGGTTAGTAGTGGTGAATAGAAGTAGTGAAGAAATAGTTGTGTTGTGAAGAAGAAGTAGTGAAGATGTGAGAAGTAGTGTAGTGGTAGTGTTGTGTACAAGTTGTGAAGAAGGTGTATTGTGGTGTGAGATTGGTTCTAGCTACTATTAAAACTCGACATCTAGCTTAGTGTCGTTAATCGGTGTAAGCAAAAGTTGTGTAAGGTTTCTCCGCCAAAAAGGGAGTTTATTGACATAGTGAAGAAAACTCTCGTGTAACAATTCGCAATTTCAGGTTAATTACTATTCACAGGAAATTTTACTATTCATTTTTACTATTTATTTCTTTCCGAAATTTTCCCGAAAGTTGATTTTTATTTGATATTCTCGATTGATAAATCATTTCCATGGCAAATTAAATGTTTGACATTCGTCAGATCATTTTCGTGAAAGTTATTAAGGAAATACACGTTTTTGGGTAAAACGTCATTCAGAAATTCCACGCACAACGAAATTTGACCCCGTCAGGTGACCCCACATCAGAAAAATGTTTGACACACTCATGATTAATTTGAGAATAAATCATGACTGAGAAAAATATGACCAGAATAAACCTCTGCCGTGAAAAACTGAAATTTTCAGTTTTAAGCGTTTTTACTCAGCCGTAACCCTAGCCTATACCTGCACCGCGTTTCTAAGATGATTTGAGTTTTCAACTTATTAAAATAAGTCAACATATTTTTCCCTCCTCCATTGACTAAAAATCATCCCTTGAAGTTATAAGTCATTTCGTGATTTTTAGGCTTACAATTTGATGTCTAAAAGACATTTAATACCAACCGACACTAGACTGAGCCCAGTCTAGACATTATAAATCATTTTAAATCATTTATAACATATTAGAAAAGTAACATTTTACTTTTCTCAATTTTACGCAATATTCGTACATTTTACGTATTACGCGTTTTAGACCCGTGTTTTCAGTTTTAGCAGGGTTTTACCACCCAAATGGAACCTATCATCCATTTTATATTTTATTATGGAACATATGGACATGTTTATCAATACTTTCAAGTTTCATAATTTTACGACACCCGGTTTTACGTTATGAGGCCTAATCATTTACGGTTGGCATTTCCGGGAGTCAAAACTCATACTAATACTTAGGATATTATCAAGCCAAGCACACCTCACCCCCCTAGCTCTTGTGAACCGCCAATAGGGGGTGGAGTCACACCCTTGTGTGGCTTGATCTTGTATCATGTGATCTTGGATGGTTACATGTGTTATTTTGCTTAAATTTCTTATGAAAACTAACCTCCTCAAAGGACTATAAAAGCCCCTCCCCTCCCTCTTGTTTGCCGTCCATACCACACCCCACAACACTCCTTCCATAGCTTTATTTCCTTCAAAGTTCAAGCAAGGTTCAAGAGCTAGTTCAAGATAGAAACCCTAGGGTGATCTTAGGTTACCAAAACACTTCCAAACCCTAATATACTTGGTGATTTCTCTTGAGTTTAAATCCACTCAATTCACCTCAACCATCATCATCCATCTTTCAAGAATACCAAGGGTAGAAAGGTTGCATGAAGTGAAAAGGGTTGAAGCAAGTCTATCAAAGTCCATTTCCTTACTTGTTACTTCCTTTCTTTATTAGAAAGCCAAAACTTGTAAGCCTAAACCTAACATGCTTTTGTTAATTTATCATGTTCATATCATTTACATGTTATTCTTGCTATATTATGTCTTGTATGAATGTCCATGGTGTATAAAAATGACTAAAACATGTTGTTGTGATTGATTGTTACAATAAATTACTAAAACAAGCAAACTAGTGACTTTCTTGGTAAGACCTGATCAAAATGGTAAAAATTTGTTATTGGATTATTAGATATTACAGTAGAGGACTTAACAAGGAAACCATAGCAACTTGAACCACCTAAAACGAGTATACGAGTCAAAAGTTACGCCCATTTGAAGTTACCAAAGATTTCCGGCAAAACTGCCAAAACCTTACTGTTTTGCATTCTGAGTTTTTGAAAGTCACCCTTCTGGTCCGATTCATCAAAAAGTTAAAACACGAAAGTTGTCCGGAACGCCGTTTTCGTTCAGGAATAAAGAAGCTCGAGACCTAAAAACACATTCCAAGTGATAATATTCTTCAAATTCTAAACAGCCCATTTTTAGGCGAAAGTCACTAGATTATGGTTATACTTTGAAAGGAACAAGAGGTCTTATGACCTATAATCAAGACCACCACCATGGCTATAGCCAAGATTGTGTCTCATGACCTTGGAACAAGGACCAAAGGTCATGGCTAGGCCATGACGAAATGACCATACCAACTTACATAGGCATAAACATGAAACAATGAATTAGGCGATAACTTGAACAAGCAATTTGGATCTACTTCACTTAAAAAGGAACCATGAGATATTACCAAGAGAAAATGGTCATAAAAGACTTATGAAACTACCCCTAATAACAATCTTCATGTACTAATAAACTTTCCTAAGTTTATTCAAATATCGGACATGTAACTTTTCGGATCAAAACTTATATCTATATATTTTATCAACTACTACAATATTAGGGAGCCTCATGTGAGGAGTTCATTATGTAAGCCGTCGAGTTAAGTTGTCGATTTACGAATTAAAGTGTCCTGGCTCCTCGAACGCTTACTAACATGACTTCTGAATTATGTCGGCCCGAACGGTAGTAAACGATATACAAAACATACATGTTAATGAATCTTCTCTTTCAAAGACTTACAATATACATCATACCACATCATGGACTATAAATGCAAGATATATATATATATATATATAAATATATATATATATATATATATATATATATATATATATATATATATATATATATATATATATATATATATATATATATATATAAATATATATAGGCACTCCGTTATATTCATTACTCAAATCCTAAGTCGCGACATTCTATTATAGGTTGCTCGTAGAAACCTACACGATCCAACCATCACCTTCATTACTTGCTATCCTACTTAAGGTGAGTTCATAGCCCAACTTTACATTACTTCAATGTTTTACAAACCCTTGGGGGGAATACATGCTACTTTTAAACCGAACACAATGCTTTGAAACTGTATGCTGCCTGATTGTTTTATTATTACTAAGTACCTACCTTGCCAATCCTAGGCCCCTATCATGAACCATTTAATCACTAGTATTAGTGAGCGCGAGTATTGTGAATAGGCCTATTGGGATTGACGAATCCCATTTGTTTGAGCAGATTAGTTCAAACGAATACACTATATTTGAACATTAAGTATGACGGCAAAGTACTTACCGGGGCAACAAAACCGCCGATTGATATTGGTACCCGTTAACGTATTGGTTGCATGAGCTTAGTATATAATAATAACTGTTTTGTTTTCTAACATGAGTATGAGTCTAATTAACTCTTACTACCAACATATTGTGTTCAACCGTTAAACAAACTCTATGAATTTCACTCAACCTTTGTGTTGACCTCTTAAGCATGTATTTTCAGGTCCATGATAATCAAGAATGGAGCGGAAGGGCACGTACCGAAGGAAGAAGGCTATAAACTATTATGTCATTCGATAAAAACATCAAAGACTTTATATTGATGTATTTTGAAACATGGAACCTTTTTGGGACCTTACTATGTAAACTCTGATATATTTGAATAATATGAATGACAACTCTTTTTATTACGACTCGGTTAGAGATCGTTTTCTATTATTATGACTGTTGTGCCGTCGAGTAACACCCAAGTTGAATTCCGCTGCATCATGAATTGGGGGTGTTACAGATTGGTACCAGAGCCATAGTTATAGAGAAACGGGTCTAAGTGAGACCTAAACTATAACTACAATAACAAGCAAAAACATTTTTATAGCCTTCCGCTCTTCGTGCCTTCCATCCTCCAGAAGATTATGGACTTATTACACATGTTATGCTACATGAACATATTTGTATATTGTTATATGCACATTGCCATTGTTTGAGCATTTTCCATAAGCATTTGATTTATTTTGACATCGAAATGCTAATTGTAGACATCATGTCCGCACCTCCATCTCCCGATCATCTTCCTGCTATGCCTGAGTATTTACCAATTCTTCCCGAACCTAATGATCCTTACTTTGAGGCAATTGACTACGATGATGAGGAAGAACCTTATGAGGATCTAGACAACGAAATAGATTAGGACGAAGATCCTGAAATGGATATGGACATAAACATCGATGATTACGAAGAGGATCCTGAAATGGATGTTGACATCGAAGGCATCGATGACATTGAGGAAGCGGAGGAACAAATAGTGGTGCCACATCTATCACCATTAACATCTCCACCTCCTGTTTCACCAATTTCATCCGAATCTAACCGTACCACTCCAGCTCAAGTTCCGAATTCTACTCACCAAACCGGCGGAACATCTACATCTACACATATGTTCGTGAACTCAACTCAATACAAAATCTACTCTTTGAAACAAGCTCTCAATCTAACCCAACTCAAAGTTCAAAGTATGGCAAGTCAAATGCACGACTATATATCCAAGGTAAATTCTGCCGGAATGGATGCCATGAATGCTCGAGACGACCTATATTGGTTTAAGCTTGACATGAGCTACGTGAAGAGTGACTCGACTCATGTTGGGGAAGTAGTCTTAAATCGTTTGACTAGCTTGGATAACATCAAGGATAGACTCACTTTGGTTGAGAGGGCCCAAGAACAGGATGCGGTACAAATTCATAAACTACTTCACCGCCTAAATACCGCAGAAATCCGGTTAGATGTTGCAAACTTTGATAGGTATCAACTTAAGAATGATTTGTGTGGAATGCAAGCTCAAATGAGTGCCATACAACAAAGGCTATACCAAAAGGATGTCAAAGAATACCGTCCAAATGAAAGTGTAGACGTGTTAGCAACACGCGGAAATAATAATCTGACCGGACTACAACAACCTCCCAACCAACGTTAGACTAGTGTTATAGTACTAGTTATCTTTAGTACAACTTTGTAATTACTAACTGAAAGTATCAGTTAGTAAGTTTTGAATGAACTTGTAATAAGTTCGATTTTGTAATCAACGTTATATTAATAAAACTCTTGTTTTATATACTATCATGTGTTATGTTTTTAAGTTTCAACATTATTACCCCGTCATTCTTATCAAAAATTGTGCTCATCTCACAACTCTCTAATTACAACGTATCTTTTGAACAATAGAATCATGGCGCCAAAGAAAAAGACACCACCAACGATGACGCAAGCTGCCATCCGCAAACTGGTAAAGGACAGTGTCAATGCAGCACTTGTCACGGAACGAGCAGCCGTAGCTGCAGCAGCTGCCGAGCCACCACAGCTGCTGGTGCTGCTGATGCTGCAGAAGCCGCTGATGCTGCAGCAGCTGCTGATGCTGCAGCAGCCGCGAAAGCCGCCACTGCTGCAGAAGCTGCTATAGCTGCAGAAGCAGCCAGAATTGCCAGTCTTAACCTTGGAGGACCGAACTCAACTACCCCTCCGGTGACCAATGTCGCTACAGTACCAAAGGGTTGCTCGTTCATTTCCTACCTGAAATGTGAACCCATCAAATTCAAGGGTACTGAAGGTGCTGTAGGTCTGACCCGCTGGTTTGAAAAGGCGGAGTCAGTATTCTTGGTCAGTAAATGTACCGAGGGTGACAAAGTTCAGTATGCCACGAGTACTCTGTTGAATGAGGCATTGTCTTGGTGGAACTCAATTGCTCAACCCATGGGCATTGAGAATGCCTATAAGATTACTTGGGCTAATTTGAAACAAATGATGATCAAGGAATACTGTCCTCGCAGTGAGATGCAAAAGTTGGAGGTTGAATTTTGGGATCATACGGTTAGGGGTAATGATATCATAACCTACAACCGTCGATTCCAGGAATTGAGGATACTTTGTCCAACAATGGTTTCCACCAAGGAAAAATTGTTGGAAAGATATATCTGGGGACTTCCATCAAGCATACAGGGGAATGTGACTTCGGCAAATCCCAAGGAACTTGATGAAGCTATGCGGATGTCCCGCAGCCTCATGGATCAAGTGGTACGTATGACGGAAACCCGAAAGCAAAACAACCCCAACAATACCAACAACACCAACAACGCCAGCAATACCAATAATCCCAACAATTCCAACTACCGTAACAACAACAACAAGCGACCATGGGATGGTAACCGTGGGAGTAACAACAACAACAACAACAACCAAACCCGAAACAACAACCATCACAATCAACAGAACAAGAGACAAGAAGCCGCGACGGCTTATGTTGCTGCACCAGCTGGTGGTAAGTACGTTGGTAATCTACCACAATGTACCAAGTGCAATTACGATCATGAAGGTCCCTGCCCGGCCAAATGCAACAAGTGCCAAAAGCCCGGACATCTTGCCAAAGATTGTAGAGGCAAGGGTATAGCTACTGGGGCTAACACACAGCCCATAGTTACATGTTTTGGGTGTGGAGAAAGGGGACACTACAAGAACAACTGTCCTCAAAACCAAGGACCCCAAGGCGGAGGTGCTCGTGGTAGAGCCTATGTCATGGGAAATGGAGAACCACACCAGGACCCGAACGTGGTTACCGGTACGTTTTTACTCAATAACATTCCTGTTAAAGTCTTATTCGATTCTGGTGCTGATATGAGCTTTATATCTACTAGAATTGCGCCTTTACTTGATATTCCATCAATTACTTTAACCACTAGTTATAGTATTGAGCTAGCTACCGGTGGCTTAGTAAATACCAATACCGTAATCCCAAATTGTACCCTTAATCTTTTAGACCACCCCTTTAACATCAATCTTATGCCAATCGAACTAGGAAGTTTTGATGTTGTTATTGGCATGGATTGGTTGTCTAAACATCAAGCTAACATTATTTGTGGTGAAAGAGTTGTGCACATTCCATGTGACAATGAAACTTTGATCATTCGTGGTGATCAAAGTGGAACTTGAATAAACATCATCTCATGTATCAAAACCATGAAGTACATTGAGAAAGGGTGTTATGCTTTCTTAGCCCACGTAACAGAAAAGAAATCCGATGAAAAACGTCTCGAAGATGTTCCTATTGCCCGTGAGTTTCCTGAAGTCTTTCCCGAAGATTTACCTGGACTACCACCAAATCGTCAAATAGAGTTCAGAATTGATTTAATACCAGGAGCGGCGCCAGTTGCCCGCGCACCATACCGGCTAGCACCTTCAGAGATGCAAGAGCTATCAAATCAATTACAAGAACTTTCGGAGAAGGGATTTATTCGACCCAGTTCCTCACCTTGGGGAGCTCCAGTTTTGTTCGTGAAAAAGAAAGACGGGTCATTACGAATGCGTATTGACTATCGTGAACTAAACAAATTAACCATAAAGAACCGTTACCCACTACCAAGAATTGATGATTTATTCGATCAATTGCAAGGTTCAACCTATTACTCAAAAATTGACCTACGATCAGGTTACCACCAAGTTAGAGTTCGTAATGAAGACATTCCAAAAACAGCCTTTAGGACACGATATGGTCACCATGAATTCCAAGTGATGCCATTTGGGTTAACAAATGCACCGGCAGTATTCATGGATCTCATGAATCGGGTGTGTAAACCATATTTGGACAAATTCGTGATCGTATTCATAGACGACATTCTCATATATTCCAAAAACGAAGAGGAACACAAAGAACACCTCAGAACAATTTTAGGACTACTCAAGGAAGAGAAATTGTATGCAAAGTTTTCCAAATGTGAATTTTGGATTCAATCAGTACAATTCCTTGGGCATGTGATTGACAAGACCGGTTTACATGTCGATCCCGCTAAAATTGAAGCTATCAAAAATTGGCCAACACCTACCACACCTACAGAAATTCGTCAATTTCTGGGTTTAGCCGGGTATTACCGAAGGTTTATTGAAGGATTTTCCTCAATAACAAAGTCTTTGACTAAGCTAACTCAGAAAGACAAGAAATACGTGTGGAATGAAGACGAAGAAAAAGCTTTCCAAACCCTCAAACATAAACTTTGTAGTGCTCCTATCCTAGCATTGCCAGATGGGATCGAAGATTTTGTAGTCTATTGTGATGCATCGCACCAAGGGCTAGGTGCCGTGTTGATGCAACGCGATAAGGTCATGGCTTATGCATCAAGACAACTCAAGGTTCATGAGGAAAATTACACCACTCATGACTTAGAGTTAGGAGCTGTGGTCTTTGCACTAAAAATCTGGAGACACTATCTATACGGTACTAGATGTACTGTGTACACCGATCATAAAAGCCTACAACACATTTTGAACCAAAAAGAACTAAACATGAGACAACGTCGTTGGTTGGAATTACTAAGTGATTATGACTACGACATTCGTTACCACCCAGGAAAGGCAAACGTAGTAGCTGACGCCCTGAGCCGAAAGGAACGAGTTAAACCACTACGAGTCCGAGCCTTAGTTTTAACCATAAATTCAAACTTTCCTACTCAAATCCTTCACGCTCAAACTGAGGCGGTGAAACAAGAAGACATCCAAAAGGAAAAGTTGGATGGCATGATACAGAAGAAATTCGAAACCCGTTCAGATGGTACTATATGCTTCCAAGGTCGAAGTTGGTTACCACTTTATGGTGGCCTACGAGACTTGATCATGCATGAATCACACAAGTCTAAATACTCCATACATCCAGGATCTGATAAGATGTATCATGATCTTAAGTTACTTTATTGGTGGCCGAACATGAAAGCCGACATTGCAACATACGTTAGCAAATGTCTTACCTACTCCAAAGTAAAAGCCGAACATCGAAAACCTTCCGGTCCATTGCAACAACCAGAGATTCCTACTTGGAAATGGGAAAGAATTACTATGGACTTCATTACCAAGCTCCCAAAGACATCAAGCGGTTATGACTCCATCTGGGTCATAGTTGATCGTCTCACAAAATCCGCACACTTTATACCTATCAAAGAGACTTACAAAATGGAACAACTAACCCGACTGTATGTCAAAGAAATAGTCTCAAGACATGGTGCACCAATATCCATCATACCCGACAGAGATGGTAGATTTACTTCCAATTTCTGGTAGTCACTCCAAGACGCCTTTGGAACAAATCTAGACATGAGTACAGCGTATCATCCTCAGACCGATGGTCAGAGTGAACGAACCATCCAAACACTTGAAGACATGCTTCGAGCTTGTATAATAGATTTTGGAAAAGGATGGGATACTCATCTACCATTAGTCGAATTTTCCTACAACAACAGCTATCATGCAAGTATTCAAGCAGCTCCATTTGAAGCACTTTATGGTCGAAAGTGTCGTTCACCTGCTTGTTGGGCTGAAGTGGGAGAAGTTCAACTCACCGGACCAGAACTCATACGAGAAACAACAGATAAGATTGTACAAATCAGAAGTCGACTGCAAGCCGCAAGAGATCGACAGAAAAGTTATGCCGACACACGACGCAGACCCCTAGAATTCCAAGTTGGAGATAGGGTTATGCTAAAGGTATCGCCTTGGAAAGACTTGATACGATTCGGTAAACGAGGAAAACTAAACCCAAGATACATCGGACCATTCAAAATCCTAGCCAGGGTTGGCCCTGTGGTGTACAGACTTGAGCTTCCATCAGAACTCAGTAGTGTACACCCCACTTTCTATGTATCCAACCTAAAGAAATGCTTGTCGGATGAATCACTCGTGATTCCACTCGATGAAATTCAACTCAATGACGATCTTCAATTTATTGAGGAACCCATAGAAATCATGGACCGAGAGGTCAAACAACTTAAGCAAAGTCGTATTCCAATTGTCAAAGTTCGTTGGAACTCACGACGTGGTCCTGAATACACATGGGAACGAGAGGACCAGATACGTAAGAAATACCCACATCTTTTTACCAATGAAGCTTCTACTCCCAACGCAAATTGATCTCCGGGACGGGGCTCTCATATGGGATGGAGACTATAACAATTCGCAATTTCAGGTTAATTACTATTACCGGAAAATTTTACTATTCATTTTACTATTCATTTTTACTATTCATTTCTTTCCGAAATTTTCCCGAAAGTTGATTTTTATTTCATATTCTCGATTGATAAATCATTTCCATGGCAAATTAAATGTTTGACATTCGTCAGATCATTTTCGTGAAAGTTATTAAGGAAATACATGTTTTAGGGTAAAACGTCATTCAGAAATTCCATGCACAACGAAATTTGACCCCGTCAGGTGACCCCACATCAGAAAAATGTTTGACACACTCATGATTTATTTGAGAATAAATCATGACTGAGAAAAATATGACCAGAATAAACCTCGGCCGTGAAAAACTGAAATTTTCAGTTTTAAGCGTTTTTACTCAGCCGTAACCCTAGCCTATACCTGCACCGCGTTTCTAAGATGATTTGAGTTTTCAACTTATTAAAATAAGTCAACATATTTTTCCCTCCTCCATTGACTAAAAATCATCCCTTGAAGTTATAAGTCATTTCGTGATTTTTAGGCTTACGGTTTGATGTCTAAAAGACATTTAATACCAACCGACACTAGACTGAGCCCAGTCTATACATTATAAATTATTTTAAATCATTTATAACATATTAGAAAAGTAACATTTTACTTTTCTCAATTTTACGCAATATTCGTACATTTTACGTATTACGCGTTTTAGACCCGTGTTTCCAGTTTTAGCAGGGTTTTACCACCCAAATGGAACCTATCACCCATTTTATATTTTATTATGGAACATATGGACATGTTTATCAATACTTTCAAGTTTCATAATTTTATGACACCCGGTTTTACGTTTTGAGGCCTAATCATTTACGGTTGGCATTTCCCGGAGTCAAAACTCATCCTAATACTTAGGATATTATCAAGCCAAGCACACCTCACCCCCCCTAGCTCTTGTGAACCGCCAATAGGGGGGGAGTCAAACCCTTGTGTGGCTTGATCTTGTATCATGTGATCTTGGATGGTTACATGTGTTATTTTGCTAAAATATCTTATGAAAACTAACCTCCTCAAAGGACTATAAAAGCCCCTCCCCTCCCTCTTGTTTGCCGTCCATACCACACCCCACAACACTCCTTCCATAGCTTTATTTCCTTCAAAGTTCAAGCAAGGTTCAAGAGCTAGTTCAAGATAGAAACCCTAGGGTGATCTTAGGTTACCAAAACACTTCCAAACCCTAATATACTTGGTGATTTCTCTTGAGTTTAAATCCACTCAATTCACCTCAACCATCATCATCCTTCTTTCAAGAATACCAAGGGTAGAAAGGTTGCATGAAGTGAAAAGGGTTGAAGCAAGTCTATCAAAGTCCATTTCCTTACTTGTTACTTCCTTTCTTTATTAGAAAGCCAAAAGTTGTAAGCCTAAACCTAACATGCTTCTAGTTAATTTATCATGTTCATATCATTTACATGTTATTCTTGCTATATTATGTCTTGTATGAATGTCCATGGTGTATAAAAATGACTAAAACATGTTGTTGTGATTGATTGTTACAATAAGTTACTAAAACAAGCAAACTAGTGACTTTCTTGGTAAGACCTGATCAAAATGGTAAAAATTTGTTATTGGATTATTACATATTACAGTAGAGGACTTAACAAGGAAACCATAGCAACTTGAGCCACCTAAAACGAGTATACGAGTCAAAAGTTACGCCCATTTGAAGTTACCAAAGATTTCCGGCAAAACCGCCAAAACCTTACTGTTTTGCATTCTGAGTTTTTGAAAGTCACCCTTCTGTTCCGATTCATCAAAAAGTTAAAACACGAAAGTTTTCCGGAACGCCGTTTTCGTTCAGGTACAAAGAAGCTCGAGACCTAAACACACTTTCCGAGTGATAAAATTCTTCAAATTCTAAACAGCCCATTTTTAGGCGAACGTCACTAGATTATGGTTATACTTTGAAAGGAACAAGAGGTCTTATGACCTATAATCAAGACCACCACCATGGCTAGAGCCAAGGTTGTGTCTCATGACCTTGGAACAAGGACCAAAGGTCATGGCTAGGCCATGACGAAATGACCATACCAACTTACATAGGCGTAAACATGAAACAATGAATTAGGCGATAACTTGAACAAGCAATTTGGATCTACTTCACTTAAAAAGGAACCAAGAGATATTACCAAGAGAAAATGGTCATACAAGACTTATGAAACTACCCCTAATAACAATCTTCATGTACTAATAAACTTTCCTAAGTTTATTCAAATATCGGACATGTAACTTTTCGGATCAAAACTTATATCTATATATTTTATCAACTACTACAATAGTAGGGAGCCTCATGTGAGGAGTTCATTATGTAAGCCGTCGAGTTAAGTTGTGGATTTACGAATTCAAGTGTCCTGGCTCCTCGAACGCTTACTAACATGACTTCTGAATTATGTCGGCCCGAACGGTAGTAAACGATATACAAAACATACATGTTCATGAATCTTCTCTTTCAAAGACTTACAATATACATCATACCACATCATGGACTATAAATGCAAGATATATATATAGGCACTCCGTTATATTCATTACTCAAATCCTAAGTCGCGACATTCTATTATAGGTTGCTCGTAGAAACCTACACGATCCAACCATCACCTTCATTACTTGCTATCCTACTTAAGGTGAGTTCATAGCCCCACTTTACATTACTTCAATGTTTTACAAACCCTTGGGGGGAATACATGCAACTTTTAAACCGAACACAATGCTTTGAAACTGTATGCTGCCTGATTGTTTTATTATTACTAAGTACCTATCTTGCCAATCCTAGGCCCCTATCATGAACCATTTAATCACTAGTATTAGTGAGCGCCTATTGGGATTGACGAATCCCATTTGTTTGAGCAGATAATTCAAACGAATGCACTATATTTGAACATTAAGTATGACGGCAAAGTACTTACCGGGGCAACAAAACCGCCGATTGATATTGGTACCCATTAACGTATTGGTTGCATGAGCTTAGTATATAATAATAACTGTTTTGTTTTCTAACATGAGTATGAGTCTAATTAACTCTTACTACCAACATATTGTGTTCAATCATTAAACAAACTCTATGAATTTCACTCAACCTTTGTGTTGACCTCTTAAGCATGTATTTCAGGTCCATGATAATCAAGAATGGAGCGGAAGGGCACGTACCGAAGGAAGAAGGCTATAAACTATTATGTCATTCGATAAAAACATCAAAGACTTTATATTGATGTATTTTGAAACATGGAACCTTTTTGGGACCTTACTATGTAAACTCTGATATATTTGAATAATATGAATGACAACCCTTTTTATTACGACTCGGTTAGAGATCGTTTTCTGTTATTATGACTGTTGTGCCGTCGAGTAACACCCAAGTTGAATTCCGCTGCATCATGAATTGGGGGTGTTACATCTCGAGTAGGTGACTCGAGGAGTAGAGTAGGGCGAAGAGGTGCTTCATAGCCGAACCGCTATAAATATCATGTGCTGTGGTTTCATCTCTCTATCTCTATCTTTTCATTACTTTCATATTTACGTTATTATTGTTTAGTTAGTTAGATTATATAGTTTGAGTTGTACAAGTGTTGAAATTCACATAAATAAAAATCGAAGCTTTTATCAAACAAAGTTTTTAAAAATATAAATTGGCGTAAAACTATTCAACCCCTCCTTCTAGTTTTCCACTGTTAGGTCACCATTTAGTAAACACAAGTACAAGAAATGAGATGAGAATAAGAGATGGTTGATTATAAGATTTTGAAGAGTGAAAGAACAATAGTTTCATTAAGATTTTCAAATAACCAACAATATTAAAGTTTACATAAGCTTATTATATATAGGGGAGGAGTAGGGCAACACTCCCTTCCTCCCTCATTCATAAAAAACGTGGGCTTCAAGGCCCATTGGACTAGAATACATAAGAAATAAATAACTAAGCAACCTATTACAAAAGGTAATGACCGAGACTTGACTAAACATAAAAGTATGTTCCCAACAATCTCCCCCTAAGGTTCGGTCATCACGGTTGCTTGACGTCTTCATCTTTGTTGTTGACTTGTAAATCTTTAGACGTCTTCAAAAAAAATGTTGTGTAATGAATGTGCTTTGCTCTATGTCATTGTTCATTGGTGATGATGTAGTGATTATGTTATGAAGTAGTCTGCCGTTCGTCACTCCTGCGTCTGTGGTGGTTGTCCGCCATTCCAACATACTCATACATCTTTGGACTTATACTTTGTAGATTCTTCTTATTGGCGTAGAATCTTTCTTTGAACTTTGTGGTGCTAAGATCTTTGGGGGAGCTATCATATGCTTCAGGATGTATGTATGAGCATGTTGGAAGCTACCATCATGGAAGTGATGTACCTGCAAGTAAACAGTTAGCAATAAACAACCGGTACTTACTGATAAGGAATTAGAGCTCGTCAACAGCATAGTGTGAAGACTCCTTCTAATCCTTATCAAGGCCGTTCCCATATCAGATACTCCCAAGAGAGCTTATGAGACCTACTAAGTAGCTCAATGACTGGGTGAGTCGCAGGGGATCACTCCACGACTGTAGACCGCTATGGAGCCACCGCGAACAATAAGCGTAACCCTTATGGGGTTACCGAAGTGACCTGCTGTCAAGGCTGGATGATGTTGACCCTGGCAGGAATTTCTGTTTAATCATTGAGAAATACATTTTTAATCCTCTCATAAACGTTCTTGGCAGATTGCTAAGATCTGCGAAGGACTCGATAATTTATAGCTGGTGTCCATTGATGTAGAACACCAGTTGTAGAAATACTAAGTGTTCCTAAGAGATCTTTGATGTATCTCATGGCTCTAGACTCTATAGGTGCACACTTAGGTGTCCTGTGCGGAGACTAGGGAGGGGTCTCCTGCTTCAATATCAACTATCTCTAAGAGACAAGTTGATAGATTACACTGGTTCCCCGTAAGAATGAAACAAGCTCTTTTAAGAGAACTTGAGTGGTTAAGAAGGTTTAGTGCATTGCATCACTGGGTCCATGACGACTTTGTCTTCAATACCAGTGTTGCCTTAGCAACAACCAGTAGCATATGAGTTGAACCCGGTGTCTGCTCTAAGGTTGAACATATGGAGGGCTATTTCTTTTCACCCTTTTTTCTTACATTTCTTTTTTAATTCTTCAACTCCTTCTTTCCCTTTCATTCTTTTCTCCTTTTTCCGTATCATTCCAAAGGACTTCTAATTCTAACTATGGGAGATGTCCTTGGGTAGATCCCTCCGGCTCTGGCGGATCATAGGACGGTTATTCCTATCTTAATCACCTTATAACTCCTTGATTAACCGACAGTAGCCAAAAAACCTTTGATTGAATAATTTCTCAAAGTGTTTGTGATAATCAAATATTTTGGTTAACACTTTGAGAGTTTTGTGTACACTTTTGAAGGGCTCCCCCTTCACATGTGCTCATGAGTTATTTAATAAATTTGCACACGCGGGAGGAACAAGCATTTTGAATTGAGTCATTTTCAGTGAACAAGACTGATTCGAGACACGCTTACATCACTAGTTAAACTAGCTTGAAGTTATTACCTGGCCTGCTCGAGTTCACAGAAAGTTTCTCGAGATGGTACATTTTTACTAAGACAAATCCTTTTCGAGACACGCTTACATGGTTAGTTAAAGAGATCCATTGTCAGCTTTTAGGTCACAACTAGCTCTAGTAACTAACTTGATGTTATTACCCATCGAGGATAAGTCTTTTCGAGATTACTAACTTTTAATGTTTCGTCAATTCCTGGGTCAATTCTGAGTCTAGCTCGCACAAGATACAACTTTTAACTTTTTGACCATTTAAATTTTAATCACCTTTTCATTTTCTCCCCCTCAAAAATAGCATATATAATGATGTTTTTGACAATCTTTTTAGATTAAAATATGCCTTTTTGAGTCTTATGGGGAGATTCACCAAGAACTTTTGATTTTAGAACAAAGTATTTTAGTTTTGACAAGTGCTCCCCCTCAACAAGTGATTAGGTCTTATTGAGGTAAAATACTTGTCCTTTTGAGCAGAATTATGAAATATCACAAAATATTTGATTAATTCTACTCAAAAGTAAGAAGCCTTCGCTCCTTATATTAGGATTGAGGCACTGATGCATACCTCAGGGTCCTTTCTTTACAAGTTCGGGTTGTGCACTGTAATGTGTACACAATCTATTATGAAGAATAGTATTGACAAATCAAATCAAGTTCTTACAAGTTTCTACCATTCTGGTCTCTGAAACGTCAACACCGGAAATCCAGGTCTGCCTCCCACATAACTTTCCAATCTCCTAATCTGATCCCTACGCTTCAACAGGTTCTCAATCCTTGTAATGAATCTGCGAGCTTGTCTTCCCTCATCGGTATTCCACCTTTTGGATTTGCCTAGTGCTATGTCATCTAATCTGCTTTTGATTCCATCTCTGACGAACTTCAGGGTTTCATCACAGAACTTATGGATTTCGTCATAGCCCATGAAGCAGTTTCGACCGTTTACACTGTGGTATGTGAACCGAAATGCTGGATGCTTGATCAAGGGGTATTGAGATTGATGTTGAAGGTTGGGGATGTTGAAAAGGTTAGGTTTGGTGAGATTGAGCTTCTTCTGACAACTTTCCACTCCCAGTTGAAGATCTTCTACTCTTTCTCTGATGACTATTTATCTGATGAAGATTAGGAGAGCTGTGATAAAGACAAGCTGCATAGGTTTGGGTAAGTTGCAAAGCTTTCCTTGAACTTTGAGCAGATACATATCTTCTATGTTGTTGAGGAGTAATCGTGGAAAGTCTGACTCGGAAATCTCGTACTCTTTTTCACCAAGTCTTTTGAGTACTATTTTGCTGAGGAATGAATACCCAAAGTGAGTGACTGTCGAAATGAACTGAATCGAGACTATCTTCAACTCACTTGTCACATTACCCATGGTCTGATTGAGTCTTCTGCTTCGATAATACTGTGCCCAGTTATCTGGCCAATGATGTATACCATAGAGTGCGTTCCGGTCATAGTCAATAACTTTATCGATGAATAAGTTAGAGGCTTCTTCTTCGATGGCATTGTTGAGGTATCTGGCTGCAGGGATTAAGAAGGTAAGTGATGTGGCGTACTTCTTTTCTATCTTGCTTCCGTGTTGTAGAAATTCCAAGTCATTGTTGAAGAAGAACTTGTAAGGGATTTTCTCCTGTTTCGGCTTTCCAACCAAGGGTAGCGGTTTGGTCCAGTTAGTGTAGTATGGCCCTTTTGTCTTTGAGAAATAATCAATGTTGGACTCAAGATTTAGCCAGTCAATTTTGTTAGACATTGCACGGGCTATGTTTTCCAGGTGGTACTCGAGTTCAACAGAGTTGGCTGAGCGATCTTTCAAAAGGTTGAACGCAGCATTCTTAATCCTTCTCAGCTCTTTCGTGCTCATATTCTTAAGACCATAGTCTCTCTGCAGAAGTTTTGCGTACTCCACTGTGTGACCATCTTGTTGTGATTGATCTTCTGCAAGAGGAGGTTGAGCTTTAAGCATTTCATCAAACCAAGAGTATTCTGCCATTTGGTCTTCGTCCAGCCACTTAAGAACCGTTTTCGGTTTCTTTGGTTCGGTGCTTTTGGAAGAGGTTTTAGGTTTATGCTGATGATGTTTGCTTTTCTTCTCTTTCTTCTTTGGTGATGGTTCTGGTATGTCGTCTGGCTGAGGAAGTCGTCTCCGCTGGTGTACTCAAAATGATCATGGGCTTTAGGACCAGAACCTGATGCCTTTGGTTGTTGAGCGGAAGTAGTGGTAGTAGGAGTTGTGACCGGTTGCTTGTGTTGAGATGAAGGACCTTCAGTTTGTTTTTGTTTCTTAGCCTGTGAGTTCAGGTCTTGATCTTCATCATCCCTTGGACGTTTCAGTTTTTCGGCCTTAGTGCTGCAGGTCTCTTTAGACATCTTGGCTTTTAAAGCTTCCAGGACTTTAGCTTCTTCAGGTGACAATGTGAATTTACTTGCCAATTTGTCTAAGAGCAGGGTTTCTAATTCGTCCATTGATAACCCTGGTTGTGGTAGAGTTGATTTGTCTGCTCGAAGAGTAAATGAGGTAGATCTGATCACTTTCTTGACAGCTTGTTCTGCAAACTTGGTGAGTTCACCTTTCATTGGCGCCAGCAAATCTTTCAATTCAGCAACTAGGTATTGTTCCATATATTGATGTGCTTGAGCAGCTAATGTAGCTTCCAAGTTTTCTTGTACATCCTTAGCTAAGAAGGTGTCAACCTTTTCTTGCAGCTCTTGGACATTCGTATTATGCTTTGTCAATTCAGCAACTTGACTTGCTAGTGATTCAACTTGATCTTCTAATTTGCTTTTCTTCTATTCATGAACTCTCCTAAAAGCTTTCTTAATCAACTTTGATGCAGCAGAGGCTTTAGTACTGGTGGGTTTCTTGATTGATTCGTCATGTGTAGATTCAGATGCAGGAGGTGATGATTGTGAATATTCAATGTGAGTGGTGATGTCCTTGTCATCTCCTCTTTGTGATTTGGGTTTATCCTTGGCATTAACATTCTTATCTTTGGCTGCCTCCTCCTGTAATCTTTGTTCTTCAGCCAGCCTGTCAGCCTATGCTTTAAGCTTTAGTTCTTCAGCTAATTTGGCTGCTTCTGCCTTAAGCCAAAGATCTTTAGCAAGCTTGGCTTCTTCTTCTTTTCTTATCTTATCTTCTGCCAGTTTGGCTGCCTCTTTTGCTTTTCTGCTTTCTTCTAAACGAATAGTTTCTTCTAATTTGGCTTGTTCTAGCTCCACAAGCCTAGCCTCTTAAGCTTCTTGTTTTCTCTTTAACTCCTCTTCTTGAGCCCTTTCTCTGATCTCCATTTCTTCCATGGTCAAAAGATATGGAACATCAGTATCCATATGATCCTCCTCTTCCTCTTCTCCTGTTGCTGAAGCATTAAGCATATCTACATCTGTAGGTGATATTGTGGGGGTTTCGTAGACAATCAAAGCAGCACTGGTTACTGTAGTGGATTCAGGAATTCTGCTAGATCCGCCTGCTTCGTTTTTTTGAGAAAACAAAGGAGGTGGAGGTTGATCAGCTTGGAAGGTGTCTATTTTCCTGTGGAGGAGACCTAAATTAAGAGCTCTTTCATCTTCTTCTTCCACTGAGAGGCCTATGTTTGAGTGAGCAGCTTCTTGTTCAGCAGTAATTGGTTCCTTCAGCTTCTCTTTCCTAATCCTTTCTTCTTCCAATTTAGTGTTTGCTTCAGTAAACGGTCTTTGATTGAGATTCGTTGGGTATTCAGCATTTTCAGCAAATTCATCAATGTTTTTGTCCCAATCTTCAAAAGACATGTCCATATCATCAAGATCTTCAAGATTAAACTTCTTGTTGATGTTTGCATAGGCTTCCTATACACTGGACCTTCGTCGGATTCGGTTTCTGAGTCAGACGGTTTTAGAGAAGGTGGTTGAGTGGGTTCAGGAATAGATTCAGGTTTCTTGACTGGAATTTTGAACTTGAGTGTACCCCTCCTTTGTGTAGACTTGGTAGAACTACCAGAGCTCCCAGACTTGCTACCTTTCTTCCCCTTCTTCTGCATGCACGATGGTAGAATGACTTCGTCTAAGAACCCAACTTTGTCTTCCATGAGTGCTTGAACGTAGTACATGTAATTCTTACAAAGCTTCACTTTATCATTCAAGAGACAAGCGGGAAATGGTTTTCCTTGTTTACGTGTGCTGGTGTCTAGTCTCTTAATCTGTCTGAGAGTGTCCTCATTTCTGAATGTGTTCTCAGCTTCATCATCCAGTCTTTGAGGAATATCGTCATACTCACGAAGGAAGCTTTCGATGAGAAGTTTGGTGAAACGAATGAATGGGATATTAGTAGTTTTGTGTTGTATGTGCCACACAAAATCTTCCCAAATGATGCTAGCATAATCCACCTTTTTGACGTTTGCCACAGCCCAGAAAAGTTTGAGGTGTTGGAGCTTGGGGTGTTCGTGACCAGTGTCTCTGCCAGATAAAGACTTAGCAATCAGGATGTATAACGTTCTCCGTGGTTGTGGAAGAAATCTGATGTTGACCTTGGAGTGTCTTGTCACCACTTCTTCTGATTCATCGTACCCAATATCCTGTAACCATTCTATCAGCTCTTCCTCATTAGGTACTGGATCATATTCTTCATCTGGGCCAAGTTCGGGCAAACCAAGAACATTACAAAGAGTGTCTATATCCACAGTAACTTGTCTCTTACGAAGCATGCAAGTGAAGGACTCTTCCCCAAGGTCTAGCTAAAGTGTGTGCCAAAATTGGTGTATGTAGAAGCAAGCTACAGATGCTGATTTGGTGAACAGGATTTTGTTCGGGTGATAGAGGAGTGCATCCACAACTACAATGCATGAAGATTCATTGCACGTGATTTTGTTGAAGTTGATCCTTAAGTTGTTCTTGCCTATCTTTCTGGAGTAATTCGCGGGAAAGGTTTCTTCCCATGAGAGTTTAGGTTCAGGTTCTGGTCCATATGGAATGTCATTATGTTGTGCCATCTGAATTGATCATAAACAAACACAAACATAGCAATGATATACTTTGTTAGCTCAGACATTCAATTATATGACAATGCAGATATTAGATTGATCAGTGGGTGTTTTGTTTATAAACTGTTGTTATATGATGAACTTGTGTTTTAGAAGTTAACACTTAGTAAAAACTTATAACAATTTAGTTACAACATGAGGTAACCATTACAAGAGTTTACACTTTTGAAATTTTAGAACACTTAGACAAATTTCATGAATTTAGGCAATGTTACGCGTAAGATTGAAAAAATCCTACGCATAACATTTCTTATGCGTAAGAAATCATATTTCGCGTAAGATAACAAAAGCTATGCATAACTTCTATTTTACGTGTAAGTGCAATCTTTTGCGTAGGATTCATCTTATGCGTAGGAATGAATCTTATGCGTAAGAATGAAGTTTAGGCAAAGGATTGAACCTTATGCGTAAATTTTGACTTATGCGTAAGATAATATCTTATGCGTATGAAAAAAACTTATGCGTAAGAAATGATCTCATGCGTAAACATTGTCTTATCCAAGACAAGTTTTTCAATATCGTCGAATCTTACGCGTAAGATTTCATCTTACGCGTAGGATGAGTAATTTATGCGTAGAATCGTCTTTAACGAAAATTCACCTTTGAAAAATTGTATCTTTTGATTCCTGAAAGTGTTAAACACAACCACTGATCAATATTTCATTCAAATTCATTCCAACACACTTAAGACACACAACTTTACGCGTAACCATGTCAATACTCAAACTTATGCGTAGGATCGTATGAACAACTAATCACAATCGGATTCAAACATGTTTCTGGGTTAAAATTGGAATAGGGCAAGTGTTACATACAAGCTAAGGAACATGTGGACCAAGTTATAACAATAACTAACCATAGAATCAAACATTCATAGCTGCAAGTGTCTACGAACCCTAAATCCATGATACAAGATCCATGAGTTGATTTTAAAACAATTAAACCACAAAATTGAGTTCCTAAGCATATATAACCACTATCCCCATCAACAATTAGTATCCAAACATCCTAAATCAAAAATCCCTAAATTAACACATGAACCCTAATTTACCAAATCAATCAATTGAGGTTTCTGGGTAAGATTGGAGTTTATAATCATGCAATATTTCATCATAGGATCAAAACCCATTAACCAAATCACATCCTAACACCCTAAATCACTAGGTCTTAATTTACGCAAAACCATAAAGTGTATTTAACGATTTTAGCACAAATTAATCGTTGGATTTCGTTAAAATTAAAAACCTTTGTGTAGAAACATGATCAAAACATTGTGGTACTTACAGATTTGAAGAACTATGATTGGATTTGTAGTTTGATTGTGAGCCGTAGATTAGGTTTGGTGAAAGTATTAAATGGGTGAAACTGTTTTTGCAGGTGAAATAAATGAGTGGTCAAATTTAGTTTTGACTTAGGTTAAAATTAGTTTCACTATTTGATAATTTTGGCCCCTTAACCTCATGTAAGTTTCATACTATAACGACCTAAATTTTCGAATCTAAAATAAAACCCGTATATAACGAAACAAATAAATCGTATATCCAAATAAATTACAACGAAACCTCATAAGTGAAATTCTGAGCATATTCTGAATCCGAAAATACTTGAAAACCTAAAATAAAATTTGAAAAATATTTACACGACGCTAATACTAAATTGGACCATTTTTCTTTTGTAAACAAATTAATAACCAACTAATGACCAAATAACTAATATTTAAGCCCATGAGTTTCCTTGGCTTTTGGTACACACACGACCCAACACCAACAATGCTAAAGATCCAGTTTTATTTTTGTTCACAACAACAATACGCTACAACAAAATTTCTAAAACCCTAACCCTAAAATAAAATATAGCGGCATAATATTTCTGGTGGGTTCTCTTCTGTTCGAGACCAAGAGGAAGGCAAGAAGAGTATTTATTTGATAGTGGGTACAAGCAAGTCGAATAAGCGATTTGTATTGTTGCTCAGTTCTTTTGTTCGGGTCTCACGTCCTTGTGTTTTATTTTCTGTCGAGGCTTCCATAAAAAGGGTATCACCTCATTTTCCTTGTTCTTTATTCATTTGATGTCCTACACATTGTGCATGTCTTGATTGTTTTTATTTTGTAATCGGCTGAAAAGAAAAGAAAAATGATGGAACATGCATTTGACATAATATTAATCACATGAAATCTTATATGTTTAACCATGGTCGACTTATACTCGTATATACATTCTGAAAATTGGAATTTGTTTGATCGAATGGGAGTATAAATGAAGAACCAAGTTATATATTTAATCACATGAAATAATAAGAAAAAGTTGTATGAAATTATATACTTATACATAGATATTGACATGAATTATTTCTGATTTTGGGACTAGCATCTCACGCGTGCATAATATAGCGAGAATAGAGTTTATTTTTGGATTCGAATTATATAGATATTAAAGGTTCGAATGGTGTGTGTTGGTCGAATGGATATTGGATAATAAAAGGGTGTGTTCGCATTTGTTTAACAAAAATGGTGTTCAGTTTTATTATAACAAAGGAGTTTGCGTTTGATTTTTTAAGATGACAAGGGGTTCGTTTGTTCGACTGAGTAAATAAGAAAAAGGTTTGCGGTTGATTTTAATACAACGAGGGTGCGTTTGGATTAAAATGTGACGAGGGTGTGTTTGAGTAGTTAAATTTCATTTTGGGGTTGTTACGGTCTAATTTAATGTCGAGGGTGCGTTAATAAATTTGAAATGACATGGTCTAAAATTATCACCACAATATAAAATTATAGTATAAACTTTAAAATAATTTTATTTAACATTTTAATACTTAATGTTGATAATTTACATTTTGACCCTAAACTTTACTAAATTGACATGATTAACCCTAAACTGTTATAATTGTCATTTTAACCCATAAATATTAATAATTGTCGATTATAACCTTAAAGTATTAAATTACTAATTCGAGAAAGTCAGTAAAAATGGAAAGCTGACTAAAATGAGTAATATGATTTAAAATAAGTTATTAATAGAACGATCATAAATTCGTGTAGATTCGCTGAAGAAGGAGTTCGCTTTTGATCTTTATGTTTCTGTTATGTTTGCACTTGCGGTCTAAGGTACAGATATTCTGACCTTTCTCAAAAGGTTTCTCATGATCTCTTTCATATTCTGATCCGTTAGTTCCCGAATTGATGCCATTGCTATGATCCCCTTTACTTGAACCTTCTCTGTTGATCCCACTTGATATGACCTCCGTTATGAACCTATGCTATGAAAACCTTCTTAATGATACCATGGAAATGTTTTGAGAAGAACCGATTTGAAAAGATGTTTATAAATGATGCTAAATTTCTTTTTAAAAGAAAGGTTATTTAACTTTCATGAACACTATATTTTGAAAGACCATTTTTATGAAAACTGTTTTAAAAGACTATTTAAATTGGACTTTTAATAGAAACTTTTGAGACGGACTTTTGAACTGAACCATGAATTGATTTTTGAATATGAACCTTGACCTGATAAACTCTGATTGGACTTTGAATACTATTTCTGATATGAACCCTTTGTTATGAACTGCTATTATGAACCTTTGATATGATTCTGAGATACACCTTTGCTATATGACCTTTTGCATGACTTTGAGACCTGACTCTTAGTTTGATACCCGAGCCATTTATGTTTCTCCTACCTATGGAGGTACCATAGGCATGTCTGTGATGCACCACTGGCATGACTCATGTGTGGGTGAGTGATTTCTCACGCCATCCCTTTTTATGATTACTATTATGGCCATTATGACTTTGAGTATACGACTTTGAGATTGACTTTGAGTAAGGGGCGTATGGGTTGCAATCCTAGATCTGTTCTGTTTAGTGGATTTAACTATGATTATGATTATGATATATGTCTGGTGACTGGTACTGTGTGCTATACATGCCTTTCACAATTTCTGGGAGTTCGCTACTCCACCCATTTTGAAGAATGAGGACACCCCTCATATTATCTGATTATCTGAGAGGACTCCCCTCTATATGATTATGAAGAATTGTGGTATTGACGGCTTATATGATATGATATGTTTCTGGGCTCGTGGTAGATGACTATCCTTTCTTCTTTCTATTCTATTACTCTTTTATCTGTTCCTTATTCTATTTCCCCAATGCACTATATTTCAGTTCTGTTTCATTATCATTGCTTTGTATATGTATCTGTTCACTGAGCATTTTAAGCTCAGCCGCATTTCCTTTTCCTGCGGCAGGTTTTAGTAGGAAGCTGGGTTATGGGAAGAGAGCGTGACTGGTCTTAGAAGACTATGCTTTGGACTAGAGACGATTAGATGAAGTTTCACTTTATTAGACATAGTATTTATTGTTTTGTAACCTTGTAGTTTCAGATTTTCATTTGTAACCCTGATTTTTGTTGTATGTATGAATCATATGCTTGTGTTTGTTCTGATATGTCACTATAATGTAATTCTTCTACCCTTATCGGGTTGGGGTGTTACAATTATGGTATCAGAGCCCAGGCTGCGATTCGTAATACATTTACCTTTGACCTGTGAAGTTTGGACCCCTAAGTTTCCACTGTAGGCGCTCATAAGACAACCTTTGGAACTTTACCTTAGGATTCCCCATAGGAACCCAAGTTATTACCAGTAAGGAATGGGTAGACTAAGACATTTATGTAAGTATCATTTGCTTCCGTATCACTCTGATCGTGCCTTTGCTCTTAGATAAGCCTTATAAGGACCTTTGTTTCAGAAGTTAGAAGTTTTGCAACTTAAGCTTAGTAACCAAGTAAGTTTGGAATACCTCGGAAGGCTACCTGGATACCTTACACATTTAAGTTTCACCTTCAGATTTTGATCTTCGCCTCCGATTTGTTTGATAAGCTGTTTGACACCTTTTCGACCACACCGTAGGTCATTCAACCACAATGTGTTCGACACATTCTGTAAATTCATTACTCATGCTGGGTATGAATGTATCATCCGATACTACTTAACTCTGTATGATCCATTATTACTCCTATGAGAATTTTGGTAATTATGAACCACGAATATGAGAAGTCTTGTTTCCTCTCTTTGAATGATGAACCTTGTTCTGCCAACCGTTTCCTTTGGAAGGGTATGATGTAAATACTATCTCTATATGGATTTGTTAACTAAGCATGATGATGCTGATAACTGAGATTCTGTAACTCTCACGATTGACAATTATACGATGTTCGTATTACCAATGATACACATCCTACCTGCTACTTATGCTAAGAAGCTAAACGAAATTCCCACACATTGAACTGTTCGTTTATCCATCCCAACATTTTTGTTGAACCATGTACTTGACTCTTATATATGAACTATCTGTATGATTTGACGACTGTATTCACTCTATGAATCCTTTGACTTTGAGATGTCTGATTATACGGTCTTTTGGACTGAATGGCTATTCGTGAAGATACCATAGACTACCATATCTGAAATGTGACCTTAAAAATCTGCTTCACCCTATTCCATTATGATGACTCTCTACATCTGCTAAAATTTCTGTCACTATGGAAACACCTACCCCAAACTCATGTGATTACCAAGTTGTCCTGAAAACCATTATTATCAACCCTTGGAAAGTTCTACTATTGGGAAATATTTTGTCATACGAAGATTTTCCGATATTCTCTGATGAACCTTTTGGTACTCCTTCCTGCTTAAGAAGTAGAGTGGACATTGAACTGATATCAGTGAAGAAACCATGGTGCCATAGAAGTTGAGAGATTGAAGGAGCTGATGGAATATGATTTTTAACCTTGGTAATTCTCTTTAGATGCTCTTGTTTGTTTATGAAGAAGAACGAGAGAAGTATGCGATGACGTATCGACTATCGTGAACTTAAACGTACCACTATCACTAATCATTATCTGTTTCCGCGTATCAATAATTAATTTGGTCTTCCTTTGAAACTCCGCGTCTGATTGCATCATTTTAGATTTAAAGGACTGAAGAAGCAACCACAAAAACTTCTAAGAAGGGGGTTAACTAACCGAGAGTAACCTTTGGGAAGTATTTCAGTTCCTGAAGAAGAAAGAAGGCGATGTGAAAATTCCCTGAGATGATTTCTGAAGTTGCCTTTGCACTCGTTATAACATTTATGAACTTGAATGATGCCAATGGCGTTGGCTAGAATAATCATGTTTTTCGCGTGTTTTGGACAAATTGTCATAGTATGACATTGTGTTGTGTTCTAAAACGAAAGAAGAACATAGAGATTATTGGTGAGACGACCCTTTGTTCTGGAAGAGAAATTTGATTGACGTTCAGAAAGCATAATAGACAACACTACCCTGTATAATGTAAAGACAGAGCTTTCACAAGAAGGACCAAGATCGAAGATCGTTATCGGAGTTAGAAAACTTGGTGGAAGAGTCGTAGAAGATGGTTGCGACAAGCATTACCATGGAAGAAGCATACAAGAAGAAGTGAGGAACTAGGATAGTGCTCAATCATGCATCACGCAACACGTGAAGATTTCAGTTTGGGCACCAAGACAACCAGACCAAAGAAGACGAACCATTCAACACACAACCTAGAGTCGACAACAACAACATGTACCTTAAGACCTGGAGCTATGTTAGAAGACCTGTCAAAGACACGCAGTCTTGTTTCTCTATTCATTTTAGTTGTACTAAGATGAATTGAGAGCAGAAGCAGACCTGCGGATGGAGGAATCCACAGTGATTTGCATCAGAGACTGCCGTTATGATGCCACCCTACCAAGAGGAGCTGCTGAAGACCGGAGGAACCAGACTCGAGTTTTAAATTTTTTTAATCATGAGGCAAGATGGACAAGAGTAAACAGACTACCCCAACTTGGAGGAAATTTTGAAATTTGTATTTGAGTGGACGGATTTTGAAGTGGACATTGTGTTTAGACGAGATGATTCTGTAAAGGATTGACGCTATTGAGGACGTACCTTAATTTTGAATGACATTCTCGGATCTCCGTTACTCTTCGAGTAATTTCGTTCTCTTAGCTATGTTGTTTGATTTTGGTGACCTCTGAGACTATAGGTGGACTAGGTGGATTTAAATAAGTTTGGGTGTTCACGACTTGAGATAAAGTATGATCATCATGAGGGCATATGTATATGATGCCAGTATTATGACGCCTGGCCAACGTGATAATACTTACATCATATAACGTGCACTTATGGTGGGCATATGATATTTTAAGAAGTGCCTTAGAAGTTTTAGAATTCTGGCATCTGATCAAGATCATCTGAGTTTAGTGAGACTTTAGGTTCATTCTACCTATACGTTTGATATGCTGTCCTTGTTATACGATTCGATACGTTTGGACTCTCGACACGTGTTTTGCTGATCTTTGCAACTTCTGATAAGGATCTTAGGTTCCATTATGAAATTTCTGCCGTTGACGATATCTAACGATATTCTTTCTGTCCGTATACGATTCGCATTCGTGAAGTTGTTCATTATGATCTGCTATGAGTAAAATATGTAATTGTGGACTTTAAGGGAATGAGACTTGTTTGTTTATGAGAATACCTTTGGAAGGTTATCTAAAAGCCGAGACTATCTGAGAAGCTGAAGAGTTAAACCTTATATCACCCCATGTTTGCTACAATTCAATGTATTCTCATCTGATTCGCCGAATCAATTCGATGAGAATCGTATGTATTTTTATACCTTTTCCTGGAGAATTCGTTTATCATCCGTTATGTTTGGTACATTATCCTTTTGATTCAAATTCAATATGATATGCCCTTCTGAAGAATCTGAAACTATTTTGACAATAATTACGAGTCATGAGAAACTATTTGGTCTGAAGATCTTTTTGGAAGAACCTTCCCGGGCGTAAATGGTTGTGACGACTTTTGCGGTTTGCTACGACTTCGTCTAACTTTGCGACTTCAAATTTCGAGGACGAAATTTTATTCTTTTTAGAGGGGAAGAATTATAACGACCTAAATTTTCGAATCTAAAATAAAACCCGTATATAACGAAACAAATAAATCGTATATCCAAATAAATTACAACGAAACCTCATAAGTGAAATTCTGAGCATATTCTGAATCCGAAAATACTTGAAAACCTAAAATAAAATTCGAAAAATATTTACACGACGCTAATACTAAATTGGACCATTTTTCTTTTGTAAACAAATTAATAACCAACTAATGACCAAATAACTAATATTTAAGCCCATGAGTTTCCTTGGCTTTTGGCCCACACACGACCCAACACCAACAATGTTAAAGATCCAGTTTTATTTTTGTTCACAACAACAATACGCTACAACAAAATTTCTAAAACCCTAACCCTAAAATAAAATATAGCGGCATAATATTTCTGGTGGGTTCTCTTCTGTTCGAGACCAAGAGGAAGGCAAGAAGAGTATTTATTTGATAGTGGGTACAAGCAAGTCGAATAAGCGATTTGTATTGTTGCTCAGTTCTTTTGTTCGGGTCTCACGTCCTTGTGTTTTATTTTCTGTCGAGGCTTCCATAAAAAAGGTATCACCTCATTTTCCTTGTTCTTTATTCATTTGATGTCCTACACATTGTGCATGTCTTGATTGTTTTTGTTTTGTAATCGGCTGAAAAGAAAAGAAAAATGATGGAACATGCATTTGACATAATATTAATCACATGAAATCTTATATGTTTAACCATGGTCGACTTATACTCGTATATACATTCTGAAAATTGGAATTTGTTTGATCGAATGGGAGTATAAATGAAGAACCAAGTTATATATTTAATCACATGAAATAATAAGAAAAAGTTGTATGAAATTATATACTTATACATAGATATTGACATGAATTATTTCTGATTTTGGGACTAGCATCTCACGCGTGCATAATATAGCGAGAATAGAGTTTGTTTTTGGATTCGAATTATATAGATATTAAAGGTTCGAATGGTGTGTGTTGGTCGAATGGATATTGGATAATAAAAGGGTGTGTTCGCATTTGTTTAACCAAAATGGTGTTTAGTTTTATTATAACAAAGGAGTTTGCGTTTGATTTTTTAAGATGACAAGGGGTTCGTTTGTTCGACTGAGTAAATAAGAAAAAGGTTTGCGGTTGATTTTAATACAACGAGGGTGCGTTTGGATTAAAATGTGACGAGGGTGTGTTTGAGTAGTTAAATTTCATTTTGGGGTTGTTACGGTCTAATTTAATGTCGAGGGTGCGTTAATAAATTTGAAATGACGTGGTCTAAAATTATCACCACAATATAAAATTATAGTATAAACTTTAAAATAATTTTATTTAACATTTTAATACTTAATGTTGATAATTTACATTTTGACCCTAAACTTTACTAAATTGACATGATTAACCCTAAACTGTTATAATTGTCATTTTAACCCATAAATATTATTAATTGTCGATTATAACCTTAAAGTATTAAATTACTAATTCGAGAAAGTCAGTAAAAATGGAAAGCTGACTAAAATGAGTAATATGATTTAAAATAAGTTATTAATAAAACGATCATAAATTCGTGTAGATTCGCTGAAGAAGGAGTTCGCTTTTGATCTTTATGTTTCTGTTATGTTTGCACTTGCGGTCTAAGGTACAGATATTCTGACCTTTCTCAAAAGGTTTCTCATGATCTCTTTCATATTCTGATCCGTTAGTTCCCGAATTGATGCCATTGCTATGATCCCCTTTACTTGAACCTTCTCTGTTGATCCCACTTGATATGACCTCCGTTATGAACCTATGCTATGAAAACCTTCTTAATGATACCATGGAAATGTTTTGAGAAGAACCGATTTGAAAAGATGTTTATAAATGATGCTAAATTTCTTTTTAAAAGAAAGGTTATTTAACTTTCATGAACACTATATTTTGAAAGACCATTTTTATGAAAACTGTTTTAAAAGACTATTTAAATTGGACTTTTAATAGAAACTTTTGAGACGGACTTTTGAACTTAACCATGAATTGATTTTTGAATATGAACCTTGACCTGATAAACTCTGATTGGACTTTGAATACTATTTCTGATATGAACCCTTTGTTATGAACTGCTATTATGAACCTTTGATATGATTCTGAGATACACCTTTGCTATATGACCTTTTGCATGACTTTGAGACCTGACTCTTAGTTTGATACCCGAGCCATTTATGTTTCTCCTACCTATGGAGGTACCATAGGCATGTCTGTGATGCACCACTGGCATGACTCATGTGTGGGTGAGTGATTTCTCACGCCGTCCCTTTTTATGATTACTATTATGGCCATTATGACTTTGAGTATATGACTTTGAGATTGACTTTGAGTAAGGGGCGTATGGGTTGCAATCCTAGATCTGTTCTGTTTAGTGGATTTAACTATGATTATGATTATGATATATATCTGGTGACTGGTACTGTGTGCTATACATGCCTTTCACAATTTCTGGGAGTTCGCTACTCCACCCATTTTGAAGAATGAGGACACCCCTCATATTATCTGATTATCTGAGAGGACTCCCCTCTATATGATTATGAAGAATTGTGGTATTGACGGCTTATATAATATGATATGTTTCTGGGCTCGTGGTAGATGACTATCCTTTCTTCTTTCTATTCTATTACTCTTTTATCTATTCCTTATTCTATTTCCCCAATGCACTATATTTCAGTTCTGTTTCATTATCATTGCTTTGTATATGTATCTGTTCACTGAGCTTTTTAAGCTTAGCTGCATTTCCTTTTCCTGCGGCAGGTTTTAGTAGGAAGCTGGGTTATGGGAAGAGAGCGTGACTGGTCTTAGAAGACTATGCTTTGGACTAGAGACGATTAGATGAAGTTTCACTTTATTAGACATAGTATTTATTGTTTTGTAACCTTGTAGTTTCAGATTTTCATTTGTAACCCTGATTTTTGTTGTATGTATGAATCATATGCTTGTGTTTGTTCTGATATGTCACTGTAATGTAATTCTTCTACCCTTATCGGGTTGGGGTGTTACACATACCTAGTGCCCAACTAACTCTCATGTATTCATAACTCCATTAAGTATTTTTTAAAGAACAACTTTGAATAAATTTACCCCCCCCCCCCTTGACCATAGACCGATGTCCTTTTGAATTTTAGAAATTGTTTCTATAGTCAAGGTGAGTATCCCCAGAAACCTTTAAAGTATCACATAAGATAAATATTTTTGGTAAAATGCAAGTATAAAGTAAATATTTTGAGAAATTTTAAAATACTTTTCCTCCCCCTCAACACTTGTTTTTGATAATAATTGAAGACATTTTATAAAAAATAGTGTTGAAAAGAGTGGTATATACTTGAATTTTTTTTTAAGATAGTTTGTGTTTGGAAAAATATTTACAAAGATAGTTTTGATGTTTGATGATCATTTGTGTTTTAAAACCTTTTCCAGATCTTCTGGAGTCAAACATCGCATACCAATTTGGTGAACTAGACTAGCAAACCTTGATGGTGCTAAGGATTTGGTAAGTAAGTCCGCCAATTGGTACTCAGTTCCAACAAAATATAATTCGACGGTACCCTTTTCAACATGCTCTTTGATGAAATGATATCGGAGATCAATGTGTTTAGATTTGCAGTGAAGAATTGTGTTGCAGGAAATAGCAATGGCACTTTTGGAATCACAGTAGATCTGAATCTTGTTGAACAGGTAGCCATAATCCTTAAGTTGTCATCTCATCCAGATGACTTGAGCACAACAAGCAGACATAGCTACATATTCAGATTCTGTTGACGACAGTGATGTGCAGTCCTGCTTCTTTGATTGCCATGACACAAGTTTATATCTGAGAAATTGTAATCCACCAGATGTACTTTTGCGTGTGTCTAAACATCCTGAATGATCAGCATCTGAAAAAGCAATTAGTTCAAAACCATAATCCTTCGGATACCAGATTCCCAAGTTAATGGTTCCCTTTATGTATCAAAGGATTCTTTTAACCTCACTAAGGTGTTTTTCAGTTGGTTTAGACTGATAGCGAGAGCACATGTAGACAGCAAATACTATATCAGGTCTACTAGCTGTGAGATACATGAGTGACCCAATCATACTACGGTATTTGGTAGGGTCAACAGGTGTCCCATGTAAGTCAGTATCTAGTTTTGTGGTATAGCCCATTGGTGTATTGTAAGTATCACAACTCATCATTCCATGTTTCTTTAAAATTTCTAGAGCATATTTGGACTGATTTATAAAAATTCCACGGGGTGATTGATGAACTTGTAGTCCTAGAAAGAACGAAAGTTCACCCATCATGGACATTTCAAAATTATCTTTCATTAATTTTGCAAAATCATTAGAGTAACTTCTTTTTGTTGAAGCAAAAATAATGTCATCGACATAGATTTGAACAACAAGTAAGTCCTCCCCGTAGGTTTTTGTAAATAGTGTTGGATCCACCGAACCTTTAGAAAATTTATTGGCCAGCAAGAAAGTGGACAGTTTGTCATACCACGCCCGTGGGGCTTGCTTAAGTCCGTAGAGTGCCTTTTTTAGTCGGTAAACGTGATTGGGACGCTCAGGATCAACGAAACCGTCTGGTTGGCTTACATAAACTTCTTCACGGAGTTCTCCATTAAGAAATGCTGTTTTCACATCCATTTGGTAAACAACCATGTTCCTATGTGATGCATAAGCCAAAAAGATCCGAACAGCTTCATGTCTAGCCACTAGAGCAAAGGATTCTGCAAAATCAAGTCCTTCTAGTTGGGAGTATCCTTTCGCTACCAGGCGTGATTTGTTACATATGAATGTGCCTTCTACATCTAGCTTATTTTTCTAAATCCATTTTAACCCGATGACAAAGACTCCATCAGGTCTTTCAACTAATTCCCAGTCTTCTAATCTTATGAATTGCTGAAATTCCTCTTGCATAGATTCAATCCAGTTATCATAAGTCATTGCTTCTTTGATGTTCTTAGGTTCTTCTAGACAAACTGTGAGTGCATAGATGCAAGTTTTACCATCAGTGTGAAGTCGTTGTCTTGTCATAACAGGTGCATCTGGATGGCCAATAATATGAACTAGTGGATGGTTTCGAGTCCATTTGTGTGTCGAAGGGTGTAGTTGATAAGTATCTCGCATGTTACCAAGATCCAAATTGCGTGTGGACGACTCAGCTACTTCAGGAAATGTTGGAGCTGGTGCAAACGGGTTAAAGAACCCATTAGGAGCTTCAGCTAATTGTCGTGAGTTAGAAACAGTTTGTTCTGCTGTAAATGGTGATGCAATTGGAGGACCGTCTTTCTCAACAGTTGTTGTTGTTTGTTGAGGTGAGTTAGGTACTTGAATATTATCAGGTTGAGTAGCGGAATTGGGTGAGACCTCAGTAGAGCGGTATTCAATTGTATTATCAAATAGTGGAGCAAACAAGGTTTCTAATTCTTTGCGGTTGAGGGGCAATGGTTCAGCCGGAGAGTCCGGAGAGTTAAGACGGTTGAATTCGGGTCCTAAGCTGTGTTGCTCAGAAGCCATTTGTGTGAGTTCATCAAAATTAGCGTGAATAGTTTCTTGAATTTCTCTTGTTCGACGATTCCATATCTGAAAGCCTTTAGAATTTTCATAGTATCCAACGAACACTCTGATGTCAGCCTTTGCTTTAGGTTTACCTAAATCATCACGATCATTTTTCGGATAACAAAGTGCTCCAAATACATGAAAGTAATCGATGTTCGGTTTTCTTTTGTGAAAAATTTGATATGGTGTTTTGCGATGGCGTTTTGTGATCATGCAACGGTTTTGGGTATAACATGCGGTTGAAACAGCTTCCGGCCATAAGTAATCTGGTAATTAAGCATTAATCAACATGGTTCTAGCAGCTTCCACTAACGTCCTGTTGCATCTTTCAACAACTCCATTCTGTTCTGGGCTTCTAGGAATCGATGTTTGATGTTCAATTCCCACTTTCTCATAATATGACCGAAGTGTCTGATTTTTAAATTCTGTTCCATTGTCAGTTCTGACCATTCGTACCGTGTTGCGTCACTGAACTTGAATTTTAGTGAGAAAGGTGATGATCATTGAAGGAGCTTGATCTTTACTTCAATAAACCCAAGTCCATCTGGAGTAATCATCCACAATTACAAGTATGTAGCGTTTACCATTGATACTTTGAACACGCATCGGTCAACACAAATCCATATGAAGCAATTGTAGAACATGATTCGTACTGTGCTCAGATTTAGAAGGAAAATGAGCCCGAGTACTTTTTCCTTGTTCACAGGCTGAACATAATTGATCTTTGGTGAAACGGAATCTTGGAAATCCATCAACAAGTTTGTGACGAGCAAGTTCAGTCATAGTTTTGAAATTCAAGTGCGAAAGACATTTATGCCATAAGCAAGATTTAGTCGATTCGGCTTTGGAGAGAAGAAATATCGGAGATGTAGCAATCATATCTGACATTGATATTGTATAAAGATTAGAACCACGTAAACCAGACATTAGATCGTTTCCTTGTAAATCACGAATGAAACACGTTCTCTCACGAAATGCAACTTCTAGATCCCCATCACAGAATTGACTAACAGAGAAAAGGTTGTGTCCAAGGCCTTCCACATAATAAACACGATTGATTTCAATGTTCCCACTAACATAGTCACCATATCCCATGATTAAAGCATAATGATCATTCCCGAATCTGACAATACTAATGAACTTTGAAACAAAGTTGTTTAACAGTTTGAGATTGCCTGTCATATGTCGGGTGCATCCACTATCAACAATCCAGAGAACAATCTGTACCACCTGCATCACAAGAAGATGACAAGGATGGAACAGAAGTAAGGGTGGAACCCAAAGAAAGTGCGGGTTCCTGTTGGTTAGAAGCACATGTATTCAACAGTTTAGGAATCCATTTAAAGTCGGGTTTATATTGTAACCAACGTTGCCAATTCCAACTAGTTCTTGCTTTCTTTTTGGTGAATTCACTAGTAATGGGCTTGTTCCTAGATTTGTTCTCTGCACTTATAGGGGTAACTTCAACTTCATTAGAAACCGTAGACGGCGGTTTTCCTAATATAGACTTAGAGGCAGTAGTGGGCCTAGAAGGAATGCTTGTCTTACGTTTCTTATGACGATTAAGAAGAGAATTAGCAATACATTTTGTATGAACACCAGATGATACGCTTTTATGACAAAACACACAAGATGCATTAATATTCAAAACATTCAAAGGTTCATCATTCGTTACATTTAGATTTTGATTACAATTTGCCAGATTAGAATCTAAATCTGATGCAACATGAGTTTTATTCAAAGTCCTAAGTTGATCTTTTGCTTCTTGAGCTTCTAGTGGTCCTCTTTTACGTTGCAAGATCCTATTCTTCTTGTTACTTTTTCGCTTGGGTCTGCTAACGCTATTAGTGGAGACTAGTCTTGTGGAAGTGGAGTTATCAACATTAGTGTTTTGAACAACATTACCTTTAGCAGTTTTTTTTTTTATTGATACAATCCTGGTGCTATCACCGTGGTGTCAACAAACTTTCCTTTTTGAAGTATCTTAATTTTCTCTTTCAAATCAATGATGATGTGATTCTTATCCTGAATATTTGACTCAAGTACACCATTGCAATATTTGATGTCTTCGTGGTTTTGTTGCCATTCGACGTTTTCAATTTTTAAATCTGCAATTTCTTTCTCGTATTTGAGACACAGACTTTTTAAAGACTCATTATTTTTGCAAAGCTGACACGAGTTTGAATTATTTTGACTTTGAAGTTTCAATTCCGTTTCAATACTTTGAGCTTGACACCATTCAAGCCTTTGTTTGAGTAGACAAATTTCTTTTGAAAATTGTTTTTTCACATCATCATTGTTTTTTCTCAACATGTCATTATCATGTTTTAGTGTCTCAATTTCCACATTCAACAAGTTATTATCAACACAAAGATCATCCATAAGCATAGAAGTACCAGATTTATAGAGATCATTCATGATAACAGACAAAATATCAGCATTGAGAACTTGTTCCAAGAGTCGATCAGCGTCATATTTTAAAATTCTATTTCTTTGCTTTTGAACCAAAATCGCATTTTTAGTAAAGTTGAAAATGTTTATCATAGTTTTGACCTCATTTTGAAGTTCCTGTTCCCAACGTGTAGCATAGAGACGGAGGTGTTTGACAATTGGCAGCATTTGTTTTTGAAAAATATCTCTCTTTTCTCGCTCGTAAGCAGATTGAAAAGTTTCAATTTTTATTTCAGAATTACGTTCGATTGTTTCCTCCAAAATTTCGATGTCTTCCATAAATGTTTTGTAATAATTTAAGACTCGATAACTTTTTGCTAAAGTTGTAACTTCACCAGAGGATAGTAAAGGACCATTTATTTGTGCTACAGTTTGGACAGGGGCCGCATTAGAGGATGAAACATATGACTCAGTGACATACCATGATTTCTCAGGTAATTCCTTTTTAGGAACAAAAGATTTAGAAATATGAGGAGCTTTTGAATAATCATATGGTGTCCAATGTTCAACTTGACTCATTTTTTATTGACTCTCGTCTTCAAGTTCTTCCTCTTCCTCAGTATCAAAAACAACAATACGCACAATCGTATTATCAAGCAAATGGTCCATATTGTAAATTTTAGGATTTTCTTTGAATGCTGTGTGAAGAAACATAGATCTGAAATCAGCAAGTGCAAATCCTTTATCGGGTCTCGTTTTTAAAGTAAATTTCTGAATTGTTGTGACAGAGCCCCCGGTTTTGTAAACAACATTACGAAATTCTTTGAGTTGTTTTTCAAGATCAACAATCTCACCGAGTAAGTTATCTATATACTTCCTTTTTCGTATTTTATGTTCACAAAAATCCTTTTTGCAACTTAACAATTCTGTTTCTGTTTTTGAAAGTACTTTTTGAAGTTGTGCAACTTGTATTTTCAGTTCACACTTTTCACTTTCAAGTTTTGAAACCAACTTTCCATTTGACTCAATTAAATCTTGCATTTTATGCTGAAGATCTTGCTCTTTGTTGAAAGATTCTTGAAAAGCATTTTCAAAACTTTTTGCATGTTTAATCTTGTCTTCCTAATTTGAAAAGTTTTATTTTATAACACTCAATATCTCTTGCAAGTGACACATTTGTTTCTTTTAAGGCTTTGTTTTTCTCGTTGCATTTAATGATTTGCAATTGTTGAGCGTTCAGTTGTTTGGATAACAATATGAGGTCAGGGTCTGGATCAAACGATGGTTCATGTTGTTCTATATGATCATGTTTATCATACTCAATAGGATCATCAAATGAAACAGCTGTGTCATCATCAAATATGACAACTGTGCTTATTTGTTCATCTGCTTGAGAAGATGAAGATGAGTCAGATGGAACAACTTGCGTCATATCTGATTCAGAAGAAGAAGGTGAGGCAATGTCATGTATTAGGCATGCATTAAGGTCATGTACCTGAGACAAGCCGTCAGTGTCATACACTGGACCTGAATCATTAAACTGAAGTTCCTGCATGTTGGCCATAAGCATCACAGCTGCATTAGCTTCCAGATCCACCATATCATCTTCATTGTTAACATTTGCCATGAAATTGTTATCCTGCTCAGGGAAATGTCCATCTTTTTCATCTTGGAGAGACATAAGTAATGCCTGCTTGTGAAACTTACTACCCCGAGTTCTCGGTTTAGGACATGCTGTCACTATATGACCTTTTTCATTATATTTATAACACCACACTGCATTCCCAGAGTTTGAGTTCCTAGTTTCAACTGGTTCAGACCTTGGCTGAGATGGACCTGAGTTGTTCCTGAACCCTCCATTGTTATTGAACCTCTGACCATTCCCAAAATTTCCAGAAGAACTACCTGAACAAGATCGTCCAAAGTTACGATTCTGAATTTCCACTCTTCCATCATTGACGACAGCTTGATTCCTTGTGTTAGAAGATGAACGTTGACGGTTGTTTGTTTTGTTGGAGAATTTGCTAAAAGCACGAGCAATAAGAGCAAGTCCCTGATTCAACGTAGTAAAGTCATCATCGTCATCTTCATTAGACTTTGAGTAATACACTGCATCATTGTTGTTGTAAGAAACAAGTTGAGTAGAAGTATTGTGTGGAGATGAATCATAAGGGACCATTTGGTTTGAGGTAGAAGATTGTGGATAACTGAAGTAGTTTTGCTCTTGAGCATGTGCCTGATTTGACATTGGTGATGGAGCGTAGTTAGATTGAGCTACGAGTGCCAAAGAATTTGGGTGCTGGTGATGGTAAGTATCCTCCTCGTAGAGCTCGATCTTTTTCCACTTCAGGTTCATGGTGTTTCAGGAAATCATACAACAGTCCATATGGTGCATCATGAAGATTTTTGGTTTGTCGAACAAATGTCACATATTTATGCCAATCCGGACCAAGACTACTAACCAATTTGGAGTTCACTGCGATCCTTGGTAATGTAATTTTTTGTCGTTCCAAGTCATTAACTACATTAGTGAAACGATGATAGTAGGATTCAAGTGACTCTCCTGGTTCAATTGTGATGTCAGTGTATTCCGTGTAGAGTTTAGATTCCATATCATCTTTGTTCAATTGAGTTCCTTCCATAAGGAGATGAACATGTTCCCACATAGCTTTGGCTGTTTTCTGAGCATCAACACTTCGATAAATTGGATTAGGTATTCCTTGAAGTATATAAGCCATTGCATACTCATCAGCTTTACGATGTAGTTTATGTTCTTCTGTGAGTTGAGATTCTGGAACCGGTTTCTCTGCAGGAGCACGTGGAGGATCAGCAGTTGGATCACCAATTTCAAGTCTTGTTGGCCACTCAAATGGCCCTTCAAGTATCACTTGTTTCAAGAATTTCCCATGATGTTTCTTTAGTTCAAGAAATCGTAAGAATCGACTTGACCATTGAACATAGTTCCCATGTGTTAGCATTGGAGCTGTTTCAAGTGATCCAGCTCATGTCTGGATTGTTGAGTTGTAATAACTTCACACATTCTATCAAACCAGTGAGGTTGTTTTGAGGAAAACTGAGTGTTTTGTTGGGACATTTGATATGGTTGTTGTTGAGGAATGATTTGATGTTGTTGCATCATGAGTTTTTGTGGTTGTGGATTAAACGGTTGTTGATGAAAGTGTGATTGTGACGGTTGTTGATATGATTGTTGTTGCTGATACTGCTGATGTTGTTGTTGCTGAGGATTAGAGAAGTAGTAATGTGGTGGTTGAGACATCTTAGAACACTTGTGTAATGATGGATCTTTGTAGAAGATTGAAATGCACGTTCCTTTGGTTAAGATCAAAAAACCCTGGGGTAAGTTGAAATCTTACGCGTAAAACTTAACTTATGCGTAGACTTCAAAGTTAAGCGTAAAGGTTGATCTTATGCGTAAACTTGAGAGTTATGCGTAAGATTTTCCTTATGCGTAAGTTTTAAGCTTATGCGTAAGATTCTTATGCGTAAGGTTCAAAGACCAAACAAATCTTTCAAACTTATCCAAGCTTGAAAGATATCCGTAGTCGAAGTATTCCACAAATTTATCCAAGCTAGGGAAGTACTGAGTCACCGTAACACGAGGAGAAGACCTTAGATGAAACTTAAGTGTAGATATCAGTAACTTACGCGTAAGATTGAATCTTATGCGTAATATCAAACTTCTGCGTAGAAAGTCAACTTCTGCGTAGGATGAAACTTCAGCGTAGAACTTAAGCTTTTGCGTAGGATTTAAGCGTACAATTACAACTTATGCGTAGGAAAAGGGTTTTGATCAAAGTTATGCGTAGGAAAGGGGTTTTGTGCCAAAGTTATGCGTAGAAAGGACAGAAAGTACTGTAGACAACTAAGTTTTTGTACTATTCAAAAATCCTACGCCTAGGATTACCAGAAAGTTGAAAAAACTCAAATTTTTGAAGAAAAAATGCTTGGAAATAAGGAACTCTTGATCAATTAACTTCACCAATACTTAGAAAACACTAAATATTAAAGATTTTGCATAGAATAAGTAGAAAAAACTTTAAAAAATCAAAACTTTATGCAAAAATCTAAGCTTCAAAACACTATATTAACCTTAAAACTTGTCCAAGCTTCACGATTTGAGTGTAAGAAACAAAGAAAAAAGCAAAAATATGATAAAAAAAACACCCTTAATCCCACGTAAACACCAAGAAAAGTACTTCAATCTCTATTAGTCGAATGATACCACTTGTTAGGTCACCATTTAGTCAACACAAGTATAAGAAATGAGATGAGAATAAGAGATGGTTCATTATAAGATTATGAAGAGTGAAAGAACAATAGTTTCATTAAGATATTCAAATAACCAACAATATTAAAGTTTACATAAGCTTAGTATATATAGGGGAGGAGTAGGGCAACACTCCCTTCCTCCCTCATTCATAAAAAACGTGGGCTTCAAGGCCCATTGGACTAGAATACATAAGAAATAAATAACTAAGCAACCCATTACAAAAGGTAATGACCGAGACTTGACTAAATATAAAAGTATGTTCCCAACATCCACAATTGGCATCAGAGCTAGGTTAAACAAGATTTTTAAAATAAACTGTATTTTAAAACTTGAAACGATCAATGGAATCTGAAAAATATTTAGAAGGTCAATCTATGCAAAGACCACCACTATTTGAAAGTGATGGTTTTCTTTATTGGAAAAATCGATTCGAAACTTATGTGAAATCAAAAGATCTTGATCTTTGGCATATTATTACCTTTGGTGATTTTCCCCCTATTCAATATAATGTTGAAACTAAAATTGATGAAAGTGTATCTTTTGAAAAACAAAATGATGATTTGAAAAAGAAACTAGCAAAAAATAATGAGGCTAAAATGGTTATTTATAATGCGTTACCACGCAAAGAATATGAAAGAATTTTTATGTGTAAAACCGCAAAAGATATTTGGGATTCTTTATTAATCACTCACCAAGGTAATAGTCAAGCCAAAGATAATAAAATTGATCTTCTTGTACAACAATATGAACAATTTACGATTCCTGAGAGGAATCAATTGATAATGCTTTTGCGAGATTTAACACTATCGTCACAAGTTTAAAAGCACTTGATGAGAATTTTTCTAGCAAGAATTTTGTAAGGAAATTTCTTAGGGCTCTTTATCCGAAGTGGCGTGCTAAAGTGACGGCTATTGAGGAGTCAAAGAATCTATCAACTCTACAACTTGACGAGCTAATTGGAAACTTGAAAGTGTATGAGGTGATAATAAAGAAAGATTCCGAAATGGTCAAAGGAAAAAGGGAGCAAACCAAGTCAATCGCATTGAAAGCTAAAAAGGACTCTAGTGACGAAGAATGCTCAACCTCTGAAAGTGAAGATGAAGAGTATGCCATGGTTGTAAGAGACTTCAAGAAATTCTTCAAAAGACGAGGAAGATACGTTAGACAACCGTTTCATGAAAGAAAAACATTCCGAAGAAACAAGGACGACAAGACTAGCAAGAATGAAAGAAAGTGCTTCAAGTGCGGAGATCCAAACCATTTTATTGGAGAATGTCCGAAATTGTCAAGAAGTCAAAACCACAAGGCTTTTGTAGGAGGAGCATGGAGTGATAATGACAATGATGAAAAAGACACAAAAATAGAAGAAAAGTGTCTCATGGCGAGATCTTTCGATGAGGTACGTTCCGAAACCGAATACTATAGTGATGATAACTTCTCGTTAGATGAAAATGATTTAGATAGCGAATATAGTAGATTATGCAAACTAGGACAAAAAGTCATAGCTAAAAATAAACTACTAAAATATACTAACAATAAATTAAATGATGAAATACTTGAATTAAAAATGAAGCAACAAAGACTAGAAAAAGGAAAAGAAAGTATTATAGAATGTAAAGAATGTCTAGTTGTTAAAAATGAAAATAAACAACTTAAGGAAGAAATTATTAGATTGGAGAAATTTGAAAATAGTAGTCAATCATTTAGTAAAATAATTAGTTCTCAAAGAATTTCCAAAGTTAAAACCGGTTTAGGATATGACTCAACCGAAGCGTCCACTAGTAAATCTAAAAATGTAAATTTTGAAGGTGAAACTAGTGAACTAAAACCTCTAGAGATAAAACCAAAGTATATACTTTTGAAAGATAGATTAGTACATATTGCAAGTGATGAAGAAATTAAAAGCTTTCGTAAATCATCATTAAAACCCAAAGTAGAACCCCTTAAGCCAAAATTAAGATCTAAAACTCCACCACCTAGAAAACCAAATAGTCCTCATCCTAGGTCTAAAACTCCCAACCTAGAGTAAACCAAAATAAATGAAACTTTCACAATAATCATCAAATGTGGAACTTCAATCCTTGGGGAATGATTCCACCATACATGCACCCAAGTCAAATGCATAACGTCTTTGGACCAAACAACTTTGGTCAAATGAGACAATGGGGACCAACAAGATGAAATCTTCATACCTTGGCAAGCTTGGTTTTCTATCCGCTTTCACTTGATCTTGAAATCTCTTGAAGACTTTGAAGATTTGCTTGTTGAAGACTAAAAGGTACACGTCTCTTTTAAATTTCCATGTCAAGATTGCATGCGTAGTTTAGTATCTATTTTATAAATACTATAGCTTGTCTTGTAACTCCTCATAACCATTATTCTTATATTTATACCTATACACACACACACACACACACACACACACACACAGATATATATATATATATATATATATATATATATATTATATTATATATATATATATATATATATATATATATATATATATATATATATTTAGTTATTTATTTATTTATTTATTTATACGTATACATATTATTATTATACATACTATATGACCTTATAACCTAGAAAACTCATTAGTTGATTTTCTAGAACTAGAAATTATTCGTTTACGAACGCTTTCTTTTCCTTCTTTTGGCCTTCTTGAACTTTAACGTTCAAACATACTCATGTTGATGTAGAGAAATGAGTTGAAGAACCTATGGATGAAACAAACTCCCGTCGCCTTTTGCATCCGTCTTCCTCTCTTTTTCTCGTCCTATAAACCCATATTATTTACATATATTTATATATATTTACATACATATATACCTTCCACATTTTCCATCGTCAACTTGACGGCTTGATTAATTTTATCCAAAATTATCATGGAAATTTTAATTGACATAACGTCAAATAAAATGTCAAGTAATTCTCCTCGTGCGAACTCTTTCCAACGTACTTTTGATTAAAAATGAATCTAATATATATATATATATATATATATATATATATATATATATATATATATATATATATATATATATATATATATATATATATATATTACTTATTTATTTTTTATTTTTTAATCAAAGCCGCGAAAAACCAAAAATTTACTGGGCGGCCCCCTTAATGATTAAGGGGACCGACAGTGTTAATATGGGCGGCCCCCTTAATAATTAAAGGGGCCGGCCATCTGACAAACTCAACCCGTTTTTCTTCCTTATTCTATTTACCAAACACTCTATTTTTTATCCCCTACTCACCCATGCTGCTGCTGGGACGATTTTTAAACCCAAAACCATCAAAAATCCATTCTCCAATCTTCATATCAATGTCAATTAACAAAGGGCAAACACTTATAACACGATTAGCATTACGTATTGTAAGTCCTTCATAATTCATTTCATCTAATTTCATCACATTTGGTCATACTCATGATTTTGCATTTTATTTCAATTTCTTCAATCTTAATTTTTCTTGCAATTAAGTCTAGGATTCTAGTAACTAAATGCTTCCCTTAGGATTAGAAAGTATAATTAACACTAGAAACTAAAAATTACAAACCCTCTTGTCAAAAATTTGTGAAAAATTTCATACACTTATTCAAATTTTGCTTATACACATTGTTGAATAATGCTACAAAAACTTGTTAAAACGTATTACATTATGGTTTTATAACTTATTAATCACAAAAACAAATTTTTCGGTGAAGTAAAAATATTTCTTGATTGAGAAGAGGGTGTTTGGATCATGTCCAAATAGTGTCGAATATTATTCAATATAACCTCTACAATACATCATCTTGAATATAAGTATAAAACTAGTGCTTTAGAGTTGTCAAGATATATAATTCATATATATTTATTGACATTTTTGTTGTAAATTTTCTAGATAAGGAAGCGTTTGGTTTAACTAGAAAAATGGTATTTTCGTGTCAAAATATAAACCATCTTTTTCAAAACAAATCACTTGCATATGAAACTTGTTGGAAATAGCTAGTTATACAATCTAATGTACATCTAGCAAATTTTCATGGTATATTAAGATGTTTAAAGGGGCGTTTGGATTATCCCATGACAACTTGATAAACATCGTAAAATATATCTAACACAAGTTAAAAATAAAAATAAGGAACATAGTAAACTACTTCTTAAGTTAAAAGTCTTTAGAGTCGAAGTGCGTTTATGTTCCACATATGTCATAAAAATATAAGCATCATACTTTAACGTTAACTGTATTTATTTATTTATTTATTTATTTTTGTTATGTTCAGGTGAAAATGCCCAAAGTTATTACCGAAGATATTTCCCTAACCAAAAACTACAGTCGCAAAGTTTCTCAACTTCCCACCACCTCTCCTTCCATAGCACATTTCTATTGTCAAATTGAAGATAGAAATATTCATGAAGGTCGTCTCGTACATCCCGCTTACTATCAATCCGATTACATCGATCGTATGTTCACAAATGTTCATTTTGAATGTCTTTTCCAAATTAATGAACCCATCATTCCTCGTTTCATTCTTGATTTCTATAGCCAAGTCAAGGTCTAAACCGATGACTTTGGTTCTATTCTCATCTCATTCATGATCCAACATGAATTCATCACTTTAACTCTTGCACAATTTGGTCAAATCCTCCAAATCCCTTTCACCGGTCAATCCGTTTTCTCAAACGAATGGGATCTTGGTTCTCTGCAATATTCTCGTCCAACTTTTGGTCTTTATTTCTCTGAAATTCCTTCTCCACTCAAAATTCATCAAATGCTTGTTTAACCCGTGAAACCACCACTCGAAAAATCAAATCCAAAAATGACGATATTACTGAAAACCAAATTCTACTCAAAGAATTATGCCCCGACATGAAGCATTGGGAAGAACTCATTCGTGAGAATGCGTTTGGTACAGGAGGCCACCGTGACCATCTCCCGGCTAGCCTCGCTCATATGTTGTATTGTATTTGTTGGGATCATACTTTTGTATTTTAGTCAAGTCTCGGTCATTACCTTTTGTAATAGGTTGCTTAGTTATTTATCACATTATGTTTTATGTTACAAGGCTTAGGTACTAAAGTCCAATGGGCTTGAAAGCCTACGTTTAAGCAAGATGAGGGAGGAAGGGAATGTTGCCCTACTCCTCCCCTATATATACCAAGCTTATGTAAACATTTCATTTTGTTGGTTATTTGAATACATTTAAACTCTTGCAATTTATCTTCTCTCATTTCTTATAATCAACCATCTCTCATTCTCATCTCATTTCTTTCATTATCATAATTGTGTTTACATAAATGGTGACCTAACAATGGTATCATTCGCCTAATAGAGATTGAAGTGTTGTTCTTGGATTTAACGTGGGGTTTAAGGTGTTATTTTGCTTCTTTTTTGCTTCTTTCTTTGTTTCTTACACTCAAATCTTGAAGCTTGGATAAGTTTTAAGGTTAATATAGTGTTTAGAAGCTTAGATTTTGCATAAAGTTTTGATTTTTAAGGTTTTTTCTACTCAAAATCTTCAATAGTTAGTGTTTTCTAAGTATTGGTGAAGTTATTTGATCAAAAGTACCTTATTTCTAAGCATTTTTCTTCAAAAAATTGAGATTTTTCAAGCTACTGACCTCCTTACGCGTAACTTACGTGAACAGTACGATTCTAAAGCTGTCAACAGTACTTTTTGTCCCTTCTACGCATAAGATTTGGTCAAAACCCTTTTCTTACGAGTAACATTGGTCAAAACCCTGTTCTTACGCCTAACTTGGTCATCTGCGCCTAAAACCTACGAGTAAGTCTACTTCCTACGCCTAAGTCTTACACTGAAGTCCCATCCTACACATAAGTTACCTTTTCTACGCAGAAGTTCTATTCTTACGCATAAGAGTTCATCTTACGCGTAAGTTGCCAGAATCTACGCTTAAGTTTCATCAAAGGTCTTCTCCTTGTGTTACGGTGACTCAGTACTTCCCTAGCTTGGATAAGTTAGTGGAATACTTTGACTTCGGATATCTTTCATGCTTGGATAAGTTTGAAAGATTTGTTTGGTTGTTTAAGCTTACGCATAAGTCTAAACTTACGCATAAGCCAAAGCTTACGCGTAAAGAGAGACTTACGCATAAACTCATTGTTTACGCATAAACTACTCTTTACGCATAACCTAAAGTTTACGCGTAAGATTATTGTTATGTGTAAGATTTCAACTTACCCCAGGAATTTTGAACTTAACCAAAGGAACGTGCATTTCAATCTTCTACAAAGATCCATTACTACACAAGTGTTCAAAGATGTCTCAACCACCACATTACTACTTCTCTAATCCTCAGCAACAACATCAGCAGTATCAGCAACAACAATACCATCAGGAACAATCATATCAACAACCTTCACAATCACACTTTCATCAACAACCGTTTAATCAACAACCATAATATCTCATGATGCAACAACATCAAATCATTCCTCAACAACAACCATATCAAATGTCACAACAAAACAATCAGTATTCCTCCAAACAACCTCACTGGTTTGATAGAATGTGTGAAGTTATTACAACTCAACAATCCAGACATGAGGCAGGATCACTTGAAACACCTCCAATGCTAACACCTGGGAACTATGTTCAATGGTCAAGTCAATTCTTACGATTTCTAGAACTAAAGAAACCTCATGGGAAATTCTTGAAACAAGTGATACTTGAAGGACCATTTGAGTGGCCAACAAGATTTGAAATTGGTGATCCAACTGCTGATCCTCCACGTCCTCCTGGTGATAGACCTCTTCCAGAATCTCAACTCACAGAAGAACAAAGATTACATCGTGAAGCTGATGAGTATGCAATGGCTTATATACTTCAAGGTATACCTAATCCAATTTATCGAAGTGTCGATGCTTATAAAACAGCCAAAGCTATGTGGGAACATGTTCAACTCCTTATGGAAGGCACTCAATTGAACAAAGATGATATGGAATCCAAACTCTACATGGAATACACTGACATCACAATTGAACCAGGAGAGTCACTTGAATCCTACTATCATCATTTCACAAATGTGGTCAATGATCTGGAACGTCACAAAATCGCAGTACCTAGGATAGCAGTGAACTCCAAATTCGTTGGTAGTCTTGGTCCTGATTGGCATAAATATGTGACATTTGTTCAACAAAGCAAAAATCTTCATGATGCACCATATGGTTGGTTGTATGATTTTCTGAAACACCATGAACCTGAAGTGGAAAAAGATAGAGCTCTTCGAGGAGGATACTCACCATCACCAACACCAAATTCTTTGGCACTCGTAGCTCAATCTCCCTATGCTCCACCACCTATGTCAAATCATGCATATGTTCAAGAGCAAAACTACTTCAGTTATCCACAATCTTCTACCTCGAACCAAATGGTCCCTTATGATTCATCTCCACATAATACTTCTACTCAACTTGTTCCATTGAACAACAATGACGCTGTGTATTACTCCAACTCCAATGAAGATGACGATGATGACTTTAATACTTTGAATCAGGGACTTGCTCTTATTGCTCGTGCTTTCAGCAAATTCTCCAACAAAACAAACAACCGTCAACGTTCGTCTTCTAACACAAGGAATCAAGCTGTTGTCAATAATGAAAGAGTGGAAATTCAGAATCGTAGCTATGGTAGATCTGGTTCAGGAAGTTCTTCAGGAAATTTTGGGAATGGTCAGAGGTTTAATAACAATGGGGGGTTCAGGAACAACTCAGGATCTTTTCAGCAAAGGTCTAAACCAGTTGCAACTAGGAACTCCAACTCAGGGAATGCAGTATGGTGCTATAATTGTAATGAACAAGGTCATATAGCGATAGCATGTCCCAAACCGAGAACTCGGGGTAGTAAGTTTCACAAGCAGGCATTACTCATGGCTCTTCAAGATGAAAAAGATGGACATTTCCCTGAACAAGATAACAACTTCATGGCAAATGTGAACAATGATGATGACATGGAAGATCTGGAAGCCAATGCAGCTGTGATGCTTATGGCCAACATGCAGGAACTTCAGTTTAATGATTCAGGTCCAGTGTATGACACTGACGGCTTGTCTCAGGTACATGACCAAAAAGCATGCCTAATACATGAAATAGCTTCACCCTCTACTTCTGAATCAGATATGGCGCAAGTTGTTCCGTCTAACTCATCTTCATCTTCTCAAACAGATGAACAAATAAGCACAGTTGTCATATTTGATGATGACACAGCTGTTTCATTTGATGATCCTATTGAGAATGATAAACATGATCATATAGAACAAAATGAACCATCATTTGATCCAGACCCTGACCTAATATTTTTATCTAAACAACTGGATGCACAACAATTGCAAATCATAAAATGCAACGAGAAAAACAAAGTTTTAAAAGAAAAAAATGCGTCACTCACAAGAGATATTGAGTGTTATAAAATTCAACTTTCAAATCAGGAAGACAAGATTAAACATGCAAAAAGTTTTGAAAAAGCTTTTCAAGATTCTTATAACAAAGAGCAAGATCTTCAACACAAAATGCAAGATTTAATTAAGTCAAACGGAAAGTTGATTTCTAAACTTGAAAGTGAAAAGTGTGAACTGAAAATGCAAGTTGAACGTCTTCAAACAGTACTTTCAAAAACTGAAACAGAATTGTCCAATTGAAAAAAGGATTTTTGTGAACATAAAATACGAAAAAGGAAGTACATAGATAACTTACTTGGTGAGATTGTTGATCTTGAATAACAACTCAAAGAATTTCGTCACATTGTTTACAAACACGGGAACTCTGTCACAACAATTCAGAAATTTTCTTTAAAACCGAGACCCGATAAAGGATTTGCACTTTGCGATTTCAAATCAATGTTTCTTCACACAACATTCAAAGAAAATCCTAAGATTTACAGTATGGACCACATGCTTGATAATACGATTGTGCGTGCTGTTGTTTTTGATACTGAGGAAGAAGAAGAACTTGAAGACGAGAGTCGATCAAAAATGAGTTATGTTCAATATTGGACACCATATGATTATTCACAAGCTCCGCACATTTCTAAATCTTTTGTTCCTCAAAAGCAATTACCTGAGAAATCATGGTATGTCACAGAGTCATATGTTTCATCCTCTAATGCGGCCCCTGTCCAAACTGTAGCACAGGTCAATGGTCCTTCACCATCATCCGGTGAACTTACACCTTTATCGAAAAAATGTCGTGTCTTAAATTATTTCAAAACTTTTATGGAAGACATCGAAATTTTGGAGGAAACAATTGAACGTAATTCTGAAATAAAAATTGAAACTTTTCAATCCGCTTACGAGCGAGAAAAGAGAAATATTTTTCAAAAACAAATGTTGCCAATTGTCAAACACCTCCGTCTCTGTGCTACACGTTGGGATCAGTTACTTCAAAACGAGGTCAAAAATATGATAAACGTTTTCAACTCAGCTGAAAATGAGATTTTGGTTCAAAAGAAAAGAAATAAAGTTTTAAAAAATGATGCTGATCGACTCTTGGAACAAGTTCTCAATGCTGATATTGTGTCTGTTATCATGAATGATCTCTATAAATCTGGTACTTCTATGCTTATGGATGATCTTTGTGTTGATAATAACTTGTTGAATGTGGAAATTGAGACACTCAAACAGAAGAATGATAAGCTGAGAAGACAAAATGATGATGTGACAAAACAATTTTCTAAAGAAATTTGTCAACTCAAACAAAGGCTTGAATGGTGTCAAGCTCAAAGTCTTGAAACGGAATTGAAACTTCAAAGTCAAAATATTTCAAACTCTTGTCAGCTTTGCAAAAATAATGAGTCTTTCAAAAGTTTGTGTCTCAAATACAAGAAAGAAATTGCGGATTTAAAAATTGAAAACGTTGCATATCAACAAAACCACGAAGACATCAAATATTGCAATGGTGTACTTGAGTCAAATATTCAGGATAAGAATCACATCATCATTGATTTGAAAGAGAAAATCAAGATACTCCTAAAAGGAAAGATGGTTGACACCACGGTGATAGCACCAGGAATGTATCAATTACACAAAACTGCTAAAGGAAATGATGTTCAAAATACTAATGTTGATAACTCCACTTCTACAGGACTAGTCTCCACTAATAGCGTTAGCAGACCCAAGCGAAAAAGTAAAAAGAAGAATAGGCTCTGGCAACGTAAAAGAGGACCACTAGAAGCTCAAGAAGTAGAAGATCAACTTAGGAATTTGAATAAAACTCATGTTGCATCAGATTTAGATTCTAATCTGGCAAATTGTAATCAAAATCTAAATGTAACGAATGATGAACCTTTGAATGTTTTGAATATTAATGCATCTTGTGTGTTTTGTCGTAAAAGTGTATCATCTGGTGATCATACTAAATGTATAGCTAATTCTCTTCTTAATCGTCATAAGAAACGTAGGACACGCATTCCTTCAAGGCCCACTACTGCCTCTAAGTCTAACTTAGGAAAGTCGCCTTCTACGGTTTTTAATGAAGTTGAAGTTACCCCCACAAGTGCCGAGAACAAATCTAGGAATAAGCCAACCACTAGTGAATTCACCATTAAGAAAGCACGAACTAGTTGGAATTGGCAACGTTGGTTACAACACAAACCAGACTTTAAATGGATTCCTAAATTGTTGAATACATGTGCTTCTAACCAACAGGAGCCCGCACTTTCATTGGGTTCCACCCTTACTTCTGTTCCATCCGTGTCTTCTTCTTGTGATGTAGGGGGTACAGATTGTTCTCTGGATTGTTGATAGCGGATGCACCTGACATATGACAGGCAATCTCAAACTGTTACACAACTTTATCTCAAAGTTCATTGGTACTGTCAGATTCGGGAATGATCATAACGCTTTAATCATGGGATATGGTGACTATGTCAATGGGAACATTGAAATCAGTCGTGTTTATTATGTGGAAGGCCTTGGACACAACCTTTTCTCTGTTGGTCAATTTTGTGATGGGGATCTAGAAGTTGCATTTCGTGAGAAAACTTGTTTCGTTCGTGACTTACAAGGAAACGATCTAATGTCTGGCTCACATGGTTCTAATCTTTATACAATATCAATGTCAGATTTGATTGCTACATCTCCGATATGTCTTCTCTCCAAAGCCGAATTGACTAAATCTTGGTTATGGCACAAACGTCTCTCACACTTGAATTTCAAAACTATGACTGAACTTGCTCGTCACAAACTTGTTGATGGATTTCTAAGATTCCGTTTTACCAAAGATGACTTATGTTCAGCCTGTGAACAAGGAAAAATTACTCGGGCTCATTTTCCTTCAAAACCTGAGCACAGTACGAATCATGTGTTACAATTACTTCATATGGATTTGTGTGGCCCAATGCGTGTTCAAAGCATCAACGGTAAACGGTACATTCTTGTAATTGTGGATGATTACTCCAGATGGACTTGGGTTTATTTTTTACGAAGTAAAGATCAAGCTCCTTCAATGATCATTACCTTTCTCACTAAAATTCAAGTTCAGTTACGCAATACGGTACGAATAGTCAGAACTGACAATGGAACTGAATTTAAGAATCAAACACTTCAGTCATATTTCGAGAAAGTGGGATTTGAACATCAAACATCTATTCCTAGAAGCCCAGAACAGAATGGAGTTGTTGAAAGACGCAACAGGACGTTAGTGGAAGCTGCTAGAACTATGTTGATTAATGCTCAATTACCGGATTACTTATGGGCGGAAGCTGTTTCAACTACATGTTATACCCAAAACCGTTGTATGATCACTAAACGCCATCGCAAAACACCTTATCAAATTGTTCACAAAAGAAAACCGAACATCGATTACTTTCATGTATTTGGAGCACTTTGTTATCCGTAAAATGATCGTGATGATTTAGGTAAACTTAAAGCAAAGGCTGACATCGGAGTGTTTGTTGGATACTGTGAAAATTCTAAAAGTTTTCGTATATGGAATCGTCTAACAAGAGAAATTCAAGAAACCATTCACGCTAATTTTGATGAACTCACACAAATGGCTTCTGAGCAACACAGCTTAGGACCCGAATTCAACCGTTTTAACTCTCTGGATTCTTCGGCTGAACCATTGCCACTCAACCGCAAAGAATTGGAAACCTTGTTTGCTCCACTGTTCGATGATACAATTGAATACCGTTCTACTGAGGTCTCACCTAATTCCGCTGCTCAACTTGACAATATTCTAGTACTTGACTCACCTCAACAAACTACTACAACTGTTGAGAAAAAGGGTCCTCCAATTGCATCACCATTTACAGCAGAACAAACCGTTTCTAACTCCCGACAATCAGCTGTAGATCCTACACCACAATCAGTTCCACAACCCGCAGAGCTTGATCCTGATGCGTTCTTTAACCTGTTTGCACCGGCTCCTACCTTTCCTGATATAGCTGAGTCGTCTACATGCAATTTGGATCCTGCCAACATGCGAGATACCTATCAACTACACCCTTCAACACACAAATGGACTCGAGACCATCCACTAGTTCATATTATTGGCCATCCAGATGCACCTGTAATGACAAGACAACGACTTCAAACTGATGGAGAAACTTGTATCTATGCACTCATAGTTTGTCACGAAGAACCTAAGAACGTTAAAGAAGCAATGACTTATGACAATTGGATTGAATCTATGCAAGAGGAATTTCAGCAATTCATAAGATTAGAAGTCTGGGAATTAGTTGAAAGACCTGACGGAGTCTTTGTCATCGGGTTAAAATGGATTTGGAAAAATAAGCTTGATGCAGAAGGCACTGTCATACGTAATGACGCCTGGTTGCGAAAGGATACTCCCAACTAGAAGGACTTGACTTTGCAGAATCCTTTGCTCCAGTGGCTAGACATGAAGCTGTTCGGATCTTTTTGGCCTACGCTGCACACAGGAACATGATTGTTTACCAAATGGATGTGAAAACTGCATTTCTTAATGGAGAACTCCGTGAAGAAGTGTATGTAAGCCAACCAGACGGCTTCGTTGATCCTGAGCGTCCTAATCACGTTTACCGACTCAAAAAGGCACTCTACGGACTTAAGCAAGCCCCACGGGCGTGGTATGACAAACTGTACACTTTCTTGCTGGCCAATAAATTTTCTAAAGGTTCGGTGGATCCAACACTATTTACAAAAACCTACGGGGAGGACTTACTTGTTGTTCAAATATATGTCGATGACATTATTTTTGCCTCAACAAAAAGAAGTTACTCTAATGATTTCGCAAAATTAACGAAAGATAATTTTGAAATGTCCATGATGGGTGAACTTTCGTTCTTTCTAGGACTACAAGTTCATCAATCACCCCGTGGAATTTTTATAAATCAGTCCAAATATGCTCTTGAAATTTTAAAGAAACATGGAATGATGACTTGTGATACTTATAATATACCAATGGGCTATACCACAAAACTAGATGCTGACTTACATGGGACTCCAGTTGACCCTACCAAATACCGAAGTATGATTGGGTCACTCATGTATCTTACAGCTAGTAGACCTGATATAGTATTTACTGTCTACATGTGCTCTCGCTATTAGTCTAAACCAACTGAAAAAAACCTCAGTGAGGTCAAAAGAATCCTTTGATACATAAAGGGAACCATTAACTTGGGAATCTGGTATCCGAAGGATTCTGGTTTTGAACTAATTGCTTTTTCAGATGCTGATCATGCAGGATGTTTAGACACATGCAAAAGTACATCTGGTGGATTACAGTTTCTCGGAGTTAAACTTGTGTCATGGCAATCAAAGGAGTAGGATTGCACATCACTGTCGTCTACAGAATCTGAATATGTAGCCATGTCTGCTTGTTGTGCTCAAGTCATCTGGATGAGATCACAACTTAAGGATTATGGCTACCTATTCAACAAGATTCCAATCTACTGTGATTCCAAGAGTGCCATTGCTATCTCCTGCAACACAGTCCATCACTGCAAATCCAAACACATCGATCTCCGATATCACTTCATCAAAGAGCATGTTGAAAAGGGTACCGTTGAACTTTATTTTGTTGGGACTGAGTACCAATTGGCGGACTTACTTACCAAATACTTAGTACCATCAAGGTTTGCTAGTCTAGTTCACCAAATTGGTATGCGATGTTTGACTCCAGATGATCTGGAAAAGTTTTTAAAACACAATTGATCGTCAAACATCAAAACTATCTTTGTAAATATTCTTAAAAAAAAAATGCAAGTATACACCACCTCTTTCAACACTATTTTTTATAAAGTGTCTTTAATTATTCAAAACAAGTGTTGAGGGGGAGGAAAAGTATTTTCTAAATTTTCTCAAAATATTTACTTTTATACTTGCATTTTACCAAAAAATAATATTACGTTTTTTTTCTAAAAGTGATGCTTCAAAAGTGTTTCGGGATACTCTCCTTGACCGATATAATAAACTTTCAGTTTCTTTTGACTACGGTCTAAGGTCGAGGGGGAGTACCACAAGTTGTTCTTGTCATAACCTGGTGTATTTAACGAAAGTTAAAAGAGAAAGTTAGTTTGGGCATTATGTTTGATTTGGTAACAAAGGTTAAGGGACCATTATTGTCAAAAAAATCAAACTTAGAATTACCACTAGTCAAAACTCAGTTTGACCATGCATTCAATTCACTGATATTCGAATTTACTACTCACACCAAACCTATCAACGATTCACAATCATTCAACAAATCCGAGTATCAATCTTCTAATCTGTAAGTTGTAACAAGTTTTGATCATGATTTCAAACAAGGGTTTTAATTCTTAACTTAATCCAATGGCTTAAATTGTCTCAATCGATAAAAATTGACCTAGGGTGTTGCGTTAAAATTAAACCCAGAAACTTGTTGTGTTTGGGTTGAATTTGTTGATGGGAAATAATCTTAAGATGATAATAAACATGTATCTAATCTCTAATCTCACCCGGAATCTCTAATTGATCTATTTCGTAATTAGGGTTCATACGCTTAATTAGGGGTTCTTGATTTTATGAGTTATGGTTGAAATTGGTGATGGGGATTGTGTGTATATATGCCTAGGATCTTGATTATAAGGTTTAATTGCTTCAATAATAACGAATTGATCATGAATTTAAGATTTAGGGCTCGTTGCACTAGCAGATTTGATTTTGTGATTCTATGGTCAATTGGTGTTATAATTTAGACCACGTGATCCTCAGGGTGTATGTTACAATTTCCCTATGCCTATTCTTAACCAGAATCATGTTTGATTATGATTGTGATTATGTGTTCATAACTATCCTACGCGTAAGATAGGAAATGGCATGTTTACGCGTTAAATAATAACTATTAAGTGTGTTGGTTTTAATATTGATCAGTGGTTATGTTTGTACACTTTCAGGAATCAAACAACTCAAATTTCTAAAGGTGATTTTCTGAAAAAGGACGTTTTTACGCATAAGATGTTCATCCTACGCGTAAGATTGTATCTTACGCGTAAGATTCGACACGTTGACAAACATTGTCTTGGATAAGAATATTTACGCATAAAGATTAACTTACGCATAAGTCTTGATCTTACGCTTAAGACATGATCTTACGCGTAAGTCAAAACCTACGCACAAGTTATATCTTACGCATAATGTTCAATCCTTTGCATAAGCTCTAATCTTACGCATAAGATATAATCCTACGCGTAAAATTAAGCCTACGCAAAACATTGAACTTACACGTAACATATAAAGTTATGCGTAGACTTTGCACCTACGCTTAATATCATTAATTACGCATAAGTCAAGTTATGCGTAGGATTTTCCACTTACGCGTAACATTGTCCAATTCATGAAATTTTCTAAGTGTTGGAAGAATTTTCAATGTGTAATCTCTTGTAATGATAAACTCATGTTGTAACTTAATTGTTATAAGTTTCTACCATGTGATAATAACACAAGTTTTTCATATAACAAAAGTTTTCACACACGCAAACACCCACTGATCAATTCATAATATGCACAATCATGTAATTGAATGTCTGAGCTAACAAAGTAAATCATTGCCATGTTTGTATTTGTTTATGATCAATTCAGATGGCAGAACACAATGACATTCCATACGGACCAGAACCTGAACCAAAACTCTCATGGGAAGAGACCTTTCCCGCTGATTACACCAGGAAGATAGGAAAGAACAACTTACGAATCAACTTCAACAAAATCACATGCAACGAATCCTCATGTATTGTTGCAGTGGATGCTCTCCTATATCACCCCAACAAGCTCTTGTTCACCAAGTCAGCATCAGTGTCCTGCTTCTACATACACCAATTTTGGCATACACTTCAGCTAAACATTGGAGAAGCTTCCTTCACTTGCATGCTTCATGACAGACAGGTTACTGTGGATATAGACACACTTAGGAATGTTCTTGGGTTACCCGAACTTGGCCCAGATGAAGAATATGATCAAGTACCTACAGAGGAAGAGCTGATAGAGTGGTTACGGGATATTGGCTATGATGAATCAGAAGAAGTTGTGACAAGACATTCTAGGGTCAACATCAGATTTCTTCCACAACCATGGAGAACCCTGTACATTCTGATTGCCAAATCCTTATCTGGCAGAGACACTGCCCATGAACACCCCAAGCTCCAACACCTCAAACTCTTCTGGGCAGTGTCAAATGTCAAGAAAGTAGATTATGCCAGCATTATCTGGGAAGACCTTGTGTGGCACATCCAACATAAGACCAACAACATTCCATTTGTCCGTTTCACAAAATTACTCATCGAAAGCTTCCTTCGTGAGTATGACGATATTCCTCAAAGACTTGATGATGAAGCCAAGCACACTTTCAGAAATGAGGAAACTCTCAAGATCATTAAGAGACTTGACACCAGCACTCGTAAACAAGGAAAGAAATTTCCCGATTGTCTCTTGAATGCCAAAGTGAAGCTTTGCAAGAACTACAAGTACTACCTTCAAGCTCTTGAAGCAGACAAAGTTGGTTTCTTAGACGAAGTAATTCTACCTTCGTACATGCAGAAGAAGGGAAAGAGAGGCAGCAAGACTGGGAGCTCCGGCAGTTCTACCCAGTCTAAACAAAAGAAGAAGGGTACTCTTAAGAGAAGACTTCCTGCCAAAGAACCTGAGTCAATTCCTGAACCTGCACAACCATCTTCTCCAAAACCATCTGACTCAGAAACCGAATCCGACGAAGGTCCAGTGTACAGGAAAGCCTTTGCCAATATCAACGAGAATGTTAATCTTGAAGACATTGATGATAAAGACTTGACTTTCGAAGACTGGAAGAAAAACATTGATGAGTTTGCTGATAATGCTGAATACCCAGCATATCTCAGTCAAAGACCGTTCACTAAAGCAGAGTCAATATTAGAAGAAGAAAGGATCATGAGAGAGAAAATGAAGGAACCAATGACTGCTGAACAAGAGTCTGCTCAATCAAACATAGGCCTTTCAGTTGAATAAGAAATGAAAGAGCTCTCAAGCTGGGTCTCCTCCATAGCAAGATAGATGCATTCAATGCTGATCAACCTCCACCTCCAGTGTTCTCTCATACTACCGAAGCTGGCGGATCTAGCAGCATTCCTGAATCTACTACAGGAATCAATACTGACTTGGTCGTCTACGACAATCCTTCAGTATCTCCCACAGACATAGAAATGACTAATGCTTCAGCAACGGGAGAAGAGGAAGAGGAAGATCCAATGGATATTGATGCTCCACATTTGCTGTCTATGGAAGAAATGGAGCTCAGAGAAAGGGCTCAAGAAGAAGAATTAAGGAAAAAGCAAGAAGCTGAAGAGGCTAGGCTTGAGGAGCTTGCACAAGCCAAACTGGAAGAAACAATCCATATGGAGGAAAGCAGGAAGGCTGAAGAGGCAGTCAAGCTGGCAGAAGAAAAGTTAAAAAGAGAAGAAGAAGCCAAGCTCGCTGAAGAATTAAGGCTTAAGGCCGAGGCTGACAAACTAGCTGAAGAACAAAGGTTGGAAGAGGAAGCAGCCAAAGCAAAAATGTTGAAGAACCCGAATCACAAATCATCACCTCCTGCATCTGAATCAACCCACGACAAATCAATCAAGAAACCAACAAGCACCAAAGCCTCTGCTACATCCAAGTTGCTAAAGTCAGCATTTAGAAGAGTTCATGAAAAGAAGAAAAACAAATTGGAAGATCAGGTTGCATCACTAGCAAGCCAAGTTGCTGAACTGACAAAGCTCAACACGAATGTCCAAGAGCTGCAAGAAAAGGTTGACACCTTCCTAGCTAAGGATGTGCAAGAGAACTTGGAAGCCACATTAGCTACTCAAGCACACCAGTACATGGAACAACACTTAGTTGCTGAGTTGAAAGAGCTGCTGGCACCTATGAGAGATGAACTCACCAAGTTCGCAGAGCAAGCAGTCATGAAAGTGATCCGATCTACCACGTTTACTTTCGAGCTGAAAAATCAACTGTTCCACTACCGGGGTTATCTATTGATGAATTAGAAACCCAGCTCTTAGACAAATTGGCAAGCAAGTTCACATTGTCACCTAAAGAAGCTAAGGTTCTGAAGCTTTAAAAGCTAAAATGACTAAAGAGACATGCAGCACTGAGGCCGATAAGCTGAAACGTCTAAGAGATGATGAAGATCAGGATCCTAACTCTCAGGCAAAGAAACAAAAGCAAGCAGAAGGACCCTCATCTCAATCAAAAGCACCGGTCATCCCTCCTACTACTACAACATCTTCACAACAACCTAAGGCATCTGGTTCCGCTCCCAAAGCACATGACCACTTTGAATACACAGGTGGTGATGAGATTCCTCAGCCCGATGAAGTACCAGAACCGTCATCTAAGAAGAAGAAAGAAAGGAAACGAAAGCATCATCAGCACAAACCGGATACCTCATCAAAAGGCACAGAACCAAAGAAACCGAAAACCGTCCTCAAATAGCTAGACCAAGACGAAACTGCCGATTACTCCTGGTTTGAAAAGATGATTAATTCACAACCGCCACTTGCAGACAATCAAGAACCTCAAGATGGTCAAACAGTGGAATACGCTCAGTTGATTCAGCATAAGTTTCAGATGAAAAAGATGAATAAGAAAGAGCTGCGAAGAATCAAGAATGATGCGTTCAATCTTCTGAAAGATCGGTCTGCTAACTCCATCGAACTTGAGTACCATCTTGAAAATATTGCTCGAGCTATGTCAAGCAATATTGACTGGATCAATCCTGAATCTTATGTTGATCCGGTCACAAGGAAAACCGCACCATACATAACTGACTGGTCCAAACCACTAACGATGATTGGGAAGCCTAAGGAACCAAAGATCCCTTACAAGTTCTTCTTCAACAATGACTTGGAATTTCTGCAACTCGGCAGGAGATTGAGAAGAAGTATGTCACATCACTTACCTTTCTCTCTGCAGCTAGATATCTCAACAATGACATCGAAGAAGAAGCTTCTGCCTTATTCATCGACAAAGTTGTTGACTATGACCGGAATGCACTCTATGGTATACATCATTGGCCGGATAACCGGGCCCAGGATTATCGAAGCAGCAGACTCAACCAGACGATGGATGATGTGACAAGTGATTTGAAGATAGTCTCGATTCAGTTCATTTCGACTGTCACTCACTTTGGGTACCCCTTCCTCAGCAAAATCACACTCAAAAGACTTGATGAAAAAGAGTATGATATTTCCGAGTCAGACTTTCCACGACTACTCCTAAACGACATTGAAGATATGTACCTGCTCAAAGTTCAAGGAAAGCTTTGCAACTTACCCAAAGAGATGCATCTTGCCTTTATCACAGCTCTCCTAATCTACATCAGGCAGATAGTCATTAGAGAAAGAGTAGAAGATCTTCAACTGGGAATGGAAAATTATCAAAAGAAGCTGAATCTCACCAAACCAAACCTGTTTGACATCCCCAACCTTCAACATCTATCTCAATACTCCTTGATCAGACATCCAGCATTTGGGTTCACCTACCGCAGTGTAAACGGTCGTAACTGCTTCATGGCCTACGAAGAAATTCATAAGTTCTGTGATGAAACCTTGAAGTTCGTCAGAGATGGAATCAAAAGCAGATTGGATGACATTGCACTGGGTAAATCTAAAAGGTGGAATACCAATGAGGCCAGGGACGCTCGCAGATTCATTTTAAGGATTGAGAATCGGTTGAAACGCAGGGATCAGTTTCAGAGATTGGAAAGCTATGTTGGAGGCAGACCAGGATTTCCCGTGTTGACATTTCAGAGACCTGAATGGTAGATTGTTGTAAGAATTTGATTTGATTTGTCAATATTATACTTCATAATGGCTTGTGCGCGTATTACAGTGCACAACCCGAACTTGTAAAGAAAGGACCCTGAGGTACGTATCAGTGCCTCAATCCTAATATAAGGAGCGAAGGCTTCTTACTTTTGAGTAGAATTAATCAAATGTTTATGGTTTTTCATAATTCTGCTCAAAAAGGACAAGTATTTCACCTCAATAAGACCTAATCACTTGTTGAGGGGGAGCACTCGTCAAAACAAAATACTTTGTTCTAAGTCAAAAGTTCTTGGTGAATCTCCCCATAAGACTCAAAAGGCATATTTTAATCTGAAAGAATGTCAAAAACATCATGTCATATGTTATTTTTGAGGGGGAGAAAATGAAAAAGTGATTAAAATATAAGAAGTCATAAGGCTTAAAGTTGTATCTTGTGTGAGCTAGACTCAGTAATAACCCAGGAATTGACGAGACAATAAAGTTAGTAATATCGAAAAGACTTATCCTCGACGGGTAATAACATCAAGTTAGTTACTAGAGCTAGTTGTCACCTAAAAGCTGACAATGTATCTCTTTAACTAACCACGTAAGCGTGTCTCGAAAAGGATATGTCTTAGTAGAAATGTACCGTCTCGAGAAATTTTTCTGTGAACTTGACCAGGCCAGGTAATAACTTCAAGCTAGTTTAACTAGTGATGTAAGCGTGTCTCGAATTGGTCTTGTTCACGGAAAGTGGATCAATTCAAAATGCTTGCTCCTCCCGCATGTGCAGATTTATTTAATACTTATGAGCACATGTGAAGGGGGAGCCCTTCAAAAGTGTACACAAAACTCTCAAAGTGTTAACCAAAATATTTGATTATCACAAACACTTTGAGAGATTTTCAATCAAAGGTTTCTTGGCTACTGTCGGAGTTATAAGGTGATTGAGATAGGAATAACCGTCCTATGATCCACCAGAGCCGGAGGGATCTACCCAAGGACATCTCCCATAGTTAGAATTAGAAGTCCTTAGGTATGATACGAAAAAAAAATGAGAAAAGAATGAAAGGGAAAGAAAGAGTTGAAGAATTAAAAAGAAAAGTAAAGAAAAGGGTGAAAAGAAATAGCCCTCCAGATGTTCAACCTTAGGGCAGACACCGGGTTCAATACGTATGCTACTGGTCGTTGCAATAGACAACACCGGTATTGAAGATAAAGTCATCATGGACCCAGTGACGCAATGCACTAAACCTTCTTAACCACTCAAGTTCTCTTAAAAGGACTTGTTTCATTCTCACGGGGAACCAGCGTAATCTATCGACTTATCTCTTAGAGATAGTTGATATTGAAGCAGGAGACCCCTCCCTAGTCTCCGCATAGGAAACCTAAGTGTGCACTTATAGAGTCTAGAGCCTTGAGATACATCAAAGATCTCTTAGGAACACCTAGTATTTCTACAACTGGTGTTCTACATCAATGGACACCAGCTGTAAATTATCGAGTCCTTCGAAGATCTTAGCAATCTGCCGAGAATGTTTATGAGAGGATTACATATGTATTTCTCAATGACTGAACAGAAACTCCTGCCAGGGTCAACATCAAGCAGCCCTGATAGCAGGTCACTTCGGTAACCCCACAAGGGTTACGCTTAGTGTTTGCGGTGGTTCCATAGCGGTCTACAGTCGTGGAGTGATCCCCAGCGACTCACCCAGTCATTGAGCTACTTAGTAGATCTCGTAAGCTCCTTCAGGAGTATCTGATATGGGAACGGTCTGGATAAGGATTAGTGGGAGTCTTCACAATATGCTGTTGATGAACTCTAATTACTTATCTGTAAGTACCGGGTATTTATTGCTAATTGTTTACTTGCAGGTACCTCACTTTCATGATGGTAGATTCCAACATGCTCATACATACATCTTGAAGCAAATGATAGCTCCCCCAAAGATCTTAGCACCACAAAGTTCAAAGAAAGAATCTACGTCAATAAAGAAGAATCTACAAAGTATAAAGACTTAAAGATCTCAGAATGTGAAAAGGACCTTCATGTACGTGAAAGTATAAGTTCGAAGATGTATGAGTATGTTGGAATGGCGGACAACCACCACAGACGCAGGAGTGACGAACGGAAGACTACATCATGACACAATCAGTACATCATCACCAAAGAACAAAGACATAGAGCAAAGTACATTCGTTATCATTCAACCATTTTGAAGACGTCTACAGCTTTACATGTCACAAGTCAACGACAATGATGAAGACGTCAAGCAACCATGATGACCGACCCTTAGGGGGAGATTGTTGGGATCATACTTTTGTATTTTAGTCAAGTCTTGGTCATTACCTTTTGTAATAGGTTGCTTAGTTATTTATCTCATTATGTTTTATGATACAAGGCTTAGGTACTAAAGTTCAATGGACTTGAAAGCCCACGTTTAAGCAAGATGAGGGAGGAAGGGAATGTTGCCCTACTCCTCCCCTATATATACCAAGCTTATGTAAACATTTCATTTTGTTGGTTATTTGAATACATTAAGGAAACTCTTGCAATTTATCTTCTCTCATTTCTTATAATCAACCATCTCTCATTCTCATCTCATTTCTTTCATTATCATTCTTGTGTTTACATAAATGGTGACCTAACAGTATTGTTGCCGAACAACATTACAATTTGGCTTATTTCTTCATCAAGCGCATTAAACGTGCAAGAGCTACTCCGAAAGTCAATCTTCCATATGGAATGTTCCTCACTCGTCTCTACCGTCATGATGTCGAACACTATCCCAATATTGATGGTAGTGTCTATGAGTCCATCTATCCGACCTTACGTCCTCTCGTTCTCAAACAAACCCGTAAACCTCGTAGTGATAAGGGTAAATCTTGTCATCACAGCTTCCATGGCTCATCATCTCGTCAAGAGGATGACGAAGAGGATGATTTTATTCATCGTGCTGCCTCTCCCGATACATTTCTTGAAGATTTGGAAGAACTTGAAGAAAACGATTACCAAGTGCCATCTCCTTCCTCTCAAACTAACCGGGTACTATTTGAGAGACAAACCGATTTGCTCAATCAAAACCGAAGGATACGAGAGGAGATGCGAGGAGGCTTCAAGTCAATTGATAAGACGATTGGAGGATTGTTCAAGAAGAAGAAATGATGGGGTCTTCTTATTTGATTTGGATAATCATGCTTGTTGAACTAGTTGTTTGATGTTCTTTTTGAATAATTGTTTCGTGTGTGCTTTATTTCCGATAGATATGTATTCAGAAATTAACATTTGTTCTTATGTTTTTAGTTTCCTTTAAACTACGGCATTAGTTAACTTATTATTATTTGTTACTCTACATATATGCATTTTTTTTGCTTTCAATCTATGCTTGCATGACATGTGTATAATTATATATATGCCTATCTAATAGACCAAAACTAAAATGAAATGTTCGAATAGAGCTTGCTGCAAACACAAAACCAAAATAAACCATTTTTAGAAAAATTTTGAATTTTGGTCGTCTGGGATTTTACCAGATGGGCGGCCCACATAATTAACATAGGCGGCCCATTTAATTTTAAGGGGGCCGGCCACCTGGAACAGTTTTTACACTATTTTCTTTGGCATCTTGTGATTCCTTTTGCTAGCCCCAGCTACCATTTCTCTTAAAAACTAAACTGATTTTGGAATCTAACAATGCAATTTCAAATTAATACCACTTCTAAACATGATTCCATGCTATAAAACCCTTATACAACTTTCATCCACACTCCATTATCATCATCAACCTCAACCAATTCATCATGTCATCACCAAAAACCACAACCTCCAACAAAGCCAAGAAACAAAAACTAGTTATCATCCCACCAAAACAACTCTTTCTTGATCTCACAAATGAAGACAATACCACTCCATCACCACCACCTCAATGCTCATCTCCTAGTGCTCCTAATGCACCATCCAAAACACCATCAACACATGGAACCTCTACCTCCTCCATACCATCATCATCCTCCATCAATGACTACATAAACACTCACATTTCACCTCCACCAAGAATTCCATCACCACCACCTATTGAAAGTGCATCTTTAGACATCACTCTCTCATTATCACCCATCACACCTCTTGATGCACAATTTTCACCTTCACCGCTCAATCCACCAAACTTCAATCCCATCCCATGGAGCTTAATTGAAGCTCATGGAGATACATGCCTTTGTTGCATCCATAACCGCACCATCATCGTTGGCTTAAGAGATGAAATCCAATACATGTTTTCATACCTTGAAAACTTGTTCCCTCAACCTCAACCAACAACATCCACACCTCCACCACCAACATCAACCACACCTCCACCTCCATCCACATCAAACACACCTCCATCAACTCCACCATCTCTACCTACAACATTGCTCCTCCCACACTAAGCATGGCTCATGGTTGGAAAATAAAATTGTTTTTAACCATTTTGATGAACAAGCTCTATGAAAAACATTTCTATTAGAGTTTTGGTTGATTGTAAGCCCTTAAGGCTTTTGTTTATTAAAGTTGTATCATTAATGCATCTTGGATGCATGTTGCTTGTATTCTCCTCTATTTAATGAAATGGTTTCTTCCATGCTTATATTGCTTGCTTTATCTATATATATATTTGTTGCATGTATATATATTGTATGTTCTAAATATTTTTGCAAGCATTCCATTTCTCGATTTGTCTTGTAACCTTAAAATGAGGGGGAGCTCATCCGACTTCGGGACAACCTTTTTGATGTTCACAAAAAGGAGGAGAATTGATATAAAGTCACTAAATACTTGCATATATAATAATTTTTTATTTAATTAGTTTACATTTTGTAATCATCAAAAAGGGGGAGATTGTTGATATAAATAATGCGTAAAAACGTTATTAATATTTTTTGATATCCCTATGTTTTGATGATCACAAAATATTAAAATATTAAACGTAAAATCATTACGTAAATAAGTATTTAGTGACAAAATATCACTTTATCCAACTAATTCACTTAAGGTATGAATAAACAAGTGCCTAATACATTTTATGATCAAAGGAAGGTTTATTTACTAATTAAAAATTATATAAAATGGTATAAACATTTTATATATTTAAGAAAAACATTTTTGGTAATTAAAGGAAAATGTTTATTTCATAATAATTAAATGAATTCAAATTTTTAACCAAATTCAGTTAAATTTTCACCAAATAAACTTTTCCCAGAAAGGACAAAAAAATTTGGCCGTTACTATGGGCGGCCCCCTTAATTTTAAGGGGGCCGGCACACAATTATGGGTGCCGACATACGCTCATGTGTCATATTTCTTTGCCTATAAATACTGGTTCAAATCTGTATTTTTTCTTCACCTTTTGCACTAAATCTTTCTATTTTAATTCTCTCAAATCATCTTCCTAAACCTTTGATCATAAACACATTAGTTCTTGTTTTCATGTGATTCTATCCATCCTTATTCAAAGTGCAAGAGAAGAATACTCCTTTCATCTCAAACCAAGAAGTATTGAAGATTAGTTGTGTAGCTTGTATTTATTGTATAGTTGTGTAGTGATTGTAATTAATAGATCTAGGTAGGTTAGTAGTGGTGAATAGAAGTAGTGAAGAAATAGTTGTGTTGTGAAGAAGAAGTAGTGAAGGTGTGAGAAGTAGTGTAGTAGTAGTAGTGTTGTGTACAAGTTGTGAAGAAGGTGTGTTGTAGTGTGAGATTCGTTCTGGCTACTATTAGATATCGACATCTAGCTTAGTGTTGTTAATCGGTGTAAGCAAAAGTTGTGTAAGGTTTCTCTGCCAAAAAGGGAGTTTGTTGACATAGTGAAGAAAACTCTCGAGTAGGTGACTCGAGGAGTGGAGTAGGGCGAAGAGGTGCTTCGTAGCCGAACCACTATAAATATCGTGTGTTGTGGTTTGATCTCTCTATCTCTATCTTTTCATTACTTTCATATTTACGTTATTATTGTTTAGTTAGTTAGATTATATTGTTTGAGTTGTACAAGTGTTGAAATTCACATAAATAAGAATCGAAGCTTTTATCAAACAAAGTTTATAAAAATATAAATTGATGTAAAACTATTCAACCCCCCCCCCCCCTTCTTGTTTTCCACATAGAGTCCTACGCATTATCCTTGTGGTAATGCCATCACATCCGAGTGATATGAAAATATTCACAATGAAGATGGAAATCCTTCTAGAGCGAACATCTCTCAAGCTCTTGGTAGGTGACATGTAAGATCCATCTTGGATCAATGATCAAGTGACAACTGGAAAGCAACGATGGTGCGATTCAACAATGAATCAAACTTGTTCTAGGAAATGGATTGACTAATACTTTTGCAAAAACCTTTCAATGTGCTAACAAACTAATTTTTCGAGCACATTGATTGTGTATAATCTTTCAAAACAAAAGTATTTTTGATGGATATGTGATTCAAAGTATAAAACTCTCGTCGTGTCTCAAAATTGTTTATTATTTGACACGCTAGTGATTTCTATAAATCAATTTCTCACCAATCAGTGAATGTCTATTCACCGATTCACTCTACCGTGCTGTCTGCTTTGAGACGTTTCGGTATGAGAACATGCTAAGTATGAAGATTCAGAAGTGGATTCTTTGGAAGATTCATTACTGCAAGCAGGAAATTCATGTCAAGGAGAGTCTTCTTTAACAGAGTCACTACCTGATCACAGGTCGGTTCTCACAAAACCAGGGGGTAGTTTGTCCTTGCTGAACGAATGACAAAGCCATATTCGTTCTCTATCTTTATTGCTAACTGTTTTATTTCAAGGACACATATAAAGATGGCGTTGATGGTGCCTAATTCCAGCTGAATCATGTCAATCCATACCTCATGCTCACACATCCTACACACTTCAATGATGATCATGAATGATGAGAGACTTACTACAACTAATGTTGAGAGACCTCCAACAACGTTTCCGCAACTATGATGAAAAGTCTCATGATCCTCAACTCAGATGTAAAGTCTCCTAATCCAGAAGGGTGTGAGCATGATGGTCCCAAAGTCACAACATCACCTGAAGGCAATACGACTAAGGATGAGCTCGAAGATTTACTTTGGCTGATGATCTCAAAGAAAGCTCAAAGATCACTCACCTCAAAGGAACTAAAATCACAAGTTCATTGCATGATGTACAAAGTGAGGCTAAAGTGAAGAATCAGAACCTACGAGCTACAAAGTCTATAGAATGCTTGAAGGTAAAAGAGGTTAATTTTCAAAGGTGACCTCGCTTAGGGGGAGATTGTTAGGAATACAATTATTCCTATAGAAGACTCGGTTACCTAATTGATGTAATAGCATTTAAGTTAGCACGTAGTTAGTTAATTAGATATTAGTTTAGTTTAAGTAACACTGTGGAAGAAGGACGGGTCTTTACCCACTGTATGCCTGATCCACAGCCCGGGTGTGGGCGTTTTATCTTTTTTTGTAAGACACTATAAATACCCCTCTCCACATGTGGAGAGGGTTGGACCTTCTCATACACTTAATCTAATATTTCATATTTTCTCTCAAGGTTCCAACTTTCTTTCTTTCCTCCTCCTCTTTCTCACTTAACGCCACCAACACCACCAACTTTATCATGTTTGTGACTTAATTAGTATCCTACATTCTGCAGGTTGTAGAAGTCAGTAGTCAAAATCTCTAAATTTTCACCACCAAAGATTTCGAGGCTTACGAATAATCGTCTGAACTTGTGCCTTCAAAATAAAATGCTTTGGTAACTTCCCCCAAAACCGACAATCATCTTCATGAGACCACTTCTCACAGATAGTTTAAGCGATGCAAAAAGTCTCATTGAATGAAGCTCGAAAACCCGAAGAAAACGATACCACCGAAGTAACAGGGTGAAACATGGATCATCTCTGTAATTATCAATCCCAGAATATATGATTAAGCTCGATCTCATGACTCTGTTGTGCATCCCCAATGTACACATTACTCTGCGGTTTTGAGCAGTCGTCTATTCGGGGGAACAAGATATCTACATCTTCATTTCACCAAACGCTTTCTAGTTATCTTACACATAACAACTCAATCCATATTGTACACATGTACCCAACACAAGAAGAAACGATGAGACCAAAGTAACAGGTTGAAGCACTGATCATCTCTGCAGATATCAACTCCGAAATAAAAATTTAAGACCGATCACATGAACCTGTTGTGCGTCCCTGATATACACATATCTCTCCCCGTGATAGTTGCGATCTCATCAGAATCAGCATAACAATGTGTACATGAAGCATTAACTAGAAGCACTTTAGCATAAATCATATCGGCTCGTATGAAGATGTCAATAAGTAATATCATCTCACGCTCCAAATATTCTTCTCAAATTTCTTCCCACTGAAAGCTGAAGTAATACGTACCACAAGTAGCAGGAGACCACTTCCCCCAAGTAGTTGGAATAATACACCAAAAGCCACGATTTAGAACACTTTGTTTCTTTGCAGTTATGACATATGTCTTCCCGGGATAACTTCAATTAAGAAGAATTAAGTTCATCATGTGTACTCGATATGCATTCAGATGTATGTCTCCTTCCCCCTTGCTGGTTTTGATACCTCAGAATCAACAACACGTTTTATGCACACGTACTTGAAATCTTGTAAGAAGAATTAAATTAGCTTAAATGGATTTGGTGAGAATCAACTGCTACATAAACACTCTCTAACTATCTTTACCACCCCTTATGTAGGCTATTTGAAGTGACCACAGATGAAGTAAACCCAATATACCAAACTTGAAACTGAAGTAGAATTCCCCAAATTCGTTACTTAAGCTTGCACTGTTGTTGATTAAAGAACGATGTAGAAAAAACCCGCTAAGTACCCTAGACACTCACCAAAGAGCCAAAAATAAGTAGACCACTTCTTGAGACTATCCACATCCGCATCTGCGTGTGACACTAAACACTACAATGTAACTCCTTGAAGTGATAGCTATAACCCGTGAGTACTACAATGTAACTCCTTTCATCGGGTATAACTAGATAATCCAAGTTCCAATCATAAACTTTAAGAGTTCAAGTAAGTCATCAATCGATACATGAAGTTTCGATGATGAAATAAGTAGACGCCTTCGCAAAATACACTTCAATGTCAATTAAGGGATGCCAAATAAACTCCGTGATGACTTCACATTCCATGTCCAAATTCTTAGCTGTTTTGATGTTTTAGCCGATATTTTCTATAATGTTCTTGGGGTTGATTTACAAAGTGCACATTGGTAAGAACAACAATCCTTGGTTTTAGAACAAAAGGACTAGAGATTGGATTACTTGAGTAGTATGAGAAATACTTCTAGATGGTGAATCTTGATCAATAGGGATTAAAGAAGGTGAACCAGTTGAGTAAGCAGAAACCAGAGCAAGAGCTTCAGGAACTAGATGATCAACATTCGTTGGAGCATGGAAGTATTCACCAAACATAAATCCCAGTCATCCTTAGTAAGTAGAACATAAGGTGTTAGAAGAGAGTCATATGGCCATTCCTCAAACATCATTCAACATGTATTACATTCACACTTCTGCCACTCAAAAATTGCATACGAGGTTTGCCATTTTTGAATGAGGAAGTGAATAAGAATACAATCAATCATGTAGTTTATTCACACTTCTCCTCCTCAAAAATTGCATATGAGTTTGCCACTTTTGATTGAGCATGTGAATAAGAATACAATTAATCATGTAGTTTATTCACCTTTCTCCCCCTTAAAAATTGCATACGAGGTTGCCATTTTTTATTGAACAAGTGAATAAGAATTATAATCAAAGGTTAGCAGATCCACTTGATGAATGAACGAGCATGGAGAAAGAATGAAGCATGTTGTTGAGAATCGTCAAAAACAAGAAGATTTCTCTTCTTCCGAAGATAAGGCACACTAAATCGTACACCTTTCTTTTCTTTAATGAACGGGACTTGAAGTGTTTTCGGTAGACGCCATAGTTGTTGAAGAGCGAGGCCTGAACTGAAGTGAACATACTACATTGTTGTTGAGGAGCGAGACTTGAACCGTAGTGTTCAAATGTCATATGCACACATACATCAACGTTGACTTTCTACACCTCCTGAAGCAGGAGATATGCTTGCTTTAGGCCTCCGGACATTGAGTATTCTCATGTAGTGAATGATCAATATACCTGCAACTAAGTAAGGACTACCTGCACTAACATTACAAATTTGATTGCATATATATGGGTTAGTGACAACAGCATCCAAACCCTTGGGGGTTTCACGGTCAACCATGGTTTTTCCATCGGTAAGCAACTTTCTGGTAGGTATCCACTTAAGTCCAACATTCTTAAAAATTCTACCAGTTCGTATCCACTCACGGCAAGGTATAGGTTGGTTAAGCTTCTTATGCATATTGGAAGACTTATCATTATTCCTAGTTACCGAAGATTTAGCAGTTGGTATCCACCTAGGAGAAGTTTTAGGTTTTTTTTTTTGCTTCTTATGCATTGTAGATGACTTACTAAAAATCCTAGAATTAACAGGTTGAACCTTAGCAATGTTCCTCAATAACCCAGGAGGTATCATAGGAGGCTGTGAGCCTAAGATTCCATCCTTATGAAGTAGTGCCATTTTCCTAGCCTTTTCTAGATAATAGTTCTTGTACAAGTTGAGCTTTGAGTTCATCAATTTTAACCATCAAAGATGTTGTTTGTTCTACAGTTTTAGCCCTAATTTCTTTGATTGAGTCACCTATGTAGGATCGAAACATATGTTGATTCTTGTGTGATTCAGGTGGTCTTAGGTTATGGAAGATGAAGGTAAACATTGTTAGAGTTAGAGACAGAGAGTTGAGAGAATGGGAGGTTTCTAGTGAGAGAAACACCTAATGAGGTGTGTGTAATATTGAAACAACCAACCCTTCCATTGTGTGGGAAATGGTATATATACACTTACTGTATACGCCCCTAAAGTGGGCTGTGGAGTGAGCTAACAGTGGGTAAAGACCCGACCCAACTCCATGGTGAGACTAATATCTAAACTATTACTATAATAACTAATCTAATAAATACAAAACTAAGAGCTACGCTAAGTATGTAATTACATGGGGTGACCGAACCTTTTTCATAATCCTAACAACCTAGGACTTTTTTATGCCTTTTCAAAGACTCATTTTCCTTAAGTAATTCAGCCACATTAAGTTCCAATTTAGTATTTCTAGTTACAATGGCATTACTTTCATGTTTAGCACTTCATTACACATATCACACATCTCAGTAATACGTTTTTTCAGGTTGTTGATTGTCAAGTTTTTGGTTTCTAGCTGAGCTTTCAAATCGTTAATTATAAAGAATTCATGGAAATCAGGAAGTTCCGGATTTTTACATCGTTGGTTAGTTTGAAAACTTTCTTCCTTTTGTTGCATTGTGATTTTGAGTAAAATACAATGTTTTTCTAGTTTTAAAAAGCAGTTTGAAAGTTCATTAAAAACTTCTTTATCAACCATATCATTTGATTTAAAAGAATTAGCCGTAGACAAAGAACTTGACTCATCATCACGTTCAGCAACCTGATCACTTTCTCTCCTTTATGATTCATATTTGTTGAATTATAAATGGTATTGCTATCAGTCTTTTTCAACAAATATGCATCATAATTGGGTTTAATTTGATCAGTATGTGTCACACCCCCAATTTACCTGACTTGCAGCGGAATGGAATGCCTGGGGGTGTAACTGTCATAGCACCATAACAAGGAAATATTGAACGACCTAAAGTGTCGTTTGGAAAATACATATCGTTTGATTTATTTAAAAGCATCCAGTGCTACAAAACATAGGTCCCCAAAGGTTGAAACGTTTACAGAAAACAAGTTCAGGAAATGTCAAACGATAATTTACACAAGTGCATGAAAATCCAAAATGTAGTGCGTCATCCCTGGCACACCCTAATGTGACTCCATGCATGTAATATGATGATGCCTTAGTTACCTGAAAATACATTGCGAAAACGGTCAACACGAATATTGGTGAATAATCATAGGTTTATGAAATATAATGTTTGTACGGCCACCACAAGTATAAATGCATGACAAAAGTCACGTAAAATAGTACAATAGACCTTAAGCTCATGACACCGAAGCTATGACTGATGAAATTCTATGCCCCTCCCGAATGTTCTGCCAAACACTCAAATGTAAAAGACATGACATGCATCCGCTTACTGTTGGTACTCACTACCACGGATGGAGGCGTCACCCTCGATAGATCTATCCACTCACTCTCGCTTAGCGGTAAATTAACGGTTCATGATGATACAGGGGACTTATCACATGGCAGACAAGCAACTTAAGCTATGTACATAGGTTTGATACTTGGGTTTGTACTAAAATGGTGCAATGTATTCTCCCCCGTGGGATTTGAAAACAATAAAAATGTATACGGGGCTATGAATACTCACCTCAACTGATGATACGGATGATAATATGAAGTGAACAACAATGCACGGTTAGCTGCCGCAACCTAAATATGAATGATGAACGATCTCATTTAGATCACCAAATGATGTTATGAATGTCCATGCTCATGTTCCTATACCACTCTACTCTTTGGAAAAACACTTGTGTTATCAAAATATATAATCCAAGAATTTGGAAAAATATTGCTATTAGAAAATATAATAAGCTAGTTGCAATATATATATACTTATATATATCGTATGTTTCCATGTTAGTGTTGAAATCCTCGGGTTGTAATCCTTGAAATATCGCCTTGAAATATCGCCTTGAAATGATGAAAATATACTTGTAATAACTAATACTTCATTAGTTATAAAGCTTGGTACTTAATATTATTTCTAGCTTATAAAAGTACTTCGTAGTTTTAGTGTCCATTTTTATTAAAAGCTGTCAAATAAAAATGGGTTTAGCCGATATTCAAATGTGAATATCTTTGTCGTTATATGTCCGTTTTACTTGTTCTTTATATCCACGGTTACGTCTTAGTATGTAGTAATATATTTTGGAAAGCTCGGCTCCTCCGGGTTACGTCTAAAGCCTCTTTTTGACCGACGAAAAACGTCCAACAGCAACTATTTTCCAGAAAATACTTTTCGTCAACAATCTTGCAAAAATCATAACTTCTTCGTTATTAACTCTTTTTAATCCGTTCTTTCGCCTACGGATTCGTTTTTGAAAGTATTTTCTAAAAATTTTGCCAAAGTTTCCTTGGTATTTACTGATTTTCCAGGTTTTCACAAAATGGGACAGCATGTCTAAAACATGCTCCAAATCAAGGTTTCAAGGTTTATAACTAATTTCTAACATCACCAAACCTCTTGTAATCACCACATAGCTAATCTAATCCTACCATACACCTTCTTAGGGTGCCATGGGCTCCTAACCAAGTTATTATAGCAAGGGAATTCATAAATAAAAAGTTAGGGTTTGTATGTTCCATTTTTGACAAAATAAATGGTGGTATAGCTAGTTGTACATGGTTTTTAGCATGGAACTCATGCAATACAAGTAAATATAAGATGATTCATGTAAAAACAAAGTTGATAACTTACTTGATAAAATGAGATGATTAGATGATGAGTATGCTTGTTGTTCTTGTGTTTTTCTTGTTTGATTCTTGATTAGGCAAGTATAAGGAACAAGTTTGGTGTTTTAACTTTTGGAAAAAGATCACTTGATCATGGATTATGGGTTTGGTCGTGGGTTTCAAGAGAGGGGAAGGAGATGAGATAATTTTCTTTCTTACTAAAAAGTGTAGATAATGATTTGTGATTTTTGGTTAAAGTATATACTTAGAGGTTTATTAGTTTAATAATAGGAAATCAATGCTTGAGGTTAAGGGGTGTTTCATGTGGCCGGTTATGATGGATGAGGGGGGGGGGGGGGGGGGGTAGGGGTACTTGGTATATATTTAGAAAATTAGTATAAGTTTAAGTGTTATTACGTGTTATTCGTTAAAATCAGGTACCGGGTTTAATAGAAATAAACGTTCACGAAGTTAACCGGGACAAAATAAAGTCATAATAATGATAAAAATATATTAAAAATATGTTGGGTGCATTTACTGAGTGATGGGGTGATTATTGTTTAGTTTTCACGAAAACCGTCGTTATATTCATAAGCGTAAGTTATAAATAAAATAAATTTCCAAAATACTGGGTAACTGAATGTTATAACTTTTATGATGTTAAAATGGATATAAAAATATGTCGGGACCATTGTGGGAATATTTAGATATATTCGTCGTGTATAAACCGGGTGTTAACGTTTACTATAAATATTTATACGTAAAAACGTTAAATGTACTGAATATAGTAATTTGAAAATCCTGAGAGTGGTATAACATGAAAATGCTGTTATGATGATATGCAGACTATCTCCAGTCCGTATGCAGTGTTCTTAACACTAATGAAATGAATTCGCACCTAAACCAATCCGGTTACGCGAATTTGAATACCCGTAAACTAAATTTACGATGAAATGAGTAATGCAAGTGAATAGTGAAAACTTTTCCGAAAATGAATAGTGTTCAGTGAATAGTAAATTTCCCAAAAGTTTCTCAGAATATCAAACTGACCTCGAAAATGATGAATAGTAAAACGATGAATAGTGTTTTGATGAATAGTGATTTATGAATAGTAAAAAGTCGAAGTTTGAGAAAATGACCTGAAATGGTAAATGACCTGAAATGGTGAGTTGTGACATCCGCCCACCCAAATAGGAATTCAGTCCCTGAATTCAGCTAGTGTTGGTCTCAGTAATAGGTTTGGTGAAAAGGTGTGGATACTTGCGTTGCATTTGGTCCTCTCGTTCCCATGTAAACTCAGGACCTCTTCGAGAATTCCAGCGAACCTTAACGATCGGAATTCTACTCTGCTTTAACTGTTTGACCTCTCGGTCCATGATTTCAACTGGTTCCTCCACAAAGTTAAGCTTGTCATCTAGCTGAATCTCTTCTAATGGTATAACTGAAGACTCATCTGAAAGGCATTTCTTGAGGTTTGAGACATGAAATGTATTATGTACGTTGCTGAGTTCTGATGGTAGTTCAAGCTTGTAAGCTACTGGACCAATCCTTTCCAGTATCTTAAATGGACCAATGTATCTCGGATTCAACTTTCCACGCTTTCCAAATCACGCCCTTCCAAGGCGAGACTTTCAACATGACCTTGTCTCCAACCTGGAATTCCAATGGTTTACGTCTAACATCTGCGTAGCTCTTCTGTCGGCTTCTAGCTGTTTCAAACCTATCTCGAATCTGTATTATCTTTTCTGTTGTTTCCCTAACCATCTCTGGACCTGTGCATTGTACCTCTCCAACTTCTGCCCAACAAACTGGTGAACGACACTTACGACCATAAAGTGCCTCAAATGGTGCTGCTTTAATACTTGAATGGTAACTGTTGTTATAAGAGAACTCGATTAATGGCAAATGGTTAGCCCAACCATTCCCAAAGTCAATCACACACGCTCGCAGCATGTCCTCCAGTGTCTGAATAGTTCTCTCACTCTGACCATCAGTCTGTGGATGGTAAGCAGTGCTCATGTCTAACTTGGATCCAAAGGAATCTTGTAATGACTTCCAAAAGTTTGAAGTAAAACGACTATCCCTGTCTGAAATGATAGAAACTGGTGCCCCATGCCTCGAGACTATTTCCTTGACATAAAGTCTAGCAAGCTGTTCCATGGAATAAGTCTCTCTAATAGGAATAAAATGTGCTGATTTAGTAAGACGATCAACAATTACCCATATAGCATCGAAACCTCCTGACGTCTTGGGTAGTTTAGTAACAAAGTCCATTGTAATACGTTCCCACTTCCATTGTGGAATTTCTGGTTGTTGAAGTAGTCCTGACGGTTTTTGGTACTCGGCTTTCACTTTAGCACAAGTAAGGCATTTGCTGACGTATGTAGCTATTTCTGCTTTCATGTTCGGCCACCAATACAGCTTTTTGAGATCCTGATACATCTTGTCAGAACCTGGGTGAATAAAGTACTTTGACTTATGTGATTCATGCATAATCAAATCTCGTACTCCACCATAGAGTGGTATCCAACTTCGATCCTTGAAGCATAACACTCCATCTGCTCTTTTAACGAAACCATTCTTGTTTTCTGGCATACCATAAAGTTTCTCTTGTGGCCGATTTTCCTCCTTGAGAGCCTCAATCTGAGCTTCTAAGATTTTTGATGGTAATGGTGAAATAATAGTCATTCCTAATGACCTGACCCTCAAAGGTTTGAGTCGTTCCTTTCTGCTAAGTGCATCTGCTACGACATTTGCTTTTCCTGGGTGATATCGGATTTCACAATCGTAATCACTCAACAATTCTAGCCAACGACGTTGTCTCATGTTAAGTTCCTTCTGATCAAGTATATGTTGTAAGCTCTTGTGGTCGGTAAAAATTACACATTTGGTACCATAAAGGTAGTGTCTCCAAATCTTGAGTGCAAAAACAACAGCACCCAACTCCAAGTTGTGTGTAGTGTAATTCTTCTCGTGTGTCTTAAGCTGTCTAGATGCATAAGCTATCACCTTCTCGTTTTGCATTAGCACAGCTCCAAGTCCTTTATGCGAAGCATCGCAATATACCACAAAGTTCTCAATACCTTCTGGTAGTGACAAAATCGGTGCACTACAAAGCTTCTGCTTCAATAACTGGAATGCAGATTCTTGTTTCTCTCCCCACTCGTACTTCTGATTCTTTTGTGTCAGCTTAGTCAGCGACTTCGCTATCTTAGAAAACCCTTCGATAAACCTTCTGTAATATCCTGCCAGTCCTAAGAATTGACGAATTTCTGTAGGGGACTTGGGCGTAGCCCAATCCTTTACTGCTTCAATCTTTGCTGGATCGACTTGTAATCCTTGGCTATCAATGACATGGCCAAGAAATTGAACTCTTTGTATCCAAAAGTCACACTTTGAAAATTTGGCATACAATTGCTCCTTCTTGAGTAGTTCCAATATTTTTCTGAGGTATGTTTCATGCTCTTCCTTACTCTTGGAATAAATCAGGATATCGTCAATGAACACAATCACATACTTATCAAGATATGGTTTGCATACTCTGTTCATGAGATCCATGAATATCGCAGGTGCATTCGTTAATCCAAAAGCCATCGCTTGAAACTCATAATGATCATAACGTGTTCTGAATGCTGTCTTCGGGATATCTTCTTCCCGAACTCTGAGTTGATGGTAGCCTGATCTTAAATCAATCTTGGAATAAAAACAGGAACCTTGTAGCTGATCAAACAAGTCATCAATCCTAGGTAGTGGATAACGATTCTTCACCGTTAACTTGTTCAGCTCACGATAGTCTATGCACATTCTGAAAGATCCATCCTTCTTCTTCACAAACAAAACCGGTGCTCCCCAAGGCGAGGAACTCGGTCTAATGAATCCTTTGTCTAAAAGCTCTTGTAACTGGTTAGACAATTCTTGCATCTCAGAAGGTGCAAGTCTATATGGTGCTCGTGCAATTGGTGCAGCCCCTGGCACCAACTCAATCTGAAACTCAACCTGACGTGTAGGTGGCAGTCCTGGTAATTCTTCCGGAAAAACTTCTGGAAATTCCTTAACAATTGGCACATCTTCAAGTCGTTTCTCATCCGACTTCTTTTCCGTTATGTGTGCCAAGAATGCATAACAACCCTTCTTTATGTACTTCTCGGTTTTAATGCATGATATGATACTGAGTCTAGTTCCACTTCGCTCCCCGCGAACAACCAAAGTTTCACCTCCATAAGAAAGATGAACAACTTTCTCATCACAAATGATCCTTGCACGATGTCGAGACAACCAATCCATACCGATAACGATGTCAAAACTTCCAAGTTCTACGGGCATAAGGTCTATATTGAATGGGTGATTTAGGAAATTGATGGTGCAACCACGGATAACAGTGTTTGTGTTAACTAAAGACCCATCGACTAATTCAACAATATAGGGAATGTCTAAGGTAGTTGGTTCTATGTTAAGTAAAGGTGCAAATGTAATAGAAATAAAACTTCTATCTGCTCCTGAATCAAATAAAATGGATGCATAACGATTATTAACGAGGAACATACCCGTAACAACATTCGGGTCCTCACGGGCATCTTCTCCTCCCATAACATAAGCCCTTCCTCGAGCTACTCCTCCCTGATTCCCAGCTCTTTGATCATTCCTCTTTGGGCAATTGTACTGGAAATGACCCAACTCTCCACAACCATAACATGCTCCTGGTTGGTTCTAATTAATTATTCCTCGTGGTGCTTTGCAGTCCTTAGTCCAATGACCGACCTTTCCACAGTTCTGACAAGCTCTAGGACAATTCCCAGGGTTATGATGAGTTCGACATTTGTTACACTTGGGTAGTTTTCCATTATATCCTTTTCCTTCTGTTGGTCCTGCAGCATAGACCTTTGCCGCTTCCTGCCTCTTAGGTGCTGGTTGGTTAGCATTCCCACCTTGGTTATTATCAAACTTCCTCTTGTTGTTATTGTTGTTTTGGTTATTGGGGTAGTTGCGGTTTCGGTTATTGTTATAGTTGTTGTTGTTGTTGTTTCGAGTGTTGTTGTAGTTGGTGTTGTTGGAACGGTTATTGTTGTTATTTGCAGCAGACTTTCCTTTCAACACTTGGACCATAAGTTTCTGAGTTATACGAATGGCCTCCTCCATTGTTTGTGGGTCGAAAGACATCACATCCCCTCGGATGCTTTCGGGTAATCCCCCAGTAAAGTTCTCCATCTTTTTCTCAGCGTCCGGAACCATAGTTGGACATAGTGTAGCCAACTCCTGAAACTTCCTGATATAAGTCTCAATGTCATCTCCTTTAGTTACTAGCTGGTAGAATTCTGTTTCTAACTTTTGCACCTCAGTACGAGGGCAAAACTTCTTGGTCATTAGCTTTTTGAATTCAGCCCAAGTAAGTTTGTAAGCATTCTCCATACCAATGGGTTGAGCATACGAATTCCACCAAGACATGGCTTCATCCAGCAGCATACCTGTAGCAAACTTTACCTTGTTAACCTCCTGACAACCACACATGAGAAAGACGTTCTCAGTCTTCTCAAACCAGCGGATTAAAGCAACCGCTCCCTCTGTTCCCTTATACTTGATAGGATCACTAGTCTTGAAATCCTTCCAAGTACATTCACGCCTAGTAGTGGGTTGAACCACTTCAGCAGTAGGTGGAACCTCAGCAGTCCTAGCAGCAACTTCAGCTCTCTCAGTCTCTAGAGCTTCTGCTATACTATCCCTGACCAACTTGCGGATAGCTGCTTGTGTCATGGCAGGTGTTTCTGATGTAGCCTTTGCTTTCCTTGGCGCCATACTTCTGATAAATAATCATCGACAACAACCATGAGAAAACTATAATAGAAATAGTCATCGTACAAAATATACGCCCACAACATGTATATATACAACCAAAACAAGTATAAATACAACCATGACATGTACGAGTACAACCACAACTTGTAATAATACAACCACGACACGTATAGATACAACCTCAACAAGTATAAATACGTTAACCATAAAGAGCAACCATGAAACATCATAAATATAATCACAACACATGAATATAATACATGAAAATTTCGGCCTACATAGACCGATATATATATAGCACAACATTTCCAACATAGTAGAGTCGCACTTGATATATTTGTTTGTACAACAACAAAAGACAACAAGTTCTTGAACTACGTCCTACACCTCGGGACTAGGAAATAGTAAAAGCTAATATAATACTAGTCTATGTCTATGCTCCTCCAGGTGCTCTAGATGGTCCAGGAGCTCCAGATGCTCCAGGCTCTCCCCTCAAGCCGCGAATCTCACGATCCATCGCAACCACGATCTCCTCCAGATGCTGAACTCGTAACTGAGAAGAAACATCCATGCGCTCCAAAATGACCAACCTCTCTCGAAGCAATGCCAACTGATCTACCTGCTCCCACTGAGTCTCCTGTGTCGCCTGAGCTCTATCTCGAATCTCAGGTAACTCATCCCTAAGTAGCTCAATCTCCTCCTGGTGCCTCAACTGTCGTGCCTCGAGTCCATGGTATGTCACATCAATACCAACCCTGCCCTGAACCAAATCCTCAACCTGCTCCTCGACAGTCTCAAGTCGAGTAGTAATGATCTCATCAACTCTATACCCCAACCTATCTACTTGCTCCTGCTGAGCACCCATCTGATCCTCTAATGTGACGGCTGTAGGGCTCCTAGCTGCAGCCGCTCTAGAACTCTCACCTATGTGGTATACTGGTGGTGGTTCTGCTGATTCTGACTCTGTAGTGGTAGGTGAATCTGGAGTGGTAAACCTAACACGCTTCCTAAGTGGCAAGAGTGAGGTGGATATAGGGGTAGCAGTGGGTATGGCTGGTGGTGGTGTAGGCACAGTAGGACTAGGTAGGGTCCTATAAGTAGATGTAGCATAACGAACTCTCTTACTAGCAACCTGGATAGTCTTATCCCTACGAAACATAAGTCTCAGCTCTGAATGGATAGTAGTAGTAGGAGATGGTGTGTCTGTGGGTACACGGGTGACATCAAGTGGTACAGTAGGATGGACATGAGGAGTAGGAGCCGTCTCCTCCTCCTCGAAAGGCTCTGTGTCATCATCTGATGCCAAAAGTGACAACTCGGGTACAATAGGACTAGGTGGTGGTGAACGGGCTGTAGAAGACATAGAGTCTTCAATATCGGAGTCTGTGATGGTGTATAGTATAACAACATTTGGGTTTGCAGACATGGTTCTGTGATAATCAAGGTGAAATAAAATGAATAACTCGTAATGAAATCACCTAAAACAATGAACATGCACTTATGATGAAATGATGAGATGCTATGATAATGTGGTTATAGTCTAGGGTCAATGATACATCCTAGTTCTCTATAACCTTAGCTATGGTACAAATCTGTCACACCCCCAATTTACCTGACTTGCAGCGGAATGGAATGCCTGGGGGTGTAACTGTCATAGCACCATAACAAGGAAATATTGAACGACCTAAAGTGTCGTTTGGAAAATACATGTCGTTTGATTTATTTAAAAGCATCCAGTGCTACAAAACATAGGTCCCCAAAGGTTGAAACGTTTACAGAAAACAAGTTCAGGAAATGTCAAACGATAATTTACACAAGTGCATGAAAATCCAAAATGTAGTGCGTCATCCCTGGCACACCCTAATGTGACTCCATGCATGTAATATGATGATGCCTTAGTTACCTGAAAATACATTGCGAAAACGGTCAACACGAATGTTGGTGAATAATCATAGGTTTATGAAATATAATGTTTGTACGGCCACCACAAGTATAAATGCATGACAAAAGTCACGTAAAATAGTACAATAGACCTTAAGCTCATGACACCGAAGCTATGACTGATGAAATTCTATGCCCCTCCCGAATGTTCTGCCAAACACTCAAATGTAAAAGACATGACATGCATCCGCTTACTGTTGGTACTCACTACCACGGATGGAGGCGTCACCCTCTATAGATCTATCCACTCACTCTCGCTTAGCGGTAAATTAACGGTTCATGATGATACAGGGGACTTATCACATGACAGACAAGCAACTTAAGCTATGTACATAGGTTTGATACTTGGGCTCGTACTAAAATGGTGCAATGTATTCTCCCCCGTGGGATTTGAAAACAATAAAAATGTATACGGGGCTATGAATACTCACCTCAACTGATGATACGGATGATAATATGAAGTGAACAACAATGCACGGTTAGCTGCCGCAACCTAAATATGAATGATGAAGGATCTCATTTAGATCACCAAATGATGTTATGAATGTCCATGCTCATGTTCCTATACCACTCTACTCTTTGGAAAAACACTTGTGTTATCAAAATATATAATCCAAGAATTTGGAAAAATATTGCTATTAGAAAATATAATAAGCTAGTTGCAATATATATATACTTATATATATCGTATGTTTCCATGTTAGTGTTGAAATCCTCGGGTTGTAATCCTTGAAATATCGCCTTGAAATGATGAAAATATACTTGTAATAACTAATACTTCATTAGTTATAAAGCTTGGTACTTAATATTATTTCTAGCTTATAAAAGTACTTCGTAGTTTTAGTGTCCATTTTTATTAAAAGCTGTCAAATAAAAATGGGTTTAGCCGATATTCAAATGTGAATATCTTTGTCGTTATATGTCCGTTTTACTTGTTCTTTATATCCACGGTTACGTCTTAGTATGTAGTAATATATTTTGGAAAGCTCAGCTCCTCCGGGTTACGTCTAAAGCCTCTTTTTGACCGACGAAAAACGTCCAACAGCAACTATTTTCCAGAAAATACTTTTCGTCAACAATCTTGCAAAAATCATAACTTCTTCGTTATTAACTCTTTTTAATCCGTTCTTTCGCCTACGGATTCGTTTTTGAAAGTATTTTCTAAAAATTTTGCCAAAGTTTCCTTGGTGTTTACTGATTTTCCAGGTTTTCACAAAATGGGACAGCATGTCTAAAACATGCTCCAAATCAAGGTTTCAAGGTTTATAACTAATTTCTAACATCACCAAACCTCTTGTAATCACCACATAGCTAATCTAATCCTACCATACACCTTCTTAGGGTGCCATGGGCTCCTAACCAAGTTATTATAGCAAGGGAATTCATAAATAAAAAGTTAGGGTTTGTATGTTCCATTTTTGACAAAATAAATGGTGGTATAGCTAGTTGTACATGGTTTTTAGCATGGAACTCATGCAATACAAGTAAATATAAGATGATTCATGTAAAAACAAAGTTGATAACTTACTTGATAAAATGAGATGATTAGATGATGAGTATGCTTGTTGTTCTTGTGTTTTTCTTGTTTGATTCTTGATTAGGCAAGTATAAGGAACAAGTTTGGTGTTTTAACTTTTGGAAAAAGATCACTTGATCATGGATTATGGGTTTGGTCGTGGGTTGCAAGAGAGGGGAAGGAGATGAGATAATTTTCTTTCTTACTAAAAAGTGTAGATAATGATTTGTGATTTTTGGTTAAAGTATATACTTAGAGGTTTATTAGTTTAATAATAGGAAATCAATGCTTGAGGTTAAGGGGTGTTTCATGTGGCCGGTTATGATGGATGAGGGGGGGTGGGGTAGGGGTACTTGGTATATATTTAGGAAATTAGTATAAGTTTAAGTGTTATTACGTGTTATTCGTTAAAATCGGGTACCGGGTTTAATAGAAATAAACGTTCACGAAGTTAACCGGGACAAAATAAAGTCATAATAATGATAAAAATATATTAAAAATATGTTGGGTGCATTTACTGAGTGATCGGGTGATTATTGTTTAGTTTTCACGAAAACCGTCGTTATATTCATAAGCGTAAGTTATAAATTAAATAAATTTCCAAAATACTGGGTAACTGAATGTTATAACTTTTATGATGTTAAAATGGATATAAAAATATGTCGGGACCATTGTGGGAATATTTAGATATATTCGTCGTGTATAAACCGGGTGTTAACGTTTACTATAAATATTTATACGTAAAAACGTTAAATGTACTGAATATAGTAATTTGAAAATCCTGAGAGTGGTATAACATGAAAATGCTGTTATGATGATATGCAGACTATCTCCAGTCCGTATGCAGTGTTCTTAACACTAATGAAATGAATTCGCACCTAAACCAATCCGGTTACGCGAATTTGAATACCCGTAAACTAAATTTACGATGAAATGAGTAATGCAAGTGAATAGTGAAAACTTTTCCGGAAATGAATAGTGTTCAGTGAATAGTAAATTTCCCAAAAGTTTCTCAGAATATCAAATTGACCTCGAAAATGATGAATAGTAAAACGATGAATAGTGTTTTGATGAATAGTGATTTATGAATAGTAAAAAGTCAAAGTTTGAGAAAATGACCTGAAATGGTAAATGACCTGAAATGGTGAGTTGTGACAGTATGCTGTCGTTCAAGAGAAAGCACATTATGTTGATCAGTGACATATACCTCACATTACCCATGAGTTGGAGGAGAGTGTCTCTGAACATAGTATCACTGCATTGTTGATGATGCGCTCTTTCATGAATGAATCTCTTCACATTACCCATGAGTTGGAGGAGAGTGTCTCTGAACGTGTGAACCTCGATTCTCGTGTGATTAACAAAACACTTTTTCATCATCTAACTATCGTAGTCATACTCCACAGAGAATTTCGAATCGATGAACACTTGAAGTTTTTCGTTGATCACACATAGGGCAGCCATGGATCCAATTTTGGAAGTTTCACTTTGGTTAAGTTATTTTTGTAGATGATCTAAGTTAATAATCATTGTGTGTGTGAAAGTCTAAACATCTTGACCGAATAGTGTTGCAAATGCACGTTCGAATCCCAGTTTGAGTCCAGTTCCCTTTAAAAGTACCGCGATGTGTGAACGAAGTTGTCAAAACATTCTATGCATCTTACATTTGCATCTTGAAGCACTTCTTGTGGCTGTTGCACTTCTCTCTCTTGTGAATTCGAGCACAAAGAATCCCAATTGGCACTTACATAATCAAACACGTTTACATGTTGTGCATTGTTAGAAATCATATGTTTAATGATTTCGTACAATCTGCGTACATTATATATGGCAGAGTTTGGAGTAGTAGACATGATATGAGCGTGCATGGGATTTTACAATTCTATGATTTAAACTGAGAAATAGATTCTTTCCCAAGATTTTACAAAATCAAGAAGAAACTCTGAGATGTGTGTTATGAACAGCTGTTGGATCGGTAAACAGACTTGAGGGTTGTATATTGTATATTGAACGTGATGATTGTAAGATCGATTAGGTGATATATTGTTCAATTTTGATTTTATTTTGGTTGATATAATTTTAGGTGAAGAAGTAGATACATCTCAGTGAATTTCAGACAGATCTCAACAGACAAACGCAATGAAATCATAACTAGCACCATAGTTAAATCCACACAACCCCAAATAATCTCAATCCCAAAATAATCAAAACAAGAATATATCCCGAAAATATCTTGAAGCTCAATCAAAACAATAATATTTCATGAAGCTCAATCAAAACCGGATTCCATAATATATCCCGAAAATTTAACCACATTATCAAGTTGGATTATCTAAAGAATTTAGAGCTTAACCAAAAAATTTAACCGACTTAAGTTTAATCCAGCGATTTACCAAAAAAAAAGTTCGTCCCTTTTGGTTCTAATTATCAGCCCAACGAAAGAAAACTTAGTGCAGGCCCAAAATTCTTTGATATTAAACGCAGCCAAAATCCAATAAACCTGAAGCCCAACACTCACTTCGTCCAACCCAACACAACAATAGTAATAAAGCCCGAATCCACTAATGATACTTAACCCTAATAATCTGCTATAAGACGCTCACTAATCCCACACAACCCTAATCTTTAGCACAAGTAAATCACATTGTCACTCAACCCCTTCACCAGAAAGTATATACGCCTCCACTTTTCTTTCAGTGGCAACACAAATTCTGACCTTGGTCACTTTGTCACAACTGATGCATAGGGTGTTTAAGCCTTTTCAAGTTTTACATTTATATTTAGCCAACTTATTGCTAACACACACACTTAACGAGTAGTGTACCCAATCAATATGCATATAGTGGTAAGTAGGGTGTCGAACACTAAGAATGGAACGTAAAATCTAGTTGATTTAATTAGTATTTTAATATCTAAGTTAGTTTTACAATCTTAATCTAATAAAACGGGGTTCAGCCTGAGAGGCTGGCACGGATTTAGTTAATTAAAAGTAAAACTAATGAGAATGAATCAGCGAATAGCAATCATGTACACAGATAGATAATAGAGACATGTAAGAAGACCAGTCCTTATAATAAAGTAGCTTGTCACTCGTTATATTGCTAGTTTTATATGATGAGTATCGTAATCTAATCTGTCTCGTTGGATCCTATATATAGGCGAGTAAACCCTTAATGATTACTTATGTTTATCCTACCTTCTAGACACTAGATAAGTAGGCGAGGAACAGGTATGGTAGCCAAGAAGATTCAACTAAACACAGAGGTTATCAAAGTACAAATATAATTCACCAAAACATCAAACATATAAACTTTAACCGATGGGAAAGCAATTTTAAGGGAAGCAGTATGGTGGCCACAAGCCCATCAATCTTGATGGATTAAAGCTTACTAATACAATACACAAAACTACTTAATGAATTAATTACATGCAGGACCTTCTTACGGCTCTAATATCTTTGTTTGGGGCGTGTCTTGTGAAGCTTCTTCGACTTAATTCATCTCCTTAGGGTTTTATGTACACTCCAACTCGTATCTGTATTGGGGTATTTATAGGTACTGTCTGAGGGGTCGATGCAGCACATGTTGATGATAGATGCGGTGCATCTACTTAACTTCGCATGGGGTCCAAGATTAAATTTTGGAATATTCTGACACCGCCTTAAGATGCGGCATAACTTCTTTATAAATGCGGCGCATGTTCTTTAACGTCTTGGATAGTTTATGGTGAAGTCTTTAGCTGATACGCCGCATGTTGTAAATCAGATGCGGCGTATTTTGGAGTAGATCAAGTTGATTATTCTTCGTTGACCAATGTTTCATATGCGGCGCATGTTTTAATTGGATGCGGCGCATTATTCAAAGTCAGACAATGGTCTTCGAATTCATCTAAGTATAATGTTGCGACGTATCTATTGAGAGAGATACAGCGCATCTTTTGAATTTCAGTAGACTTTACAAATCTTGATCATTTAGCTTCATAATTCGTCCAATATCATTAACTTTCACCTACTGCTTGTTTTTACCTGAGAATCACTAAAGTAAACATAAGGGCACCAATTCTCATACAAAATAATATAAAATAAGTCAATTAAATAGGATAAATGTTGCTAATAATCGTTTAACTGCCTGGACGTGATGAATATTCTATCATATGCTTGACAAGGATACACATCTCCTCCACTATAGCTAAGGAGTAAAAAGTATAAAGCGGTAAAAAGGGTTCTTGGTTCGTGGGTTAAACCTAGCTTTGTTTGAACATTTCCTGCATAAACTTATTAGATCGCTGGCGCGAGTCCTCGATACTTTAACTAACGGATGGTCACTAGTATGCTTCATGGATCACTGGCACGAGTCCTTGATCTTTTAAATGATGGATGGTCACTAATGTGTTCCTTGGATTGCTAGCGCGTTACTTTCATAACGGATGGTCACCAAGTTGCACACCAGATCGTTGGCGCATCATTTAATCAATCTTAAACTCGGATGGTCACCAATTTACACACCAGATCGCTGGCGTGTTAGCTAATTAATCTAATACTCGTATGGTCACTACCTTATTCATACATTTAATATTCTTACTTGGCCATTATCATATCCAGATGCTAGAAAGCTAACATCCGAATATAATAATACGGTTGGGTATGGATAACATTTAGGATATAAATTGGTGTAAAATAAAAAATACAAAACAAATCGATTAAAGTTCTAAGTGTGGTTAGATTACTTCTCTACCATCCCATTAATAAGACTCGTATCATTGAATAAATCACGCTTTGACTCTTTTGTAACTCACGCTTTAGGTAGACACGAATTATACTCAATAAGATCTTAGACAAAGAATACACAATCCTTAGTCGGTGTTCCCATAACGTCCAACTCCCTTTTAATCTATAAATATTGTACAACAATAGTGGCGATATCAACCACTTAATACAAAACTTTACATCGTTGGTTTTAAATAAACTACCAACTTCTTCTTTCTTTTTCTTTTCTCATTTTCTCTTTTTTTTTTCATAACTAAAGGTGTAAAATTTCACCACAATTCCATCACAATAAATCTGGATAACTTTTCTCTACTTTTCAGACATTCAGACATAATGTAATAGTGAAAGTAGTAAACATACAAAAAATAACTAAAAATATACAATATGTACTTTCACTCCATTGCATTGTGCAATTTCCCAACCTAAGCAAAGATAATGAATTTACGCACACGAACATAGGTAACGTAAGGAAACACACTTTGCCAAAGCAACTAACCACGGACTTAAATCTACAGGGTAGGCTAAGGTGTAAGGTGTAACGAAACATAATAATAAGGTGTAAGAAATAAAAGAAATGGCTCTAAGGGATTTTCTAGGGGTATCTTACTCTAAAACTGAGAGTAAACAAGGGTTTATACGGGGGTTAACTAACCAGTGCAGTTAGTCAATATCACAAAACATATTAAGGCGTTTTGGTGTAATCCTAGAATTTCACCAATTTAGACAAGTCACTCCAATTATTAAAAATAATACTTATTATGGTGGTCTCAAATAGTATACAAGTCAAGTTCTAAAGTTTACAAGTCACCGGCACACTCATAGATTTGTGAATTTTGAAATCACAATTTTTAAAATAAAGTCTTGTGTGCAGCTATGCAACTTAGATTAAACAAAAAGATGCTAAAAAAATTTTAAATTTTGATATATTAAGCGCAAATTAAAGCATATTCTTGAAAAATAAGGACAAGTAAGAGTTAAGTAAAAGTTCTAATTCTCCAACACCCCCCCCCCCTCCCCACTTAAGTTAAACAACGTCCTCGTTGTTGATTAAAAACAGGAAATTAAAAAGAATTAGAACAAAAAACTTCCCTGAGACTTGCTCGGTTTGATCCTCCATTATGCATTTGTGAGCAATAACTATAAATACCACCAATTATACACCTGAGTTTAAGAAGGTCAAAACTTGTACGAAATTCATTAGTGGTTAGAAAATTAAAATAAAATTAAAATAAAACTGTAATTCATCAGGTGAGTCGATGCGCCACATCTTATTGAGGAAGATGCGCCGTATTGAGCCTGGAATTGGTACGGGTCAGAAAGATTAGATATGTCGCATCCTTAACTAGGGATGCGCTATATTAAATAAACTGATAGAAAGTTCAATTTTCAGAAAATAAAATGCAGAAAAATAAAAACAGATATGACCTGTGCATTAGATACGTCGCATCTATTGATGAAGATGTGCCACATCTGCTACAGGTCTGACAGACTCAACAGCAAAAACAGTAAAAATAAATCTGGGTTGTCTGCCGGTCAGCATTTTTCTTTATTCCAGAGTCTTCAAGTTAGACTCATGTTCAGCTCCTATTCCAGTATATCTGATCTAAATTTGACAACTTCGTTATTTGCGTCATTGACGTAGTTATCAAAGTACTTCTTCACACGTTGTCCGTTTACTTTGAATATATACCCATTTTTATCACCTATTTTGTTGATATAAATAAATGACTAAAAACGTTATTCGTATCTTTCGATATCTCTATGTTTTGATAATCACAAAACGAAAACTCATCAAACCAAAGATTATGACATAAACAAGTATTTAGTAATAAATATTCATCTTTACCAATTAATCACTTAAGGTATGAATAAACAAAGTGTCTAATCTATTATAAGATCAAATGAACACTTTTGTTAATCACTAGATATTTATAAAATGTCACAAAACATTTTATAACTTTTGTAAAACATTTTTGGCATTAAAAGAATATGTTTAATTCATTACAAATTTGTGAATTCAAATTTTCAACCAAAAATGGCAAATCTAATCCAGAAAAATTTCCCTCACAAAAGGACAAGAAAATCCAACGTTCAGGAGGGCGGCCCCCTTAATTTTACTAGGCAGCCCCCTTAATCATTAAGGGGACCGCCCCCTAATTAAGGGGACTGGCACGCTCTAGAACAGTATTTTCTGGCCCTATAAATATTGGATCATTCCACATATTTTCTCACCTTTTTGCACTAGAAACTTTATGATCTAAACATCCTTCTCCATCCTCTAAAAATCCTTTGAACTTATATACTTTGATATTTGTTTCAAAGTCATTCTGTCACACCCCCAAAATCGGGTCCAGCGGAAGCATACATGTAGCTGGGGTGTAACTCAATTGGTATTACAACACAAGTTCAAAAATGGTTTTCACTTCAATCATTTAGAATAAAATAGTTAAGTCAAAAATATTGTATTTACATTGTTAAAAGTAGTGCGGAAGTAGGCCCTTAAAATAGTTTAGAACGGTCCCCAAATGAATAAATCAGAGTCTTCTATGACCATGACATGCCCTGCCAAAACCTCCTGTAGCGTGCCATCGATTAATACCTGAAAATACATTCTAAAGTGTCAACACGAGGTTGGTGAGTTCATAGAGTCTTGTGAAAAAGAATGTAATGCATATGTATGAAGGTATCCCAGCAAAGGCATCGTAAATCCACTCAGTTCCAAGTCCCGCCATAAGAGACTTGTAACCTGTGTGTTTACAACCCACTGCCAAATGTGTTTTGGTTTGTGTGAACAAAATAATGCTTGAATCTCAATTCAAAGATAAGTGTAGCAAAACCGCTATGTAAACAATTTTCACAATGAGGTTATATAAACAATGATGACAATCCCATGAAATGCAGGTAATCAAACATACCAATGAAATGCAGGTAATCAACCATACCAATGAAATGCAGGTAATCAACCATGTAAAGCGAGTAATGCGTTTAAGTAAAACAAGCATGTATTCTCCCCCAAAGAGTTGATAAAACAATTAAAAGAGTAGGGGCTCTGACTCACCTGAAGCTGATGTTACTGTGATGAAGTGAAATGAACAACAATGAACGGTAAGCTGCCACAACTTTGAAATATTAGATGATTAGATGAGGCAAAACTTTGTGTTTCTTGTGTTTTTGTTGCAAGATTCTTGATTAAAATAACAAAAGGAACAACTTTTATGCTTTGATCTTTGAAAAATAATGGATCTTGATCTTGATATGAAGTTGGGTCGTGGGTTTTGATGTAGGGAGGAAGAAGAAGAGAAAAACTTCACTTTTTGATTATTAGGAATGAATATAAATGTGTTATTGATGTTTATGTAGGAAATATCTCATCCAATGGCATTTCGGTAATTAATTAGTCAAGTTGACTAGATATTTTGAGGGGGGGGGGGGGCTGCACATGTGTATAAGTGGATGAGTATGTGAGAAGCTTGGTGTTATCTGGTTCACGGAGTCGGTTTTGGTTCCGTTAATCGCTAAACGTAAAGTTTTAAATCGCGAAACATAAATTCGGGTATCGTAAAAATATGAAACTTGAAAGAATGAATAAACTTGTCAAAATACTCCATAATAAAATATAAAATGAATGGTAAGTTCCATCGGGTTGCTTAAATGCTGTTAAAACTGGAAACGCGGGTTAAAAACGCGTAATTCGCGTAAAACGCTGAACTGAAAAACGTAAAATTCCAAAACTTTAAGAATTGTCGTAAAATGAGAGAAAATCATATTTCTATCGTTTATATTGTTTTATGGACATATCGGGATGCCGGAAGGACGTTTAAACCTGAATGTAAATCTCGGACACGGCTTCGTGATTTTTGCAGAAATGATCCGACGAGCGCCAAACTCTCGGATTACCGTTAAAATAGTTTAACTTATGAGAATATGAAATAAAAATTTCGGACATGAATAGTGTGTTTGTGAATAGTAAAAGTGAATAGTAACTTTCTGAGATAAAAATTGGAATTTCGACGTTTGAAACAGGACATGAAATTACGAGTTGTGACATTCTTCCCCTCTAAAAGGAACTTCGTCCCGAAGTTCAGTTAATGTTGGTCTCAGAAGTGTTATTGGTAAAAAGATGATGATATGTGAGAATTCCAGCGAACTTTCACGGTAGGAATTCGACTTTGCTTCAACTGTTTGACCACACGGTCCATGATTTCTGTTGGTTCTCTTACAAGGTCTGTGATTGTCATTTGGGTTGGATCCCTTCCAATGGAATCATGAGTGACTCATCTGAAAGTCATTTCTGGGGATTTGAAATTGTGAAATATGTTGGTATACCCTACTGTTTTCTAACAAGGCTCAAATCTGACGGCCTCTAGGCCTATTCTGTCTGAAATATTAAATGGTCCAGTGTATATCAATTTTAACTTCCCGAATTTTTCTGAATGGTATCATGCCTTTCCTAGGCAGAACATTCAACATGACTCTGCCACTAACTTGGAATTCCAATGGTTTACAACTTATCAAACTTGTAACTGATTCCTGATTTGTATTAAATTCCTGGTTATATCATGAATGCCTACTGGACTAGTGAGTTGGGCTTTTCCAAATTTGGATCCATCAATGGATGTTGGCACCTCGACCATAGAGTGCTCCAAATGGTGTAGTCTCTAAGCTCGTGTGGTAACTATGGTTGTAAAGGAATCTGATTTATGGCAAATGGTTAATCCAACTATTTCTAGAGTCAATCACTCATGCGATGCAGTTAACCATACCCAATAAATGCAGGTAAATCCATACCCGTTGAATGTAGGTAAATCCATACCCAATGCCGGTAAATCCATACCCGTTGAATGTAGGTAAATCCATACCCAATGCAGGTAAATCCATACCCGTTGAATGTAGGTAAATCTATACCCAATGCAGGTAAATCCATACCCGTTGAATGTAGGTAAATCCATACCCGTTGAATGTAGGTAAATCCATACCCAATGCAGGTAAATCCATACCCGTTGAATGTAGGTAAATCCATACCCAATGCAGGTAAATCCATACCCATTGAATGTAGGTAAATCTATACCCAATGCAGGTAAATCTATACCCGTTGAATGTAGGTAAATCCATACCCAATGCAGGTAAATCCATACCCGTTGAATGTAGGTAAATCCATACCCAATGCAGGTAAATCCATACCCGTAGAATGTAGGTAAATCCATACCCAATGCAGGTAAATCCATACCCGTTGAATGTAGGTAAATCCATACCCAATGCAGGTAGATCCATACCCGTTGAATGTAGGTAAATCCATACCCAATGCAGGTAAATCCATACCCGTAGAATGTAGGTAAATCCATACCCAATGCAGGTCTCCTTATGTTTGAATCGTTCTCTAATTCTGACCATTGGTCTGAAGATGATAAGCGGTGTGGTTTCAAAGGAATCTTAATGAAATTGCTAGGAGTTTGAGGTGAATCAAATTCCTCTATTAGGAATAATTGGAATGATTATCATGAATCTTGTGGAAAAACTTACAAGGTTAAGTCCGTCAAAGGGTGTTGTTGAAAATAATAGATTAGGATAAGGTTGTGATCCTCCGCAGGATGTCATAAATTGAGTCTTTCTCCACTTACGATGCTTAGTCTCCATTACTAAGATTTTCCCCAAGCTCTATGTCATCAAATCACAAAATCCTAAATGTACAAGTGATGTAATATAGTGATTAATTTTCAAAGTTTGTTTTGAGATTGTGTGTTTTGTTCATAAACCTTCCCTGAATTAATGAATTTACAACTTTAAGCAAACGGCTTTCTAAGTAACATTTTTCTTGATGTTTCAAAATTTAATAGTTATGCAAGATAGAACTATTTTCAACCTGAAGTAAATAGTATGGTTTGCCAAGGATTGATGTTTAAAATTCCTTAACGTCCAATAGTTTTGTAGAGATTAACCAAAAGGAATTTGCTTGTCAAAATAAGTGCCTCAGAAAAGTATTTCTTACAAGGTATATGTTTTGCATAACTGTAGTTTGGAGAAAAATCCATGTAAAAGTGAAAGTATGAAGAGGATAAAATAGCCAGGTAGGTATGTCTGCATAAATGTATAAATGTCTAATATGTTTGAATAAAGTCTATTGGTGAGTCCATGTTCAATTGAATGTTCTACAGTCTTGGTTAGGAGATTGGATTTATCTCTATGGTGTTGTTTTGTGAGTTCTCGTATCTAAACGAATCTTGCAATTCAGTCAAGCCAATACTTTCTAGATGATGGAATTTTGGCGATCAGGCCAATGATAGTGGTTCGAATGGTTTTGTGATATCCTGAGATTTCTGTTGAGTTTTGAATGATCTTAATGTACCGAGGGATCCTCCTCCTAGATGGTATGGAAAGTCTTTCCTAAGGAGGTCATTGATAATATCCACTTATCAATATAGGGAGTAGTGAGTGATAAGTGGCATAGGAATCCATAAAGTGTCAGCTAATTCCTTATATATATGGGGATGGGGAAAGGAAATGATAGTGATGGTGAGAAGGGAAGAGACTGTGACAACTGCAACAAAATGATATTGTGATAAAAGAAAATACTGTGATATAAGTGTATAATGCATAGACGTGAATGTTCATGAGATGAAATGATCAATTGACGTGCTTCTAAGCGGCGGTTCACGAGGTGATGAAAAGTATGAATGTTCTGACTATGAAGGTATACACACACATGCATGAAGCATTTGGAAAATGAGTAAAGGATTCAATCCAGACAGAAGTTAATTATAACCATTCTCAGTGTTACAAAATTCATTTCTGAGTCGGATATAGGTAGTCAGCCTATGTCCCACTATCCCGGGTTGAATATAAATGACTAGTCTATATTCCACTGAGGTTCCATGAATTTTGAAAAACTCAGTTCAGTTATACTAATACTATGTCCTTCACAAATACCAAGATGTTCTGAAAGACAAAAGCAGGTGACCAAACTCGAGGTCAAATGATGAAACTATGCAAGGAAAAACATAATGCGGTGACATATTTGATACATGAGCATGCTTATATGAAAGACAATTATAGTAAACAACTATAATAAATGAATATAATATATCAGATAATGAGACATAAATCTCATCACCTACGTCAGCAACTAACCACAAACGAGGCTTCAGCTAGGCAGGCAGGCACGTGACGGTCATAGGGTTAAGTTTTCTTGAAAGTAGCTATAGTCTAGGTTTTAAAAACACTTAGATCGCTATAGCCAAAGCTCTGGTACCAATCTGTCACACCCCCAAAATCGGGTCCAGCGGAAGCATACATGTAGCTGGGGTGTAACTCAATTGGTATTACAACACAAGTTCAAAAATGGTTTTCACTTCAATCATTTAGAATAAAATTGTTAGGTCAAAAATATTGTATTTATATTGTTAAAAGTAGTGCGGAAGTAGGCCCTTAAAATAGTTTAGAACGGTCCCCAAATGAATAAATCAGAGTTTTCTATGACCATGCCATGCCCTGCCAAAACCTCTTGTAGCGTGCCATTGATTAATACCTGAAAATACATGCTAAAGTGTCAACACGAGGTTGGTGAGTTCATAGAGTCTTGTGAAAAAGAATGTAATGCATATGTATGAAGGTATCCCAGCAAAGGCATCGTAAATCCACTCAGTTCCAAGTCCCGCCATAAGAGACTTGTAACCTGTGTGTTTACAACCTACTCCAAATGTGTTTTGGTTTGTGTGAACAAAATAATGCTTGAATCTCAATTCAAAGATAAGTGTAGCAAAACCGCTATGTAAACAATTTTCACAATGAGGTTATATAAACAATGATGACAATCCCATAAAATGCAAGTAATCAAACATACCAATGAAATGCAGGTAATCAACCATACCAATGAAATGCAGGTAATCAACCATGTAAAGCGAGTAATGCGTTTAAGTAAAACAAGCATGTATTCTCCCCCAAAGAGTTGATAAAACAATTAAAAGAGTAGGGGCTATGACTCACCTGAAGCTGATGTTACTGTGATGAAGTGAAATGAACAACAATGAACGGTAAGCTGCCGCAACTTTGAAATATTAGATGATTAGATGAGGCAAAACCTTGTGTTTCTTGTGTTTTTGTTGTAAGATTCTTGATTAGAATAACAAAAGGAACAAAACTTTTATGCTTTGATCTTTGAAAAATAATGGATCTTGATCTTGATATGAAGTTGGGTCGTGGGTTTTGATGTAGGGAGGAAGAAGAAGAGAAAAACTTCACTTTTTGATTATTAGGAATGAATATAAATGTGTTATTGATGTTTATGTAGGAAATATCTCATCCAATGGCATTTCGGTAATTAATTAGTCAAGTTGACTAGATATTTTGAGGGGGGGGGGGGGGGCTGCACATGTGTATAAGTGGATGAGTATGTGAGAAGCTTGGTGTTATCTGGTTCACGGAGTCGGTTTTGGTTCCGTTAATCGCTAAACGTAAAGTTTTAAATCGCGAAACATAAATTCGGGTATCGTAAAAATATGAAACTTGAAAGAATGACTAAACTTGTCAAAATACTCCATAATAAAATATAAAATGAATGGTAAGTTCCATCGGGTTGCTTAAATGCTGTTAAAACTGGAAACGCGGGTTAAAAACGCGTAATTCGCGTAAAACGCTGAACTGAAAAACGTAAAATTCCAAAACTTTAAGAATTGTCGTAAAATGAGAGAAAATCATATTTCTATCGTTTATATTGTTTTATGGACATATCGGGATGCCGGAAGGACGTTTAAACCTGAATGTAAATCTCGGACACGGCTTCGTGATTTTTGCAGAAATGATCCGACGAGCGCCAAACTCTCGGATTACCGTTAAAATAGTTTAACTTATGAGAATATGAAATAAAAATTTCGGACATGAATAGTGTTTTGTGAAAAGTAAAAGTGAATAGTAACTTTCCGAGATAAAAATTGGAATTTCGACGTTTGAAACAGGACATGAAATTACGAGTTGTGACAGATTCAAGACTTAACACTCAAGTGCAAAGAGAAGAATACTTCTATTAGAAGTATTGTAACACCCCCAATTCATGGATGCAGCGGAATTCAAACTGGGTGTTACTCGACGGCACAATAGTCACAATAATAGAAAACGAACTCCAATTGAGTCGTTTTAAAAGATTTATCATTCAAATTGTATAAATATCAGAGATTACAAAAATGAGGTCCCAAATGGTTGCATGTTTACAAATCACATTAGATGAGTTTTTGAATGATAATTAAATTTATAGCCCTCTTGAACATCCGTGCCCTTCCGTGCCATCCTTGATTGTCATGAACCTGAAATACATGCTTGAGAGGTCAACACAAAGGTTGAGTGATATTCATAGAGTTTGTTTAATGTTTGAACACAATATGTTGGTAGTTAAATCGTTGAAACAATAATCGTAGTGTGAGCTATAGACTCACACTCATAGTTAGAAAACAAAGATGGGCTACGTTGTTATATGCCCGGAAAGGTTATTAATTCACTAACCTTATGACACCAAAACGTTAACGTGTACCAATATCGATCGGCAGATTTATCCCGGTAGGTACTTTGTCGTCGTACCTATTGTCTCAAATATTAATGCATTTGTTTGAACTTAGTCAAAACAAATGGGATTCGTCAATCCCAATAGGCCTATTCACAATATTCGCGCTCACTCGCAAGTAACCCTCGCAAGTGATTAAATGGTTCATAATAAGGGATCTTGGTTTGGCAAGGATGTTACTTAGTGATAATAAAACAATTAGGCAAGCATACAATTTAAAAACATTGTGCTCGGTTAAAAATAGCATGTATTCCCCCCAAGGGTTTGTAAAACAATTAAACAATGGAAAGTGGGGCTATGAACTCACCTTAAGTTATGTAGTGAGTAGTGAATGTGATGGTCGAATCGCGAAGGTTTCTACGAGCAACCTATAATAGAATGTTGCGACTTAGGATCGGAGTAAAGAATATGAATAAGTGCCTATATATATATATATATATATATATATATATATATATATATATATATATATATATATATATATATATATATATATATATATATATCTTGCATCTAGTCCATGATGTGGTATGATGTATATTGTAAGTCTTTGAAAGAAATGATTCATGAAACATGTATGTTTATATATCGTTTACTACCGTTCGGGCCGACATAATTCAGAAGTCATGTTAGTAAGCGTTCGAGGAGCCAGGACACTTTAATTCGTAAATCCACAACTCATCTCGACGGCTTACATAATGAACTCCTCACATGAGGCTCCCTACTATTGTAGTAGTTGATAAAGTATATATATATATATATATATATATATATATATATATATATATATATATATATATATATATATATATATATATATATATAAGTTTTGATCCGAAAAGTTACATGTCTAATATTTGAATAAACTTAGGAAAGTTTATGATTACATGAAGATTGTTATTAGGGTAAGTTTCTTATAACTTATATGACGATTTCTTGTAATATCTCATGGTTCTTTAGATGAAGTAGATCCAAATTTTATGTTTAAGTTATCGCCATCTCTTTGGTTCATGTTTTCGCCTAGGTAAGTATATATGGTCTTAACTCATGTTTTTGCCTTGGTATGTATATATGGTCTTTAGCCATGGCTTTGCCATGACCTTTGGTCATTGTACCATGGTCTTAAGACTCAACCTTGGCTCTAGCCATGGTTGTGGTCTTGATTCTAGGTCATAAGACCTCTTTGGTCTTTATAAACCATAACCTATATATAATGACTTTGGTCAAAAAATGGGCTGTTAAGAATTTGAATAAATTATCACTCGGAAAGCGTTTTCAGGGCTCGAGCTTCTTTTTCCTGAACGAAAACGTCATTCCGGACAACTTTCGTGTTTTAACTTTTTGATGAATCGGACCAGAAGGGTGACTTTCAAAATGGCAGAATGCAAAACAGTAGGTATCGGCAGTTTCGGCGTTTTGGTTTTGCTAACTTCAAATGGTCATAACTTTTGACTCGGGTACTCGTTTTGGGTGATTCAAATTGATATGTTTTCCTTGTTAAGTCCTATTTAACAGTAAGTAAGTTTCAAATATCATAGTTGTACTATTTTGGTCGTGGTTCTCCGTAAAAGTCACTAGTTTACTTGTTTAAATAACATAAGTTAACAATCATTTGTAATAACTTGTTTTACCCATTTTTATACATCATGGACATGATCACAAGACAAAATATAGCATGAATGATATGTAAATAAGATGATAATGATATTTAAGCAAGGAAGTGTATTAGAGTTTGCTTACAACATTGGCTTTCTACAAGAAAGGTAAGTAACATGTAAGGTAAGGACTTTGATTGACAAGCTTCTCTTCACTTTAGCAATCCTTCTACTCTTGTATTCTTGAAGGATTTGTGATGAGGGTTTAGGTGACTTGAATGGATTTAAATTCAAGAAGAATCACCAAAGATTGCAAGGATTTGGATGTAGTTTACTTGTAGCTTGAATTCTTGAGATAATACTTGAAGTATAAGATCAAATGAAGACAGTATGTGTTGTTTATGGTGGTGAACGACCAAATGAGGAGGGGAGGGCTTATATATGAGTTTGAGGAGGTGCTAGGAAGTTGCCTTAAGGAGGTGCAAGTATTTAGGATATTTTCCAACACTTGGAGACCAAGTTTAACACATGTAACCAATCCAATAGATCAAGACTTATAACTTAGGCACATGGCATGGGGAATCACCCTTATACACGTTCATAAGATGGTTAGGGTGACTAGGTACTTAAAATTGGTATTATCTAGCTTACGGAGTGAGTTTTGGTCCCGATAATCGCTAACGGTAAGTCTTTAAGTCATGAAACTTAAAATCGGGTATCCTAAAAATATGAAACTTATAAATACGTTAGAAATTATCAATATAACCTATCTTAGAATATTTAATGAGTGACAAGTTCTATCAAGTTGCTTAAACGCTGCTAAAACTGGAAACGCGGGTCTAAAACGCGTAATACGTAAAACGTATGAATATTGCGTAAAATTGAGAAAAGTAAAATGTTACTTTTCTAATAGGATAAAAATGATTTAAAATGACTTATAATGTATAGACTGGGCTCAGTCTAGTATCAGTTGGTATTAAATGTCTTTTAGACATCAAACCGTAAGCCTAAAAATCAAGGAATGACTTATAAAATCAAGGAATGATTTTTGGTCAAAAGAGGAGGGAAAAATGTGTTGACTTTTTCTAATAATTTGAAAACTCAAATCGTCTTAGAAATGTGGTGCAGGTATACGCTAAGGTTACGGCTGAGTAAAAATGCTTAAAACTGAAAATTTCAGTTTTTTTCACGGCCGAGGCTTATTTTGGTCATGTTTTTCTCAGTCATGATTAATCCTCAAATAAATCATGAGTGTGTCAAACATTTTTCTGATGCGGGGTCACTTAACGTAGTCGAGTTTCGTTGTGCATAGAATTTTTGAATGACGTTTTACCCTAAAACGTGTAATTCCTTATTAACTTTCACGAAAATGATCTGATGAGTGTCAAACTTTTAATTTACCAAGGAAATGATTTATCACTCGAGGCCAAGAAACAAAAATCAAATTTCAGGAAAATTTCGGGAAAAATGAATAGTAAAAGTGAATAGTAAAATTTTCTGAGAATAGTAATTAAACTGAAATTGCAAATTGTTACAAGTATTATAACTTAGTATCATCTTGCTATCTAAGTTGTTTGTTTGTTTCATCTTGTTGATCTTTCATATTTTGGTGAATAAGGTGTATGTATTAGTTAGCTAGATTTAGTTGTAGAATCTAGAATTGTTGTAAGTGTGAAGTGGAACTTGAAGTGAAGAAGTAGTGTTAGATAGTAGTGGAGATATGAGATAGTAACAATAGTGACTAGTAGTGAAGTAATTAAAGCTTCTAAGTGGAGAAGACTAGAAGATATTAGTAGATTGAAGTTGTGAAGACACTAGTGGCTTGAAGGTGTGAAGACATTATTGGTTTGAAGTTGTGAAGATGTTAGTGCTTTGATGTTGTGAAGTTGCAAGACATTGAAGTCGTGAAGTATTTTGTGAAGGCGTGAAGATACTTGTGGTGTGAAGAAGTATAGAAGAAGTAAAAGGTGTGAAGAAGGTGTGGTGTGATATTTGGTGTGAGATTGGTTCTAGCTAATATTAGAACTCGACTTTTGCTTTGTGTCGTTAATTGGTGTAAGCTTTTGGTGTGTATGGTTTTCTCCGACATAAGGGAGGTTATTGACTTAGTGAAGAAAACTCTCGAGTTCAGTGCTCGGGGAGTGGAGTAGGGCAAGGAAGGTGTCCTTGTAGCCGAACCACTATAAATCCTTTGTCTCTTGGTTTGATCTTTCCATCTCTCATTCTTTGCTTGCTTACTTATTTGCCTCTCGTACATTATTATAATTGTGTGTTGTGCATATATTGATTTCACATAAAGATCAAACTAGATTCCATTTAAATCATTAAATTCTACATTAGTTAAATATAAGTACATACAATTATTAAAACACATATACATATATAAATACTTACTTATAATTAAGTGAGATATATGATATTACAATTTCTATTCAACAGTTTAAATAAGTAGTATATATGCAATATATTCGAATTAATTTGTATCTATATTTTAGCTTCAAAGGTTTTTACAATTACCATCAATTCTTTGAAAGCGAACTTTTATTAAACGAAAAGGACGCAAAACTATTCAACCCCCCTTCTAGTTTTCCACAATTGGTATCAAGAGCCACGTCTTGCAAGATTTTTAAAATAGATTGTATTTTAAAACTTGTAACGATATATGGAATTTGAAAAATATTTAGAAGGGGAATTTACACAACAACCACCATTATTTGAAAATGATCATTTTCTTGAATGGAAAAACAAATTTGAAAATTATGTGAAATCAATAGATCTTGATCTTTGGCATATCATTTCAATTGGTGATCTTAAACCAACCAAAATGGATTTTGAAAATCAATATAATAATCTTCAAACCAAAATTGATAAAAACACTAAAGCCAAATTACTTATTTTCAAAACTCTACCAAGAGTTAAATATGAAAGATTATTTCGTTGTAAAACGGCAAATGATATTTGGAAATGTCTTTTAAAGTTTCACCAAGAGAAATGTAAAACCAAAGATGATAAACTTGATATTGCACAAGAAATAGTTAATCTAGAAAATTTAGTAAGTAAATATTTAGTTGAAAAAAACACATGTACTACTAGTTCAAATGTGATCATTGAAGGTATCTATAACGAAGAATACATGAGCCAAATCCGAAGAAAGAGCGTTAATAAATCATGGTGCAACAAGTGCAAAGAAGACGATGATAATACGGCTTATGAGAATATTCAAACAAATGTGAACACAAGTATTGATGGCAAGGACTACATGCTTCTAGATCCAAGCGAAACTACAAACAAAACATGGAGCGACATGGACAATGGAATTGATCACCGTATAGCATGTGAAGAATGTACAACTACAAATAAGGTACAATCCAAAACGAAACATTTTTGCTATGATCAATTTATATTAGAATTTTCAAAAATGGAAAAGAACTTCAAACATTTTTGCAACATTGACTCAAAAATTATTTTTAAAAACGAATCTTCAACATCCGCTGAAAACAACTTTGAAAAAGAAATAATTTTAGAAGATAAAATGTCTAGACTTGAAAGTAATATTGAAATTGATCTTGAATGTAAAAAATGTCAAGACTACAAACATGAAATTAAAATGGAAAATGAAAAAGCAAAAACAATGGCAAAATTCGAAAATAGTTCTAAATCTTTAAAATATCTTCTCAACATTCAAAAGTCATTTTATGAAAAAACCGGTTTAGGATTTACTGCAAATGATTCTTTAACAAATATATCAAAACAAATAAAATTTGTTAAATATGGTGGAGAAATTTAGAACTAATATTATTTACACTCATTATTTATGTCTCTAGTCAAGAAAGTCGTTGTTTGTTAATTAAAACAAACTATTGATATATTCTTGTACTTCTCGATGACATCCTCATCATGTGCATTTAAATGCAATGGATGTTCTCAACTAACCAACTCGGACCCATGAGAATCTGGGTACCAAGTTTTTTATCATGTTTAGGTAATTAACAAACGAAAAGTCTATTACGTGTTGTTCATCTCGCTCTATTACCTTTAATGGATATTGGTTCCTATCACTATGTTTTACATTCTACAAATGTTTTGCCTATGACGGTGTTGCAGTCATTTATTGTCTCGGCACTTTGTTCTTCACTCTTGGAGAATTGGTATCATGGTGTGTCCGTTGCTATTTCTAGTTGAAGGCTCCAAAGTACAATTATTCTTAGTCTTCACGACTTCTGATGATTTGTGTGATCTATTAAGCATTTCGGTTAAAGCTCCCTTGATCTCTATTGCGTTGGAATGTCACTTTGCTACTTCGACATGCCTTGGACAAACTTTTAAGATATCTTCCATTTCCCTCATGCCCACTCTTAAAGAAAGCTGGACCTGAGATAAGTTTTCTTTTCAAAAACTTGCCAATATTACATTATATTTAAGAATGCTTTAATTAGTATGTGAATATGAATTAACTTATAAGTTTCCATGCTTTTAGATCATTAATACTAATATATGCATATATGACATTAGCATTATTAACCTTCTTGTTGTTTAGTCTATTATTATTTTTCTTAGTCTTCATCTATATTGAAAATCCTCTATGATCCATAGTAGAATACTTTTGTCACACCCCCAGAAATCGGGTCCAGCAGAAGCATACATGTAGCTGGGGTGTAACTCAATTGGTATTACAACACAATTTCAAAAATGGTTTTCACTTAAATCATTTAGAATAAAATAGCTTAATCAAAAGTACTGAAACTCGGCGTTTTTGAAAACCTTGTAACAATATCTTGAAGTCGTGTCATTCAACTTTTGGCGATACGGGTCTCAATCGATGAGAAAATCGACTCTTATTGTTGTTACTTGAAAGTATTATGTTCAATACTTAGAAAATTTCATTATAGTAAAAGCTGTCAAAATATATATAGTTTATCGGGTATATAGATGAGGTCGTAGTTTATTCGTTATAAGTCTATTCGACGAACGGCCAATTGATTGGAAAAGCTTGTTGGAAGATCTTGATTTCATAAAACTACGGCTCGGACTCAAATTGATCCGATCATGAAGAAAAACAGCCAAGAAAGTGGTGTCTCGCAAAGACTGTTTTGCGGCAAAATAATAATAGTAAAGCTGATGGAAATTTGTAAAAATCATCTAAGTTCAAACGCTTGTATCTTTTTCGTTATAAGCTCGATTTCTACGTTCTTTATATCCCCGGAATCGTGGGACAACATAGTAATATATTTTTGATAAGTCGGGACGGCTAGATCAAGTTTTACGTCTCGAAACAGTCCATGAAAACTGTTCAACAGCAAGCTATTTTTCAGAAAATAGTTTTCGTCGTTAAAATTGAAAATAGCATATCTTTTTCGTCGTAACTCGGATTTTAGTGATTCAAGCGGCCACGGTTTCGTTTTTGAAAGTATTTTCTGAATATCTAACCTAATGTTACCCAGAAACCCCTGAGTTTTCTGAAATTGGCGATTTGGGACAGAACCTATATTTGAAAGTATTTTTCGTTGTTAATATTCGGAAAATCATATCTCCTTCGTTATTAACTCGTTTTTATCCCCGTTTTCGGCCATAGTTTCGTCTCGGAATGTATTTTCTAAATCTTGGGTCCAAAGTTACACCCTAGACCCTGAGTTTCCCACGTTTTACAAAAATGGACAGATCTATATATATAGTGTTTAAAACTCATTTTTAAGGACCAAGACTTGTTCAAAGTTTAACCAATCTACTTCAAATCAATTCCACAAGTACCCAATCCTACCATACACCTTCTTAGTGTGTCATGGGTTCCTAAAGATCACCAAAAATGGTGGATCTCATGAGATTGCTAATAAAAATTGTAGATCTATGTTTATAAACAAAAATAAATAATAAGTGGTATGGATCATAGTATATTTGCATGTTTTGTTACTAGATCATGAAAATATATAAAATAGATATTTAAAAGACTAGGAAAGATTATTAGTAACTTACTTGAGTGATTATTGAAAGATGGTGATGAAACCTTGATATTGAAAAATTAATGGTTTCTCCTTCTTGATCTTGTTTGGCCGATCCATACACAAAGAGAGAAATAGATGAAAAGTTTGCTAGTGTTTTGATGTGTAAATGAAGAACGTGATGAAAAATGAAGTTTATATATTCCTTGAAAGTCTTTATGGCCTTTTATAATTATTTAGCACATGGTTTAGGGGGCTAGGGGGGGGGGGCACAAGGAGTAAAACAAGGGATGTGTTTTGTGGCTAAATTAATGAGCTTGTCTAGATATGTAAGTATTAGTTGGTTTTTGTGGTGTATTAGGTGTTACCGGGTACCGAGTTATCTAAAAGTAATTCGTAACGAGATGTAATAAAATATGACGAAGTTGTAAAAGTTGTAAAATATTATTCCTTGCAAGAATCGGGTGTTAGAATAATTATTGAATTGAAATAACGCAAACCGACGGAGTAATAAGCTCCGACCGTGAAATATAGTAACTGATTTCAAAACACCGGGTAAATTAATAATTTAATTTTTATATCATTATAATAAGTATGAAAATATGTTAGGATCGTAGTCGGGAGTATTGGGTATACATTCGTAGTAAAAACTGAGTTGTAACATTAATTACAAATTAAGCATACGTATATAGAAATAATGCATATCCGTGTAGGGCCTAAAATGTGATGATGATGTAACCGAGGATATGTAGACTACTCCAGTCTATATAACGTGTCATTAATGAATGATGCATGAATTCACAGCGAAACCACATTGGTTACGCGAATTTGAAGACTCGTAAACTCAGTTTACGATGAAATGAACGGCAATCGTGAATAGTGATTTCCTTCTGGAATGAATAGTGTCATATGAATAGTAAAATTTTGAAACACTTCTCGGAATCACAAACTGACTCCGAAAATGATAAATAGTAAAATGATGTATAGTGACCGGTGAATAGTAAATGATGAATAGTAATTGATGAATAGTGAATAGGAGAAATGTCTTGAAAATGCGGGTTGTTACAGTCTCACCCCTTTAAAAGGAACTTCATCCCGAAGTTCAGTTTATGTTGGTCTCTAGAGTGGTATTGATTAAAAGATGATGATATAATCGTGTAAGCTACTGAGCTCTAACAAGGTTCAAGTCTGACGGCCACTAGGCCTACTCTGTCAGAAATCGTAAATGGTTCAGTGTATATCGGGTTTAACTTTATGAAGTTTTCTGAATGGTATTATGCCTTTCCTAGGCAGAACTTTCAACATAATCATGCCACATACTTGAAATTCTAGTGGTTTACCGCTTATCGAACTTGTAATTGATTCTTGATTTGTAGGAAATTCCTGGTTATTTCATGAATGCTTACGGGACTAGTGAGTTGGGCTTTTCCAAGTTTTGATCCGTCAATGGATGTTGACACTCCGACCATAGAGTGCTTCGAATGGTGTAGTCTCTAAGCTCGTGTGATAACTATGGTTGCAACTGAATTTGATTTATTGCAAATGGTTAATCCAACCATTTCTAGTGTTAATCACACCCGATTTGGGCATATCTCCCTAGGTTTGAATCAATCTCAAATTCTGACCATTGGTCTACAGATGATAGGTGGTGTGGTTCCAAAGAGATCTTAATGAAATCGCTAGGAGTTGAGGTGAATCAAATTCCTTTATTAGGAATAATTGAAATGGGTATCATGAATCTTGTTTTGAAAGACTTACAGGGTTAAATCCGTAAAAGGGTGTTGTTGAAAATAATAGATTAGGATAAGGTTGTGATCCTCCGCAGGATGTCAGGAATTGAGTCTTTCTCCACCTACGGTGCTTAGTCTCCATTACTAGGATTTTCCCCATGTTATAGGTCATCAACTCACAAACTCCTAAAGGTATAAGTGAGGTAATATAGTGATTGATTTTCAAAGTTTGTTTTGAGATTGTGTTTTGTTCATAAACCTTCCCCGAATAAATGAATCTACAAGTTTAAGCAAACGGCTTTTTAGGTAACATCATTCTTGATGTTTCAAAATTTAGTAGTTATGCAATATAGGAAAATTTTCAACATAAGGTGGATAATATGGTTTACCAAAGATCGATGTTTAAAATTTTGTAACATTCAATAGTTTTGTAAAATATTAGCCAAAAGGAATTTGCTTGTCATAATAAGTGCATCAGAAAAGTATTTCTTACAACATATATGTTTTGTATAACGGTAGTTTGGAGAAAATCCATTTAAAAATGAAAGTATTAAGAGGATAAAATAGCCAAGTATGTGTGTCTGCACAAATGCATAGGTGTCTAACATGTTCGAATAAAGTCTATTGGTGAGGACATGTTCAATCTATAGTCTCGATTAAGAGGTTGGATTTATCTCTATGGTGTTGCTTAGTGAGCATTTACATCGAAACAAATCCTGTAATTCAGTCAAGCCTATACTTTATAGATGCTGGAATTTTTGGCGATCAGGCCAGTGATAGTGGTCCGAATGGTTTCGTGATATCCTGAGATTTCTGTTGAGTTTTGAAAGGTCTTAATGTATCGACGGATCATCCTCATAGAAGGTATGGAAAGTCTTTCCTAGGGAGGTCATTGATAATATCCACTTATCAATATAGGGAGTAGTGAGGGATGAGTGACATCGGAATCTATAGATTGTTAGCTAATTCCTTATATATATATGGGGGTGGGGAAAGGAAATGATAGTAATGGTGAGAAGGGAAGAGACTGTGACAACTGCAACAAAATGAGATTGTGACAAAAGAAAATACTGTGATATGAGTGTATTGTGCATAAATATGAAAGTTCATGAAATAAAATGACTAGCTGACATGCTTCCAATCGGTGGTTTACGAAGTGATGAAAAGTATGAAGGTTCCAACAACGAGAGTATACACACACATGAATGAAACATTTGGAAATGAGTTGAGAATTCAATCCAGACATAATCTTATTATAACCATTCTCAGTGTTGCAAAATTCATGTCTGAGTCAGACATAGGTGGTCAGCCTATATCTCACTATCCCGGGTCGAATATAAATGACCAGTCTATATTCCACCGAGGTTCCATGAATTTTGAAATACTCAGTTCAGTTATACTAATACCATGTCCTTCACAAATACCAAGACATTCTGAAAGACAAAAGCAGGTGACTAAACTCGAGGTCAAATGATGAAACTATGCAAGGAAAAACATAATGTGGTGACATACATGATACGTGAACATGCTTATATGAAAGACAATTATAGTAATCAACTATGATAAATGAATATAATATACCAGATAATGAGATAACAATCTCATCACCTATGTCAGCAACTAACCACAAATGAGGCTTCAGCTTGGCAGGCAGGCACGTGACGGTCATAGGGTTAAGTTTTCTTGAAAGTAGGTATAGTCTAGGTTTTAAAAACACTTAGTTCGCTATAGCCAAAGCTCTGATACCAATCTGTTACACCCCCAGAAATCGGGTCCAGGGAAGCATACATGTAGCTGGGGTGTAACTCAATTGGTATTACAACACAAGTTCAAAAATGGTTTTCAGTTGAATCATTTAGAATAAAATAGCTTAATCAAAGGTACTGAATTTACATTGTTAAAATTTGTGCGGAAGTAGGCCCTTAAACTAATTTTAAAACGGTCCCCAAATGAATATCAGAGTCTTCTATGACCATGCCATGCCCTGCCAAAACCTCCTGTAGTGTGCCATTGCTTAAAACCTGAAAATACATGCTAAAACGTCAGCATAAAGCTGGTGAGTTCACAGTTTTTAGTAAACAAGTATTTCCCGTAAACAAGTGTTTCCAGAAATCAAGTATTTCCCAGCAAAGGCATCGCAAATCCACTCAGTTACAAGTCCCGCCATAAGAGACTTGTAACCTGTGTGTTTACAACCCACTGCCAAAAAGTAATATGTTTAAGTAAACAAGTCATTTGCGGAACACGAGATTTTCAGTAGCAAGACAATATAACAAATACAATGTCACAGCTAAAAATAAGATATACAGTGCCTAAGCTCATGACCCCGAAGCTCGACGTAATCATATGCAATCAAGCATAAAATGCCCCAAGTAAGTGTTTGCCAGACACTCGGAAGTAATCCGAATGATATGCGTCCGTTTAACAGGTTGGCGCGACCAACTCGGACGGGGTGTCAACCCAAATAGATCTATCCACAGCATTCGCGCTCACACGCATGTAATTAACGGTTCATGATAAAGGGGACTTCAATGGCAGTAATAGGTAACTCAGGCAAAGTAACAGTTTTATATTTATGTCCGCAAAAGCAAGAACTTGTGTTCATAAGAAAGAAATCAACGATGGAATAAGTAATTCATAATGTATTCAAGTAATCAATCAATTATTTCAACCATCCAGTAATGCTTGAGAAAATGAATCGCATTCAAGTAAAACAAGCATTGAATTTAAATAGTAAGGAGCATGTATCTTCCCCCAAAACAGTTGTAAAACAAGTAAAAGTAGGGGTTATGAACTCACCTGGTGCAATAGCTACGATGACAACAATGAATACACATAAATGAGGCACGATCTCTAACCGCAACCTAATATGAATGATATGATCTAATGTAAGAAATGAAATGACGCTACACATGCAAATACGTATGTTATCGATACCACTCATTAGTTTTGAAAATAACATTTATCGTCGACAAATACGTTTTTGACGTCTCGTTAGGTTAATAACCACTTTTCATGGAAATGGGTTGAAACGGTACTCCACGATCCTTGTTTGGTGTTCTATCGGCAAATATATGGTTTTTGTCGCAAAAATAACATTTTCATTACTTGAAAATATGCCCAAAATTGCCTCGCAAAACAAGTCGCGAAATGTTGTACGTTAAGGGTTAGTGATGAAACTCGGCGTTTTTGAAAACCTTGTAACAATATCTTGAAGTCGTGTCATTCAACTTTTGGCGATACGGGTCTCGATCGATGAGAAAATCAACTCTTATTGTTGTTACTTGAAAGTATTATGTTCAATACTTAGAAAATTTCATTATAGTAAAAGCTGTCAAAATATATATAGTTTATCGGGTATATAGATGAGGTCGTAGTTTATTCGTTATAAGTCTATTCGACGAACGGCCAATTGATTTGAAAAGCTTGTTGGAAGATCTTGATTTCATAAAACTACGGCTCGGACTCAAATTGATCCAATCATGAAGAAAAACAGCCAAGAAAGTGGTGTCTCGAAAAGACAGTTTTGCGGCAAAATAATAATAGAAAAGCTGATGGAAATTTGTAAAAATCATCTAAGTTCAAACGCTTGTATCTTTTTCGTTATAAGCTCGTTTTCTACGTTCTTTATATCCCCGGAATCGTGGGACAACATACTAATATATTTTTGATAAGTCGGGATGGCTAGATCAAGTTTTACGTCTCGAAACAGTCCATGAAAACTGTTCAACAGCAAGCTATTTTTCAGAAAATAGTTTTCGTCGTTAAAATTGAAAATAGCATATCTTTTTCGTCGTAACTCGGATTTTAGTGATTCAAGCGGCCACGGTTTTGTTTTGAAAGTATTTTCTGAATATCTAACCCAATGTTACCCGGAAACCCCTGAGTTTTCTGAAATTGGCGATTTGGGACAGAACCTATATATGAAAGTATTTTTCGTTGTTAATATTCGGAAAATCATATCTCCTTCGTTATTAACTCGTTTTTATCCCCGTTTTTGGCCATAGTTTCGTCTCGGAATGTATTCTCTAAATCTTGGGTCCAAAGTTACACCCTAGACCCTGAGTTTCCCACGTTTTACAAAAATGGACAGATCTATATATATAGTGTTTAAAACTCATTTTTAAGGAGCAAGACTTGTTCAAGGTTTAACCAATCTACTTCAAATCAATCCACAAGTACCCAATCCTACCATACACCTTCTTAGGGTGTCATGGGTTCCTAAACATCACCAAAAATGTTGGATCTCATGAGATTGCTAATAAAAATTGTAGATCTATGTTTATAAACAAAAATAAATAATAAGTGGTATGGATCATAGTATATTTGCATGTTTTGTTACTAGATCATGAAAATATATAAAATAGATGTTTAAAAGAGTAGGAAAGATTATTAGTAACTTACTTGAGTGATTATTGAAAGATGGTGATGAAAACTTAGTTAATCTTGAGGTTTTATTTCAAAACCCAAACTAGATCAATACTATGACTTGTTAAACACCTTGATCTTGAAAAATTAATGGTTTCTCCTTCTTGATCTTGTTTGGCCGATCCATACACAAAGAGAGAAATAGATGAAAAGTTTGCTAGTGTTTTGATGTGTAAATGAAGAATGTGATGAAAAATGAAGTTTATATATTCCTTGAAAGTCTTTATGGTCTTTAATAATTATTTAGCACATGGTTTAGGAGGCTGGGGGGGGGGGGGGGCACAAGGAGTAAAACAAGGGATGTGTTTTGTGGCTAAATTAATGAGCTTGTCTAGATATGTAAGTATTAGTTGGTTTTTGTGGTGTATTAGGTGTTACCGGGTACCGAGTTATCTAAAAGTAATTCGTAACGAGATGAAATAAAATATGACGAAGTTGTAAAAGTTGTAAAATATTATTCCTTGCAAGAATCGGGTGTTAGAATAATTATTGAATTGAAATAACGCAAACCGACGAAGTAATAAGCTCCGACCGTGAAATATAGTAATTGATTTCAAAACACCGGGTAAATTAATAATATAATTTTTATATCATTATAATAAGTATGAAAATATGTTAGGATCATAGTCGGGAGTATTGGGTATACGTTCGTAGTAAAAACTGAGTGGTAACGTTAATTACAAATTAAGCATACGTATATAGAAATAATGCATATCCGTGTAGGGCCTAAAATGTGATGATGATGTAACCGAGGATATGTAGACTACTCCAGTCTATATGACGTGTCATTAATGAATGATGCATGAATTCACAGCGAAACCACATTGGTTACGCGAATTTGAAGACTCGTAAACTCAGTTTACGATGAAATGAACGGCAATCGTGAATAGTGATTTCCTTCCGGAATGAATAGTGTCATATGAATAGTAAAATTTTGAAACACTTCTCGGAATCACAAACTGACTCCGAAAACGATGAATAGTAAATGATGAATAGTGACCGGTGAATAGTAATTGATGAATAGTGAATAGGAGAAATGTCCTGAAAATGCGGGTTGTTACAACTTTCCACTTATGCTATATGATCTTACTAGTTGCATTAATAAATGTATTATAATTGAGACTTGTTAGTAACTCGATATTATGATGTTCTTTGCATACATATTTATTTTGTAGTCATAAATAATTTACTTTGTCCCTTTCTATCTCATTGCATTTAGATCATAAATATCTACCATCTCTCTTTCATATCTTTAGTTGTCATTAGAGATGATTATGTGTGACAATGGGCTTAATTGATTCTCTTGAACATGACAAGTTTCCATTTCAAATCCTTCTATTGCAATTTCTTGTTATCATAATCAAAACATCATGTTCAAAACTTTTATCTCTTTGAATAAAAATCTTTCAAATATTTATAGTATTTTCTTCAAGCAATATGCTTAACTATAATTTTTCATAACTTTATTTTTATCAAAAACAAGATTGAAATTTTTGTTATTACATGATGTAAAACAAAACTCAATTTGTTTTTTTGAAATGCACACTTGAATTTATTTCAAAACATTGTTGAATAAAACTGAAAATGTTTTGCTTAAAATATATTTGATTATCTCACATGTGTCATACACTTCTATGGAAATGACATTCACAATTTAATCAAGTCATTTCATGAGAATCATGGCTTGCCCATATGGATCTTGTTTGTAACAAGTCTTGGAGTCCATATAATCATCAATATATTTGCATTAGGCTACATGTTATCATCCTCATATAGTTACACATTTAACTAATTTGCTTTATTGCTTCCTTAATTGCATATCTTAATTGATAAATTAATAGATAGCATAATTATTAGAAATTAATTGTCTAATTTAATTATTTCTATGTCACTCTCTACAATCATGAATAGTATGCCCTATATTGCCTCAAAGAGTTGAACTTACTTGAATCCAAATCAAAAAACACAACCTTTTTGAAAATTTTCTGCCGAAAACCCATTTCTGGCATTCTGGGAATCACCAGATGGGCGGCCCCCTTTATTATATAAGGCGGCCCCCTTAATGATTAAGGGGACCAGCCCTTAATTAAGGGGACCGGCCATCTGATGGTCGAGGATACTGTTTTCTTTATCACTTTTTGACCCATTTCATCCTATACATCCCAAAATTCACAAACATCTTTTGTCCCATACTATCCCTCAAAATTACCTTCCTAAACCACATTTCTCATACACTATAAATACCTTCTTCCCATCATTAATGCCATCACACCCAAACATGTCATCTCCTAACAACCAAAAACCAAAGATTTCAAGAACCGCAAGGATCTCTGTCAAACCCGTTTGGAGGAGGAAACTTGATTCTTGTTATAACTCAAGTGATGTTGTTCCAAGTCAACCAACTACTAAACCTCAAACCCACACTAATGAATCATCTCACAACCTATCATCCACTCATGCCCTCATTAATGCTTCTTCTTATGATGAGCATGCTTAATCCCAAAACAATAATCCCAACCTCTCAATCAATACTTCACATGTTGCTCATTCAACAAAAACACCACTCACTCATGATGAAACCCATCCACCCTTTTCATGTTTTCATGACTACCCAAGCTCAACCATGTCTCCACCACCAAGAGTACCACCACCACATCCTACAACCTCACATGCCATTCCTATGTTGCATGTTCAAACCTTCACCCAAGACAACTATCATGTTCCACCACCAACACCTTCCTCCGAACACTTGAAGTTTGTTGAGGAGCTAAAAGAGGCTCATGAGCTTAGTACTCTTTTAGCATTACATCTTTCTCAACGCAATTTGGATCCACCACAATCAACCTCACCATCATCACCACACAACATCAACCAAATTGAGAAGCATGTTAACAATTGCCTTTGTTGCATCTTCCATCAACAACAAACAATTGCTTTGAATGAGCACTTCACTTGGATTGAGTATCTTCTTACAAGATCTCAACAAACACCATCACTTGAACAACATCATAACCCTCAATCAACAAATCCTACTTCTAATCCACCACCTACAAGTTCCACATCTGCAAACTCACCAACATCTATGCAACCAAAAGTTCATCTCCACTAAACCACCAAGCATTTTATATGCTTATGGTTCTCATTTTCAAATAACACTCTTCAACCATTTTGGGATTCAAGAAAGTTTGGTGACACTCCTTGATTGGAAAAATAGGATGCTCTACTTAGTTTGTATTCTATATTTATGGCTTTTGTAACAATGATTATGGGTTGACATAATCATTTTCTATCAATGAATGACTTAATATGTGTTCCTAATTATATTTTGCCATGCTTATTAATTGATGGTATTATGATATATGTGTTTGCTTGTGCCATGCTTGTGCTTCTAATATTTTTCTTGCAAGAATTCCAATTCTCGAACCCTTGGTGCTCTCAAACGAGGGGGAGCATACATCAAGGGGGAGCTTCCCTTCTATTGGCTTAAACCTTTTTGATTTTACAAAAAGGGGGAGAAGTGAATATAAACTCACTAAATACTTGTCTAAAAATTAATTTTTGGATTTAATGAGTTTAGGTTTTGTAATCATCAAAAAAGGGGGAGATTGTTGATATAAATAAATGACTAAAAACGTTATTCATATCTTTCGATATCTCTATGTTTTGATAATCACAAAACGAAAACTCATCAAACCAAAGATTGTGACATAAACAAGTATTTAGTAGTAAATATTCATCTTTACCAATTAATCACTTAAGGTATGAATAAACAAAGTGTCTAATGTATTATAAGATCAAAGGAACACTTTTGTTAATCACTAGATATTTATAAAATGTCACAAAACATTTTATAACTTTTGTAAAACATTTTTGGCATTAAAAGAATATGTTTAATTCATTACAAATTTGTGAATTCAAATTTTCAACCAAAAATGGCAAATCTAATCCTGAAAAATTTCCCTCACAAAAGGACAAGAAAATCCAACGTTCAGGAGGGCGGCCCCCTTAATTTTACTAGGCGGCCCCCTTAATCATTATAGGGACCGCCCCCTAATTAAGGGGACCAGCACGCTCCAGAACAGTATTTTATGGCCCTATAAATATTGGATCATTCCACATATTTTTCTCACCTTTTTGCACTAGAAACTTTATGATCTAATCATCCTTCTCCATCCTCTAAAAATCCTTTGAACTTATATACTTTGATCTTTGTTTCAAAGTGATTCAAGCCTCAACACTCAAGTGCAAAGAGAAGAATACTTATTAGAAGTATTACAACTTAGTATCATCTTGCTATCTAAGTTGTTTGTTTGTTTCATCTTGTTGATCTTTCATATTTTGGTGAATAAGGTATATGTATTAGTTAGCTAGATTTAGTTGTAGAATCTAGAATTGTTGTAAGTGTGAAGTGGAACTTGAAGTGAAGAAGTAGTGTTGGATAGTAGTGGAGATAGGAGATAGTAGCAATAGTGACTAGTAGTGAAGTAATTAAAGCTTCCAAGTGGAGAAGACTAGAAGACATTAGTAGATTGAAGTTGTGAATACACTAGTGGCTTGAAGGTGTGAAGACATTATTGGTTTGAAGTTGTGAAAACGTTAGTGCTTTGAAGTTGTGAAGTTGTAAGACATTGAAGTCGTGAAGTATTTTGTGAAGGCGTGAAGATACTTGTGGTGTGAAGAAGTATAGAAGAAGTAAAAGGTGTGAAGAAGGTGTGGTGTGATATTTGGTGTGAGATTGGTTCTAGCTACGATTAGAACTCGACATTTTGCTTTGTGTCGTTAATTGGTGTAAGCTTTTGGTGTGTACGGTTTTCTCCGCCATAAGGGAGGTTATTGACTTAGTGAAGAAAACTTTCGAGTTCGGTGCTCGGGGAGTTGAGTAGGGCAAGGAAGGTGTCCTTATAGCCGAACCACTATAAATCCTTTGTCTCTCGGTTTGATCTTTCCATCTCTCATTCTTTGCTTGCTTACTTACTTGCCTCTCGTACATTATTATAATTGTGTGTTGTGCATATATTGATTTCAGATAAAGATCAAACTAGATTCCATTTAAATCATTAAATTCTACATTAGTTAAATATAAGTATATACAATTATTAAAACACATATACATATATAAATACTTACTTATAATTAAGTGAAATATATGAAATTACAATTTCCATTCAACACTTTAAATAAGTAGTATCTATATGATATATGTCAATCAATTTGTATCTATACTTTAGCTTCAAAGCTTTTTACAATTACCATCAATTCTTTGAAAGAGAACTTTTATTAAACGAAAAAAACGCAAAACTATTCAACCCCACCCTTCTAGTTTTCCACATATTTCAATAGTTTCATACAGATATACCCTTTCAACTACAAACGGCCCTGTCCATCTTGATTTAAATTTTCCTAGATACATCTTGAGTCGAGAATTAAATAATAACACTTTTTCTCCAACAAAGAATTCCTTGTCTTCTTGTAATCTAGAATCATGCCATCTTTTGGTTCACTCTTTGTAGATTTTCGCGTTCTTATATACCTCATCTCGCAATTCTACCAGCTCATTAATTTGCATGAAACGATTTTTACTGCAAGCATCCATATCCATATTTCATTGCTTCAAAGCCCAGAATGCTCCGTGTTCTACTTCAACTGGTAGATGGAACGCCTTCCCATAAACAAGTCTAAAAGGTGTGCATCCTGTGGGTGTCTTATAAGCGGTTCAGAATGCCCATAAGGCATCGTTCAATTTATCTGACCACCCCTTCGGATTGTACCCAACGGATTTTTCAACAATGCGTTTGATGGCCCAATTTGTAACTCTAGTTTGTCCATTAGATTGAGGATGATATTCCGTAGAAACTTTGTGATAAACTCCGTATTGTTGTTACGCTTTTCCTAAGTGGTGATTACAAAAGTGTATGCCTCTATCACGAATTAGAGCTTTAGGGACTCCGAATCTAGCAAACAATCCTTGCAAAAATTTTAGCACTACCCTACTATCATTGGTTGGTAGTGCTTGCGCCTCGACCCACTCTGACCATAATCAACCGAAACTAGAATATACTTATTTCGCTTAGACTCAGAAAACGGTACCATAAAATCTAATCCCCACACATCAAAGACTTCACAAACCTGAATGTAATTTTGTGGCATCTCGCTTCTTGATGTGATATTTCCATCTCGTTGACATGCATCGCATCTTTTAATGAAATTCTTTACGTCATCTAGAATAGTAGGCCAATAAAATCTTGCATCCAAAAATTTTCTTTGAGTAATATCAGCACCATGATGTCCTCCAGTCAGACCTGAGTGACAATGTGCTATTATTGCAGGAATATCATCTCCATCAACACATCGTCGGATAATATTGTCAGGGCACAGTTTAAAGGCATATGGTTCATCCAAAAAATAATCATTAGTTAACGAGAGAAATCTTCTCTTTTCATCATACGTTAATCCTTGCGGGATCTCGTTTCCAACAATATAATTGATGTAATCGGCATACCATGGTCTATCACTTTTTACCCTTGTTCTTACCATCATAACGTTTTCATCTGGGAATTCATCGGTAATTTCCCTTTCATCAAGTACTTCCATACAAGGGTTTTCTAGTCTAGACAAATGATCAGCTGCAAGGTTCTCAACTCCCTTTTTATTTTTAATCTCAATATTAAACCCTTGAAGTAATAAACCCCACCTTATGAGTCTAGGCTTGGCATCCTGTTTATCAAACAAATACTTCAAAGCAGAATGGTCAGTGTACACCATAGTTTTTGACAATATAAGATATGATCGAAATTTATCAAATGCAAAACCTACTGCAAGAAGTTCTTTTTCAGTTGTTGTGTAATGTTCTTGGGCATTGTTTAATGTTTTGCTAGCATAGTAAATTGGTTTAAATTTCTTTTCTATCTTTTGACCAAGTACAGCTCCTACAACATAATCACTAGCATCACACATTAGCTCAAAAGGTAAATTTCAATCTGGAAAAATTATAATAGGTGCAGTAGTTAATTTTCCTTAAGTATATTAAATGCCTTTTTGCAATCATCTGAAAAATTAAACTTTGCATCTTTTAGTAAGAATTGAGTCATTGGCCTAGATATCATGGAAAAATCTTTAATAAACCTATGATGAAATCCAGTATGCCCTAAGAAACTTCTAACACATTTTACATTAGTAGGGTAAGGTAATTTTGCAATTACATCAATTTTTGCCTTTGGATCGTCACGTCCCAACATGGTTTTGTTTTTGTGCGAATATTAGTATATGAGTTTTTTATTTTTTTTTTCTTATTATTTTTTTTGATAATATGTTGTGTATGAGTGCTAGTTGTTGTTTATGTATAAAGGTTTAAATTTAAAACAAAAAATAGCCGTTTGTAATCAAACAGTAACTTTCTTTTTGTTTTTATTTATTTTTTTCCACAAAACTAGCCGTTTGAACTTTTACATACAAGGGGATTGTTTTGAAAAATCATGAAAGGCTACGTAATGCGTTACAATGCAAGTTATTTCACAAACGTAAGTTACAACGGCAGGGCTTTGGAAATGGTTGTAACGCCGTTTCTGCGTTAATTTGTTGCCACATCGACGATAATGCCGGGGAGGTGTTATTACTCCCCATGCTCTTATAGAATTAACTTAGAAAACACTAAAAAACTAGGAAAAAGAAACTTGTATACGTATACTGGTTATAATGCCCGCGCACGCGCGGGGTTTTTTTTAATTATATATTTTTATTTATTAAAAAACAAATAATTTCTTTGTTTTGTTTGATTTATGATTTTTAATTATACTTTTTTATTATTAAAGATAATCATTTAAAACGTTTAATTTTATTGTTAGTTGTATCTTATCTATATTTTTTGTATTTATATTTTATTTGTGTAGTATATCAACAAAACGAATTTATAAATTTATAAATTAAAGAATAATAATTAAATATTACCTAATAAAAAGATATACTTTTTAAATGCAAAAGTCCCCATTTGAAATTTTATTTTACTATATAAAAGATGTGACAACTAAAAAATCAACCATGTCCAACTTAATTTTATTTTAATAGCAAATCAAATCCAATATTTGAAGTGTAAAAGGAAAAAGTCACCCCGTGCATTTAACTTTGTGGGTAGCACTTGTATATGGATAAAGAAGGTATTGCGGGTCATTGTTAAATAGACAAATGACACCCAATTATCCATTATTAATCACTTATGATGGACAAAGGATGTGGGTCACAATGTCGATTTATAAATGTTCTTCTAATCATCTTTAGCCAATTTTTTTCAAACAAACTATAAATATATCTTTTACATTTAGTATTATGTAGTTATTAGCCTTAAATGTCATTTAAAATAACTATTGGGTCAAACTTGAATCCTGAGTCTTCTTTCGACCCATCATGGGGAAGGGGGGAGGGAATCCACAACAGCGGAGCACGAAAAAAGTTCAAAAACAAAATATACTATAATAGACTAGAATATACAACTTAAAAAAATAGAAGTTTTCAATGACGAAAAGATATTTATATTGACAAAATAAGCTATATAAATATTTCAAGGTTTTGTTATATGCGTGTCGGGGCGATAGAAAAAAAAGATAACTTATGTATATTTCATATGTCAACTTTTTTTATGTTCAAAAGGTTCTTAATTAGTCCTCACAATAGAAAAGGTAACCAAAATTCAACAAGGCAATACCAAGTTATCAAATTACATAATCCACAAGTCATAAGCTACAGTCCTTTTGCATCATCAATGAGGAAGTTCACAAAAAAAATCAAAACATCCACGAAATACACGCATACCAAAACCATCTAGCGGATACAATATATGAGGTTGTTGGCATTATGATGGAGCACCAAGGGCCTTAATAATTTGGCTCAAAGCAAATGTTTCTTATGGCACATTCATGACTTGAATCGATTACAACATGTCAGATACGACAATAACAAGGTCACCGGATTTGATCATACCTGGGGCTTTAAGTAGCGCAAAAGTTTTGCTGAGGTTGTTTTTCATGTCATATGAGAAGCCCAGTCTAAAGGGTATTGGACCCCATTGTAGGTTTAGGCGTCTTCTCACAGAAGTGTCGGTCGTGAAAGCAAAAATAGGGAAATCTGGCCGGCTCCAGGAGAGGAGAGACGCCATGTGTCAATCTTTCGTGTAGACAAAGAGAGCGTCAACCTCTAACTTATTAGCTGCAAAATCATCAAAATATATATATATATATATATATATATATATATATATATATATATATATATATATATATATATATATATATATATATATATATATATATACTGATATTCAGGAATTATGACCAATAAGAATAGGGAAAATTATCAAAGTAGACCGCGCCCTAAGAGAATGTTCCACGGATAGCTAAAAAAATTAACTTTCACACTTTAGATCAGGGCAACTTGGAGACTGAACGCTCAACAAGAAACTAACATGTGTGCCAATTATTGTATATTAAAGGACATAAAGTAAAATGTATGTGTAAGGTATATTGTATAGGGCAGCTCGTACATTTTGAGCGACTTGTATTGGGCAACTTTTTTTTAATTTAATTTTATATTATATTATCTACCCTAATCATCACTTATCATAATTTTATCCTCATTAAACTTATAACTAACCACATACCCTCACTTATTTACACATACCTTATATCCTTCAAACACACATACCCTTACCAATACTCATCTTCTACCATCCCGACCACCACCAATCCTCACAACCACTGGACCTTTCCACAACCCGCGATATTAACCAACTCTTGAAGTTATATAACTGGTTTATGAGGTATTGTGTAAAGTTATATAATAGAACTGTCACTACTAATCAAGTCTTGATGTTTTTCATTTTCATAGATTTGTACATCTTATTTATAAATCTGAGTTGTTTTTTAGTTTACTTTCTGAAATAGTGTTGTTTTTGTTACAGCCGCCTCTCCGCAGCCACTGCCGTATCGCTGGAAAGTTGCCGCGGCCGGTATAGTATCGCTGAATGTTTGTAAAGTTATGTTTATTCTTTTTTTATGCGACCATGCACAGCTTGTTACATTGAACTTCATCTCTAATACCTCAATTACAAGGATGCATCTATCCAACGTCATTGATATTGTCCGATAGTTAATTTGAACAACGTCCCTAGTATCATTTGTGTGGTTGATCTTGATCACAAGATAGTGCCCTTTTTGTACCAAAACTTGTGATCAAGATCAAGTACGTAAATGCTACTAGGGACGGTGTCCGAAATAACTATCAGACACCATCAAAGATGTTAGATAGATGGGTTCTTATCATTTAGGGATGTTGATTGCAATAATGATATAGTGTGTATTTTTCATGACAGGACGCACTCCTTCATAATCTCATTCAACACGAGTCCTAATACTCACTATTATCTAGAATCTACAATTGTATCATACTTTATGTAATCTTAGTTACCTTAATAGCGCAAGGTTGTTGTTTTATGCGTGTTGCTTTATTAAGTAAAATATTTTTACTTTAAAGTCCATCACGTTATTCATTTCTTAATATTGACAAACGATGTTATAACATAATTACCCATTCTGAGTGTCCACATCAGTTGCTTTTTTTATTTCAGCAATCTAGCAATTCGCTTGGTGCAAGCTTTTGCACAAAAGAGTGTTGAAAAAGCAAAAGGAATTGTTTTGGGGGGGGGGACTCAGAAGGGTTAAGTATGTTCATTTTAGCCTATTATAGTTGTTGCAACTAAGCTATAATAGACATGTAACATCATGTGTCAACATTGAGAAATGGAGGACGTGATGCACTTTAATAAAGTACATAACAACGACCTTTGTATATGTATTATTTACCCACATTATTTTGTAGATGGATAGTTTAAGCTCGTAAATCAGATTGGAATTTAAAAACAAACCTTTAACACTACTAAAGTCCTTTTTGTGAATTCTAGCGTGATTTACTAGTTTAAACCAGCCATCTACGAAATAATGTGTGTAGTCGGTTGGTACAGTATGAGTGCATCCTGTTGAACTAGGATCGAAGCAATGACAGAATCATTCATTAACCATACTTAATTAATATAGAGTGATTAAAAGGAAAGAGAGGATGTCGTAGAAGTGTATTTGGTGCAAATACATTTTTTTCCATATCCTCTTTTTCCTTCTCATCATTCCATATTAATTGAGCCTGTTTTACTATTGATCCTTGCTTGTTCTTGATCTAAGCTATTTATTGGTACCCCCATTACTTTGTTAGTCACTCTTTTAAGCTTGTAATTGAGACTTGAATTTATGACAATGGGCTTTATGACTAGTTTAAGCTTCTAAATGAGACTTCAATTTAGGAGAATGGGCGTAATTCAAGTATCAAAAAATGATGAAGCAACAATGATGGGTGAACCGACACCAAAGCTCAGTAATGCAATGTCGCATTGATTTTGAATGAACATAGCTGAGTAATACTAAGTTGCTTTGGTGTCTGTTCATCCATCATTAATGCTTTTGTTATTTTCTATATGAAGAGTGGTTCGGATGTTCATCTACCGTATTCTGAGTTTTCAAACCTTAGGTGTGGATATGTTTTAGTTCATTTGACATGTTACTACACCGCTCTGACATAAAACAGATAAGTGTTATTTGAATTTTTAATACCATATTTGTAAATTCAGCTATTATATTTGTATATTTATAATTATGATTTCTTAAATGACGATCACAATCAACTCCTGAAAAGGCTCTTGTTGAACAAGACACCCGTCCTTCTGTAATGTCATGTTCTAACGTTCCCACAGGATCGGTTATCTCTGTTAACAGGAGGCTATCGATGAAACCTTCTTCTAAAATAAGGACAGCCGGTCCTACCGGAGCGTTGAACATGACGTTAGGGAAGAAAATGAAACCTTAATTGCTTGCCCCAAAATATATTATAAGGTACGGCCCTCAATGTTTTATTTAAATAATCCTTTGGTATGCATACCTTGTTAGTTACTACTTTTCATGAATCTAGCTATATGCAATGCCACTTAATTTGGATTATTAGCACTTATAAATGACAGCATCATTCATAAAGTTTTCTTAACATCCATAGTTAGGAAAGAAAAAGAGGATGTCGTACAAGTGTATTTGGAGCAAATGCATTTTGCCATATCCTCTTTTCCTTTCTCATCTCTGGGTATATAAGAGTACCTTATGAGTGCATCATGTTCAACAATGAAAAGGCCATAGTCTTAAAATGGAAGGCTTTGATCATCGGTAGAGTGCATTTTCCCAAAGATAGATGCGAAACGAAGGAGAATGGTGTGACAAGTAATCTGGTGCGGGTTACTTTTCCGCATCATCCTCTTTTGTTTCCCATCATCTTTGGAAATTGCATTCTATTGTCGATTAGGGCCTTTGTGGAGCTAGAAATTACATTCTGCCATAGTCTATATTTTTAAATAATGGCCTATGATATTCACCGTTGGCGAATTTAAGAATTAGTCCAATGTTTCATGTGATGTGTCAGGATCCTTTATGGAAGGAAGCGCTTGCGGGATACACTGTTAAAGGAAAAAATACTGCATGTGGAGGGTGCTAACGAAGATGACAATGGAGTATAAGTGATTTTCATTTATTTTGACATCAATCAGGAAGTTGTTCAGGTACACTTATTAATATTAACTTTTTATTTAATTTTGGTCCTTACTCCCATCACTTAGGCCATCAAATATATCTTATCATTCATTACTAATAATGCATGCATATATTATCAAAGTTATACTTATCATAAAGACAATAGCATAAGTAACTCGAGATAGTTCATTTAATACAATTGGAAACATTACTTAAGAAGGATATAACATTTATTTCATGTTTCCTTGTTGCTTTGGCACATCATTATACTCTTGCAATATATTTGACTTACCTCTAAGTGTCTCCTCATCGTATACTTCCCGTCTTATGTATTCTAGAAGTTTAGTTGGCAATTGCATATTTGGTTTAGCATTTGGTCCATATCTCTCATAAATCTTAGGAAATATGACCTCTCTTAGTACCTTGTTTGACCATTCCTTATCATCAGCGTTAGGCTGGAACTTAACTCTTTTACCTGCAGACATATTCTGAGGCCAGTGATGCAAATATTTTGAAGAAAGTGATTAAAATGGGGAGTAAAATTATATGAGGTGAGGAATCAGATGTGAAAATCAGGAATAAGATGTGAAAATAAACAACCCTATGTCCACTGTTAAATAGAAAAACCCAAAGCACAAACTTAGTCACATGCAAACACTCCACAATATTTCCACATGGTCGTAGCTAAACCCAAACCAGAAACTTAGTCATATTCAATAATGATTGATATTTGAAAATAAACAACTCTCAATGACAGTATATTCCTGACCCATTCAATACATATCAAAAAATCCAAAGGCATTTTTTAATCCATATAGACAGTCCCAAAGGTGTTGTACTTTTGTTTACAGGTTTCTAATATTAAGAATAGAGCGTGCAACATGAGAAGAGAACGAAGACGTCACCTTTTTTCCTCCAAAAGCAAATTTGATCAGAGCATCTTTAGTGACACGATAACTAAAACAAGTATTTGTTGAAAATAAAGTTGCATAATAAATAATAGAGTGCACATTTTGTAGATGCAATTTATCCATTTTAAAAGAATCTAAATCATTCTTTTCTGTTTATTTGAGAATTTAGCAAATAATCTGGTTAGGATAATCAAACACAAATGCCCAATTACAGTCACTTCTGCACATCTATTCTCCTAAACTTATTTGTATTGATTAAATGAAATTGCAGGATAGGCCATTAGTAGCTCGAGCTGTGGATGATGGAAACTTTGACCTAATTTTGGATATCATATCGGAGCTACTTTAAATCCTAGACAGGTAATACAGTATCAAGGAGTAATTTCCCATTGGTCACAATTAGTATTTTACTCAAACAGGTTGCCACAAAAAAAGGGAATAATTGAGTTGCATAATGACGTGAATATGAATTTTAAATGTCAAGTAACCATTTACTAGCATAACTTAAAATAGAATTATTTGATATATCTTAGGAGGATATGATAGGTTATGTTTTAGTACAACTTGGGTTGGTTCAGTGGGTTGTTTATGTGGTTGCTTCAGTGGGTTGGTTCACTGTGTTGGTTCAAGGGTTTGTTCAGTAGGTAAGTTCATTGTGTTGGTTCTGTAGGTATAATATTTTAATTGAATATGATATGTGGGATTCTCTTATTCGATGCAGATTACTTGGCGTGTTCCGTCTAAATGCATGGTTGGCAAGGCTTGACTTGGTGAATGTTGATGGTGGTGTAGGATGCAGCGGTTGAGGCAAAGGACAACATGAATGAAACAGTAGAGAAGCCACCTAGCTCAACTTTTTTTAATTACATTTTGCCATGTTTGAGCGTTTGGTTACATGACTTTAGAATAAAAAGTTTCCACGTACCAAGAAGGTTCCCCACATAAGGTTATTTATTGGACTTTCTACTTTTGTGTAATTTTTGGGTCTACCAGTCTTACATAGGTACTACGACTATCGTTACTCAAAAAATATTTAAAGCAGATGGGAACTCTTAGTAAGCAGTCCCAAACACTCCCTTAAGTGATCTTTCTTTTTTATTTATTATTATTATTATTTTTTTTTTTTTTTTTGTATTCATCATTTTGTTTGGTTTGTGCAGATGTGAACATCAAGATTCGGGTAAGGTGAGCTGACAAATGGAGCTGAATATGTGTTTGTCATATATCCCAAACACTCATGTACATTGGACAACAGGTACACGACATCAGAAGGTTTTTACAGTTGATTACATATGGCCGTAGAATCCCATTTCCTGAATTATTTTCCCGAATCGAAGCTGTCGATACTGCTACCATCAAACATGTGGCTAACAGATTCATATTTGATTAGGTAATCTCTTTTTCTGTATAAGTATCATAATATTTACCAACATAGCAATTGAAGCTTCCGAGCCAGTGAAGCTATTGCCAGACTACAATTCGTATCGTTGCCATACTTTCCAGCTTTGATACTAGGTTCTTTGTTTTCTTTGGCTGATGCTTTATCACCAATCAAATTAACAATCTTGAAGAGAAAACAAGTTCGATTGAAGACAGAAGCCAGACAAACTTGAACAAAATGACAATAAGTCAATAGACTTCATTTACAATGTAACATTTCCTTTATTTTTACACCAAAGTATATTAGATATTGGCATTTAACAATTTTTTGGGTTATTGAAAGCATGGTCATGTGAAAATAATACTCAGTCTTACTACAATTATTCAAGTACCATGTGAAGATTGTATAATTAAAAGTTGCAACTATGATGAATTACCATTTATTACCTAAAAAAACTTACAGCAAAACCAATTTGTTAGACAGGATTTGATCTTTTCTTTTCTCCTTAAATAACTTTCGTATCAGTACATTCTATTCCAACCACATACACCAAACGCTCCCGCGGCAACACGCGGGCTACCCCCGCTCGTTAAAACTAAGCCAAAAATGAAACAGCTCAAATGAGTCTATCAAACGGGTCAAAAGTCATACAAAGTGTATCCAACTGTTTAGAACCTTCTACATCGTATATTGGTGTTACTTCTAGTGAACCTAAGAAATACATGTCTAACTTTTGTAGGCTGGAGTGTAGCAAGAAATCAAACGGTGTGGATCTTTCTTTACCTATGAAAGTGGTTGAAGAGGTGAACACTAGGTTTGAGAATATTCTGTATGGGTACTTCCTTGGCCAACGACTCGCTTTTCCTGTTCTTGATTACTATGTACGCAGTGCGTGGGCTAAATTTGTTATACAGAAGGTAATGATGAATGCAAAGGGGTTCTTTTTCTTTAAGTTAAATTTGAAGAAAGGTGTTGATGATGTTCTTGATAACGGTCCTTGGTTGATTAGAATTTGTTGTTGATTCTGTTGTCACTAACTAAATACGGTGCATCAGCAAAGTTGATACGGCGCATCTATCTGATGACAGCAGCGAATGTGTAAAAGAACAGGTTTATTCTGCTAGTGCCAATGAGATCGATGATGTTAAACCTGTATTAAAAGACCTTCCTTCTAATTTAGAATATGCTTACTTGAATGAGAATACTAATCTACCTATTACTATTTCATCTGATTTAATAGAAAAGTAGAAAGAATCTCTTTTGTAGCTATTATATAAACGTAGAGGAGCACTAGCATGGAAGATGTCTGATATTAAAGGAATTAGCCCATCATTTTGCACACACAAGATCCTTATGGAAGATGAATTCAAGCCTACCATTCAACCTCAAAGGCGCTTGAATCCTAAAGTACAAGATGTTCTGAAAAATAAAATTGTTAAATTACTTGATTGTGGACTTATCTACCCTGTCTCGGACAGTTCTTGGGTTAGCCCCATCCACGTTGTACCAAAGAAAGGGGGATAACGGTAGTACTAAATGATGATAACGAGCTACTTCCATCAAGGACTGTTACCGGATGGAGAGTTTGCATTGATTACCGCAAACTTAATGATGCAACATGAAAGGATCACTTCTCCCTTCCATTTATTGATCAAATGTTAGAATGACTATCAGGTTATGACTATTATTGCTTTTTAGATGGTTTTTCAGGTTTCTTCCAAATACCTATAGCCCCTGAAGATCAAGAAAAGACTACTTTTACTTGCCCATATGGAACCTTCGCCTACAGAAGAATACCGTTTGGATTATGTAATGCTCCTGCGACCTTCAAACGATGTATGACAACTATTTTCCATGATATGGTCAAAGACTTTATGGAAGTCTTCATGGATGACTTCTCGGTGTTCGGTAACTCATTTAATATTTGTCTTAATAATCTTGATATAATGCTTGGTAGGTGTGAAGAAACTAACCTTGTTCTTAATTGGGAAAAATGTCACTTTATGGTTAGAGAGGGAATTGTGTCAGGACATAAAATATCTAGTGTTATTCTTAAATCATGGACATTGAACACCAACTTACTTAAAGAGGATTTGACCAACATCCCGATGTAGGTTAAATTCCATGATGTTCCTCTTGCTATGTCTTCTGATGATGGCCTTAATCTTGCCACATTGATAGGTACGCCCAAAAGGTTAGATGCTTTTACTAGCCAAATGTGCAAGTAATCGTGGGGCCGTAGTAGTTTTGCTAGATGCATGATTGAAGTGAAGTCGGATGAGGTGCTTAGAGACAGCCTTACTGTTGAGATACCTTTACTTGATGGGTCGAGTTTGACTATTGAGAAGATACGGGTTGAATACGAGTGGAAACTACCTCGTTGTGATAAATGTAAGCTTTTTTGTCATACTCTGATTGAATGTCCTAAAGTTGTTTTACCTCCTGCTCAGCCTACTATGCCTATTATTGATGGTTTCAAGATGGTCAATAACAAGAAGAAGGGAAAGCAAGGTGGTCCTACTATTCCGGGTCAAGGAGGGTTTACTAAACCTGTTGTGGGTAAGCAGTTTCAATATCAACCCAAAAAGACTCCTCCTGAACCTAAGAAAGTGGAAGTCACTAAGAAGAATACTTCTGATGTGGCTAGTTCGAGTGGAACAAATATTTCTACATCTAGCCAGTTTGATACTCTTAATATGGAAGATACGGATGCTTTTGGTATTTCTTCTAATGACACCAACAAGGATGTAGATTCTGGTCGTACAATGGAAGTTAATGAAGATAAGTTTACTAAGACAGGTACTGCATCACAAGTACCCCTTGTGAGTGATTTGAAAGAGAAGGAGTCGGTTGTGGCTCGTAAAACTAGTGATTCTTGTACTTCGCACGCCTCTTCTACTAAGAGAGTTAACCCATTTTCTAAGGTGGGAGAGATCGTGGTTTCTGATTCTGAAGATGAGGTGATTACCAACCCATTTGATGAGTCTGCTAATCTATTCGGTGGTGGCCAAGAGTTTGAAGATGATTATAATGACTATGACTACGATGACTATGCGAATCAGGTTTATGATCTTCCAGGGAATTTGTATGCCTTTAATGCAATGTATGGCACCAAGCCTCAAGGTCTTAGGAAGTAATTTTATTTCGTTATGTCCTATGTTATCATTTGAGTAGTGATTTGTTTTCTTGTTTAGAAAATATGAAGTATCTTGTTATTTAAGCTGTATGTCAATGTAACGGGCTGAGATATGGGATTTCACTCATATCCATTGTACTTAAACGTTTTGGTTAATATATTTACCATAGTGCACGATTACTCCCCTTTACCCTAACTGTTTAGAACCTTCCAAACTGATTTATTGAAATATTCAGATTGTTTTTACTAGTGTAATTTTCGTATTCACAATTGATACATTTTTTAGTTATATAGATCAAAGAAAAGGATGATACCATAGGAGTTAGTTGTGTTAGAATCATGACAATCATATTAACATGTATACACATATGCGGAAGCGAATGATCAACTACTCCTTCCGTCCCATTTTTATTGTCCACGTTACTATTTTAGAATGTCCCAATTTAATTGTCGAGTACTAATTATAGATAGGAAAATTTGATCGAGTTTACCATATTGCCCTTGATTGAAATTATTATTACAAAGTTTAATGAATAACTTAATTAATTACTTAAGGGTAAAATTGTCATTCTGTTAAAAAGTAGGAAAGAGAAACCTGTAATAAATGCACTTTTCTTAAATTGTGTGTTTTTTTATCGGGGGACAATAATTTTGGGACGGAGGGAGTATAACATATAAAGATTGAGGAGAGTTATATTAAATACCAAATTTTTCTTATATATCAAGGGACTCATCCCAACCATCCATCTAAAAAGAAATCAATTGTTGAGATTAAAAGCAATTTAATATTTCACCTATTTTTTATAATTTAAATATCTCTTAAACTGTTAATCGTTAAGAGAAATAACACCATCACGACGAGCATTTAATTATCTTTCTATAGACAGGCACTTTGATATGCTTTCGACAAAAAAATTCGTTTTTTTCACTTTTTTTCGTGGCCGAAAAAATCATATATGATATGTAATATCATATATGATATATCACATGTGATTTTTTCGGCTACGAAAAAAACAAAACAAAAAATTGTCGAAAATATATCAAAGAACCTATGTATAAAGAGATAATTAAATGCTCGTCGTAACGGTATATATACATATATATACACATATATACATATATATATATATATATATATATATATATATATATATATATATATATATATATTGCTTAACGATTAACGGTTTGAAAGATATTAATATTTGAAAAAGAAATGATGAAAGTGGGTTTTTTAAATTGTTAGGATTAATCTCATCCATTAGATTAAATAAAGATGGAGGTAAGATGGAAGGTGGAGATTAGTCCTTTGCTATGTAAAAAAAGTTTGGTCTTCTAATGATCTTAAATCATAAAGATTAACATAAACTTAAATAAGAGCGTACCTTTGGATTCTAGCTAAACAAGAATCTCTTCAACAAATCTTGAACAAGTGTAAAGATAGATCAATGAATAACCCCTTACCTTTTTGTTATTCGATTCCTTGATAATTACTATAGTGAGTAATTACCTCGTTCTTGTACACACAAATTAATAACGAATTAAAGAGATTGCTAGATCTAGTAAACACAAGATTTTTGTAAAACAAAAATCGAACAAAGAACCCTAAGAGGGTGTTTGTTCGACCGGATTTCACAAAGCGAGAGGAAAAGAAAAAACCAATTAGGGTTATGTGAACAAGAGTGTGAAAAAAATGACTCTTGGTTTTGTATTTATACTAATTGTAAATCTTGGAGGACGAGTTATCTCCCCTTTGTGTGTGTGACCGCCCAAGGACCCCAAGAGGGTGTTCCGGAACCTTCTTGTCTTCTATTTACAATATATACATTAATTAATTAATTATTATACTTTATTTCTCATTTGTAATGTGTGCAATCGTGATGTCTCAAGTTCGATTCTAGTCGTACGCATATTAATATTTATCTACAAACTCTAACAAGCTAGTCAACCTGACCCATTTTTACTCATTTAAAAAAATTACGCATTTGACTTGTTACTCAAAGTTTCAAACCATCCGCCCACAGCCCATTTTGCCCCTCAGCTTGTGTAGTGTGTATATTGCGAGTGTGTGCCCATTCATATGTAAGGTTAACTTTTCTTTCTGGGACAGATATAAAATTTTGTTGCAATTTTCGTAGTAATAATAATAATAATAATCAAGACTTCTTACCCATTTTGGCAGCCGAATTGCAGATCTCTTCAGAAATACTATCTGAAAAACAAGAAGCAATGTCTGGGAGATCCATAACTTCATGTTGTTTCTCTTCCCTCCACCATTTCTCAATTCTTAAACTAACACTTCTCAAGACAGTCAAAGCCTTGTCGGGGAACTGACCCATGGCTGACTCACCAGACAGCATAAGAACATCTGGTGGGGGTAGGGTACTCGATCATAGATTCAAGCAACAATTACTGGCATGTTCAACTGTCTGCACACTTCTACAATCTTTTGTTGAACTAATGGAACCTGTTCTAACGGAATTTGCGCTCCTAGATCGCCTCTGGCTACCATGGACCCATCTGAAGAATGAATCATTTCCTCCAAGTTTTTCAATAAGTCAATGCTCTCTATGTATGCAAGTACTGCTATGTCCCTGCATAGGGCGATTCAAGCACAACAAACTGCCAAATATAATACCTTCCAATGTCCATGGAAGAACACAACAATGGTCTTAAATTATACCCAACAACAGCCTCACACATAACCAACCCCACTTTCCCGACAAGATGTGGGACCGACCAACAAAAGTCGCAGGAGCATGTTGTGCTGTAGATCTTTTTAGGTTTTGTTTTACGAGTTTCGTTTGTTTTGCATTGAGTTTGTTAATAGGTATTCTATGTATATTTATTATTTCATTTCATGTATCAAGAACAACAAGTTCATAACAAGCAATCCAGATTAACGTAGCGGAAGCATGGTCATGCCAATTCATACACAATTTATACATCAATATGATTAAGCATCTTTCATGCAAATGTTAATTAATCATCATAGAAAATTACTACATAATCTTCGAATAATAAGACATCCCACAAAATAATAACTACCTAATGAACATGTAAACGTAAATGAGTACTTACATTCTTGAATCAATGAGACCTAGATCGGATCCCCAGGCACTAATCTATATCCGATTTTTCAACCAATACTCCAATAACACCAATAGTGACTCAAATGCTTCAACCTCTAAAGGATGAACACACTTACTCTTTTATTGAATCCCTTGTTTGCAAGACACTTGTAACAACAGGGTAATTATCACACAATGATCAAGAAACCAAGAACAACATCAAAATGAATTGATCTTGCTTCTTAGGGGTTCGGCCGAATGGAATGGGGAGGGGAAAGAAAGAGAGCATGTTTGTTATGTGGTAAATCACATGAAATGATAATGACCGGCCTAGTCCTTAAATAAGGCACTGGTCATAATCACTTCCATATTTAGCTCTCATTTTAAAATACACTAAATAAAATATACTGTATAATCTTTTATTTCATGTCATTTCCCAACCCTATATGTGACTTGGTATACAAGTCACGTCATTCCTGGTTACTTGTCGGTTCGTCAAACTTTGTTAGGCCAATTTCCGGATCTCGTAACTTCATGAACCAAATTGTTGTGATATATATATAGCATATATATACACTTACAAGTAGAATTACCTTCCGTGCAAGCGTGTGCCCTAGAGAACAATAATATAGTTAACAGTAATAGTTACGTGTTTGAACCATGCACACAAATCATTAATTTGTCCGTTGTTACGAGGATTTATCTGTGGCTTTTTTTGAGGTTTGCAACAAGTTTTTGGTGGTGCCCTATTTTTCTTAAGACTTTGGTTGCTATTGCCTATTGGTGATGACAGCAAGCAGTGTTGGATGGTTTTCGTGTGGGTTAATTATTAGACAAGTTTTTGATAGTAAGCTTATTTCTATTGTTAACAAGCTTATTGGGACAATGTAAATGGCGTATGAGTCTGTCTTTGTCTATGCTAGCTTATAGAATGGGGGTTTTGAGACAAGAGATTGTTGCACATGCATGATGGGTTTCTGGTTTAGCTAGGTAAGTTTCATTTACGGGCTAAAGGTATCAATTTTTCATACCACTTGATTTGTGAGGTGGGAACTGTTTAACCTGTTTAGATCGAGCACGTGTTGAGAAGTCGAATAATATACCTATTCAGAAAAATATATTTTGATTTACTGATATCTAACTCGTGCAACTCATTCAAAGTTTGGAGTACGTATTTCGTTCCTATTGCACGACTCCTGAGGGACAAATGAAGTGAGTTGCTCAGGTGTTTGGCATTAAAATTAGGTTTTCTAATACCATTCATTGAATTATTTCTTGTTTCACAGGATGGTTGCCAACTTGTTTGGATTTCATTATGTGTTTGTAATTGACCATAGTGTCTGTGTGAATTTCGTTTGTGTAGGATTTGTGCAAAGAAGTAAAGTAAGAACAAAACAGGTTTCTAATAATAAGGACTTTATTATAAATGAAGAGTTAACATATGTTTTCTGTTAGAAAACATATATATACATGATTAAGAGTCATAACCCTTCCTTAAACGACACAACTATTCTAATGACAGTTATTTCCAACAGACACAACGTTTGGCAAATAACTGTTTATAACTAACTTAACCGTCTATAATACTTGACCCATACATACAATAATATTCGACCCAAACTTAACTAGTAAATACATAAACTAAAGTTTAATACAACTAATAATAATCAGCAAATGGTCTTCTTGATGTTTGAAGCATTATCTGGTCTACATTTCTCTCATTTGTTGGTATGCTCTCTTGTGCTTTAGGCATTGCCTTATGATATTTTTCAATTTAGGTTTTCAAAATTACGGATAAAGTGTTATTAATCTTGAGTCTTACATTGTTTTGCAACACTAATGAATCTTGACTTGGCCTGACAATAATCCAGAGTAAAATTTCAAAAGAATATACAAGACAACATAGTTAATTAGGTTACTAAATGCATCAGAATATACATAGACAATAACAATGGATTTACAACAACCACAAAATCATAAAATCAATAGTTGCACAAATATTACTCGAGATCAAGTGTAGCATGACGCTTCTTTATTCACTACTTGATTGCAAGAATACACTCTCTATTAAGACTCAAAATTAACTTAAATTACACATAGATTACAAGACTTGATTGCATAAGACTTGATTACAACATTTATACGTACATGTATAGAAGTATGATATATTATAAGCTCATCAACAAGTCCATGAAAGATCAATTTGCACAGACCGTCCAATTGGAGGGAATTCTATTTGAACTCAAGGGTGGTATATTGCGGACATTGATGTCAAGTGGAAGCATACGGTACTCAATGTCAAGATCTTTCAAAATCTTGATCATCTTCTCAACCAAAAGAGCTCTTCTTTTCCATCTTCCACCCATGTCCTGGAAATTCGATCGGTGTGTAAGCCATATTGATATTTTGAGCCGATTCATGTCCTCAACGTCCCTCACCACGATCATTGGCTCAGGTTGCCAGTGGTCGCTCTTGTTTTCAACATAGCTGCAACCAAGATGTCGAACTTATGTGATGATGAATATTTAGATTCGATAGTGTTTGGATATGAATAATTACACTAATTCAAGGAATAATCAAATTCATAAAAAATACATTACTTAATTACCTTGTTATTCTTTCCTTCATGTTAGCAATTTTTCCGGCAGGAGTTGATACATGGATGCAGAAATCGATGGCATCACCCATATCAGGACTACGCTGATAATTACCAATGGGCATAGTAGACAAGACACTGTTTGGGTATGCTATCTTCTGATTATCATACCTTAAAAAGGTAGTTGTCAATATATTCATCTCCTCAACTATCATCTGTATACAATAAAACCATCAAAAGTTAAAACTTACAGCCCAAAAATAGAAAACAAATATAAGTTTCCGGTAATCTATTCAAAATCTCACCTGAACACCATCAATCTCACAACGATCACCAACATCATATGGATGCATAACAAACAGGAAAATAATAGCCTCGAACAATGTTTTGCATGTGTTTCCAAACACGAATGCTACCAAAATTAGTTGCGAGCTTAGGAATATGAAGAAATGGGTTGTCGCTAATTTGAGTATAAGAAGCCAAAAGGGAACTATTATGATTGCCACAAAGATATTTAACATCTGATGGAGCTTGTCCACGGCTGTTTTTGTGTCGTTGAGGGATAATGCAAGAGCTCTACGTTCTCGAAACACATTAACCTAGCAAACAGGAGACAAAGTTTTAGATACACACTTTAGCTCAAGAGCTCTATGTTCACGAAAGACATTAACCCAGGAAACAAACACAAAAGCTAAATATCTTTGTTGATTATTTTAATTTTGTTGCATTCAACTAAATCATATCACTGTGTACTTTAGAGTTTCAAATTATTATCAGACTAGTCATTTTGATATCTTTGAAATCTTATAAGCTTAGGGATGGATATATACAATAATATATATCCGCAAAACCTATGGGCTCACTAGAGAGACTTTGTTGATAAGAGCTCAAGAGTCCGAGAGTCTCGGCTCATTCGAGTTGGCGCCCCACTAGGCCAGGAGAGTTGCCCGGAGCTATTCCTTGTGGGGTGGACAATGGCTGGTGCCAAAAGCCACCCGGGGTCAGGGTGTTCCCGCCAATCTACACCTTTTGTGGATATATACAATAATATTAAGAATTTACCTTTGTGCAAATATGATAGTGTAGTATTAAGCTTTGTAAAGGATACATAAGATGTTAAACCATAATTAACTATATCGCGCATTTTCATATAAATATTATATCCTTCACAAGCTGATTGTCACTTTTTTAGTCTGATGTACACTTTTTCATTATATCTTTCAATCCTGTTTATTATATGTATTTTGTGACCATTTTACCTTTTCGTTAGTCAACCCTCATGTTAACAAGAGAGGTAAAACGGTCAGAAAAATACACACAATAGACCGAATTTAAAAATATGGATATATAGAATTCGAAAAAAATAACAAGTTAGCTACATTTTTAATTAATTAATCCCTATAATAGTAACATTTTAAAATAAATTGGTAATTCATAAATAACCGTACCACCCAGTGTTTTAAATCGCGTTTGCTGATCCCTTTGGTCGCACTTGCTTCATTAAAGAGTCGAATTGTCCTCAAAGCTTCGTCATCACGCAAAAAGCGCATCAAATCCTCAAGATAAATATATCTAACCAAAAGTCAAACAAACAAAATCACATACATATAGGTTCTTGTAACTACATGTAATAGGGAATCCAAAGACCATAAAAATGAAGCTTAATTACTTGGATCCTTGTTGTGCCACATAGAAAAATATCTTTTTGGCTGCATATTTAGCCTGGTTTTCGCTCTTTATCTGTTTCGAATTCTCGTCATCATCACTATCACAATCACCATAACCATAACCCTTCATGTCTAGAAATTGTTCATCTGAAATAGTTAACATGCTCGTGTTTATAACATTCATCATCCTTTTCATATTCCAAGCAGAAATACTCTCCTGATTAAATCTATGCAAGTGATCAATGGTGATCCCGTTGACATGCTTTTTAGGAGGACTATTTGCTTCTTTTTTACCCGTCAGGGGTGTACTAGGCCTCGATCTTCCAATACCTGTAAAACGCTTAACAATATTTTCATTAAGTTGATAATGTATATTCGCTCCATCACTTTGAAGCTTCTCAACCTCTTCCGTCATCCAATCTTTCTCCTCCTGTTCCTTTTGAATTTCGATCACAGGCCGGCCGGAGAGTGTTTCTATCACATATTGGTTAAATAACGAGTCTTGAATCCGGTCAAAAAACTTGCTGACATGGAAATTCGAAGCAAGAACTTTAATAATTAAAGTTTTTAATAACCATACAAGAGTTCCCACCAAAAGACAAATCCAAATTCTGGAAACATAAGGTAGGACCTTTTTTTCGTATATAATTTGCCAAGCTAATAAAACCAAACCCAACCAAATGCAATTTTGAACTGCGCTTTTTAACCCGTAAACAAAGTAAAGAACGCGTTTTCTCAATAAAAAACTTCGTTCAGTAAAGAACACCAAGACTTGAATTCCCCATCCAGAAACTAATCTCCCACAAATGATAGCAAATATCATAACTTCCCATTTCCACCATTCAAGATCATAGAATTTTTTTCTTTTTAGTTTCGGTGTCACAAGGGTGAAAATTAAAGCACTAATGATAAATATCAAACCAGTTAACTGAAGTATAGTCCACTTGCTATACCTTAGTTGCTTATACTCATCCGGCAGATCTTCAACCACTGAAAATTCATCTTCTTCAATATCACCAAAACCTTTCCCTTGTGTCTCATATTTCGGCGTATTATGAGATGGCTTAATGTGTATTTCTTGTTGATCCATTAACCTTGATTTTGTTTTCATCCTCATTAAAGTTGATTTTCGCGTAAAATGAGAATTTGGAGAACAAACCACGACATGTTCTCCACTACGACCAAAGCCACTGCTACGAGCAGTTGCATTGGATCGTCGTGGTTCACTAGTTACTTCATCCAATGAAACCCTAATCTCTTTTGGAGTTACTTGTCCGTGGTTATTAGGACTCTCTTGAAACCGTGTACCGAGCATTGTGGGATCCGACATGGCTGTGGTTGTTTAGTGATATGATGCTAGGAAAATTGGAAGTGATTAAATTTGATTTCAGGATTAACAAATATTGGGTTGAGATCAAACAATGGTTTTTGTGTAAACTTAACAAAGGAGTGTTTTTATAAGGGACGAAGAGTGTTTTTAAAGAATGAAACTGATAAAGATGTGGACGTACATGGCGGGGAAGGAAAGTCCAAACTATATACTATTAGCTTTTGCCTTTGTCATATGTTAATGCAATATTTTATGAAATTTTATTTAGGGTAAGAGTTATAAATACTCATTATGCTTTCTTCACTTTTTTTAATTTCATTCTACTTAACAAATTTTCACGTTGGTAATCATTATGCATAATCATTGATTTTTTTTTTTCTTTTTTGTTATGATTCATTTTCCGTGACTTGTATGAGTTTTATCTTATCTTATGTTAGTGGACGATGTATTCAAAATCATAAAAGATTGTTACCCTCTTTTTTCAAGTGAAGCCACAATTGAAACAATTGGAGGTTTGGATCCTCAAACCGTGTCGACAAGAAAAAGCACAAGCTTGGATCAAGAAGGGACAGTCGTGCGGCCGACATTACAGTAAAGTACTCTGGAACATGTATTGGAACACACTCATGATTGGAAATAGTTTGGATATGCACCACTCTGTTTAGCCTTCTAGTATTTAAACGCTTTATTGTCTATTTATTTGTCATGGATTTCATCTATTTATTTGGCCTGAAGGAATATATGTAGAAGATGAAGATGTTGGAAATGACAAAAATACCACTAACAAATTGTTTTAGTTATGTATTATGAGAATTTAACAAACCGTTTTAGTTATGTGTTATGAGAATTTAGTAAGTAGAGAAAGCATAATGAGTTTCTATAGTAATTACATAGAGTATTTATATCTTTTAGCTTTTTATTTATTTATGCTCAAATATCTATTTATTATCAAAATGGCTATCC